>OX439142.1:58826602-59263835 GCA_949318255.1 Pollenia labialis
ATATATGCGCTAAAAATTTAAATAATTTGCAGTTAAAGTTATCTTTGATTTTTTGTAAGTGATAAAAAAAAAACATAAAAAAAAAGAAAAAAACAAAAATAGCAAGTAAAAAGTAAGTAAGGCACAATAACAACAAAAGTAGAAGTAAAAATAAACTAAAACACAAATATATAAATAAACAGTAAGACAATCATGTAAATTGAGTCACTTGTAAAGGCCCAACTATAATATGCATTAGCTGGCTTGAGCAACTGGGCGAATACATATTACACATAAGTGTCAAACCATATTGAACTTAAGCAAACTTTTTGTTAAATCTGGCATTTTCTTAAGCAAAGTGCGAAACTGATCGCAATTACATACGAATCAACTGTTTATTGATTTTTTTTTTAAATGCATTTAGAGATATATTTTACCCTACTTTTTTTCAAAATTAAAGTTTACTGTATATTTTTCAAAACAAAATAAAACGGAAGTGATAGATGCATGATTAAGTGCTGATAGTTCCTATGTGGTATTAGTTTTTACTACGCTACTTCGAAAACAATTTAAATTAAATATGCAAGCAGTTTAAGATTTAAAACAATAAACGGAAAGAACCCAACCAATTGAAGGGGAATGTAAGAAAAGATAAACTCACTGTTTATTGTTGGTGTTTTGTTTAAGCTTTGATATTGTTACAAGTAAGACTTTGAGTGTTTATAATTCTTATTCGCTTTAGGATTTTATTTATATAATATTTGTGGCTTTTCTACAATCTTTGGAAAAGGTTTCCTGATGAGCTGGCCTAAGCCACCAGTGAAATGCGCATAAAATCTTGCTTTCCCTCAACAATAAATTTCAGTGTATTTATCAAATATGAAAAACTGGCAATTTAGCGCGTCATACGGAAATCGTATTAATAATAAATTTTTGTATTCCCGAAAATAACTTTGATAATATACATACTTGCATGTGCCCGTGCATTAAAACTGAATTGGCAAATTGGTTTTTTTTTCTGTTGTTTTCTTACAACGACAGTAGAATGAAGCAGTTTGTTTATTAATTCAAATCAAATATCAAATAATTATAAATTTTGTATTCCGTAAAATAACTTTGATAAAATAAATTTAAATCCTTAATTTGTTAACTTTATTTACCGTCCACAAAATACATCTTATTTATGGCAATATCAATTAACTTAAATTCACCATTGTTGAATCCTTTTACCACATCTTTAAATTGGAAAAAGTTTTCAGCATAATACATAATTGCTTTCAACCACGTCCCCCATCTGGTTCTTATAGGCTGTCGAGGAAGACATTAATCCGGATAATTCTTTTTATATGCGGCAACACGCGAAGGTGCTTTTCAAAATATTTTTCCCATTATAATTCAATAAATATATAACTTTGAAGTTGTCTTTTATCTCTTCTGCGGAAGGGTGCATGGCAAAATAAAGCAATTAAAACAAGTTTTTCAAAATATACAACAAATATATGCAATATCAGCAATATACACAATATACGCAAACATGTGCATTCAAAGCAAAATATGCAAAAATATGCACTAACAAATCGATGCCATTTTACTGCAAATAACTTGATTCGCAAAGATATTTTGTATATGGTATTCTCCGACTGGCGGGAACAAATATGCATTTGCATAAAAATCCAGGCCTTGATTATGAATAACAACTATACAATCGAACAAAAATAATTTCACCCAAATTTGGCGAAAAGGTATGGAAAATATGTTTTTCATTGCTTATTTTAATATGAAAGCTTATAAAAATTTATATTAACGTATGAAGATTTATTTATTTATTTAGTTCTTATCAAAACATGGTTTTAATTTTTCAAATCGGATAAAAATTGTTTAAGTTATTCAACTTTTCATTAACACCTGTTTTTAGTATTTTCTCCCCTCGCGCAAAACAAATGAATAAAAAAACAATTAACTATACAGGCAAATTTGTCAACTTAATAATTTGTTTGTTGTAATTTTACAGTTACGTTTTTGGTATTAACTTATGTGTGGTTTACAGAACCCGAATTCAAAATTTTGTTTTTGTTTTAAATGTAAGTTGAACGGACGAGTAAGGCGCTCGTGTTCTGTAAACCACATATTAATAAGTTATTGTTAATCTGTCTTTATTAATAAAAAAGAACTGGAAGATAATACAGATGAATAGGGTTTATTATGCCCTATTTTTTTGAAACATTAAAAAAGCTTAGAATGTTTTTATATTCAATTTTTAGTTATATATATTTGGATAAATACATAAACTAATCAAATTTATTACCAACACAATGGCAAAATTTAAATACTACCTTTTGGTGAAGGATATTGTTTTTAGATAAGAGTAAAAATAAGTGTAACTAGTTTAAAATTTGTGACAAGTGAAGTGATATTAATATTTAAATTTATTAAAACAAGTAAGTTTGTAATTTTTGTAATCCTTTAACAAATTTTAAATTGTGTGTAATTTTTTTCTGCAGTGTGTGATAAGCGTAATTATTTTTGTTATGTTTGCGGTGTATTCGCTGACAAAAAACATCGCTTTGATCTGAAGAAAAATAAAGCCTTGGTAAATGCCTTCAATACAGTTTTTAACTGCTCATACAGTTCTAGCAAATGTTATGAACCCGAAAGTATTTGTACAAGCTGTTCCAGTATGATTAAGAAAACTAAGTCTGAAACGTTTATAAGCCAGCCATTAAAATTATCTTTCCCAATGATTTAGCATCATAAAATATTCCATAAACCACAAGACTGTTATTTTTGCCAAACAAACATCACTGGTTATCAATATAAAAATCGTGATAGCATTAAGTATGCTAATGTGTTAACTGTTACTAAGCCAGTATTAAGTGCAATTAAATGTAATGAAACTTTACATAAACAAAGTGATGATGAATTTGAAAACGAGGAATGTGATATGGAATATTTACCAAAATCGGCTGAGCCACATTTTGTGACAAATGCATATTTTTGTGATCTTGTGCGAGATTTAAAACCTTAGTAACTTTTGCAAATATAAGCCGATTTTAACAAATGATATCTCGGTTTCTTCTACATAAAATTATCTTTAAAATACAGTGCAAATAAAGATAGGTTTTCATAGAAAAAAATTAAAATAACTCTTGTTAAATTTGAAAAATTAGGAATAAAAATAAAAAAAATTAGATAATTTTGAGAAAAACTCACCTAATTTGTTGGAATATATTTTCTATTAATACATTTCATAAAAGCTTAATTCTTTGCCTTTTCAAAACAGTTTAAAATTTTAAAATCGATCAAAAAATTTGTGAGTTAGAGGTACTAAAGTGCTACGACCTACCCTAAAACAGTTTTTTGAAAATAACTCAAAATTTTGAGGGTGTTTCAAAATGTTTGAAAACGGTTTTTGTATATCCTCACCTAGGCCTACAACCCCCACCAGGTCGGTTTTCAAGTTCTGACAAAAAGTGTTTTTTTGTAGCAGTGTGTAATTAACCCTTTCGGTTATTATATGCCATATGGCATGGTACTTTTTGCAAGCCCCTGTTTGGGGCAAAATAGTTAGAAATTAATTTTTTTGATAATTTTGTATTTTTATTTAATGCTTTTTATAGAAATTTAAAAATAAAATATTTTGATTGCTACACCCAATGCATTCTGATGGGCCAGAAAGCAAACATGCCTTTCGAGATTTGTAATTTACGAAAAAAGGTCACTTTGTAATTTTGTAAATATTGGTATGAAAATAATGTTATTTTATAACTTTCCATAAGGTTTTTAGCAGATTACCATTGCCTTAAGAAGTGGAGAAAAAGTTAGATCCCAAGTGTTGTTCAAAGAAGGTTTCCGATTTTTTTTTAAATCATACTATGCCATTTGGCATAGATTTTATTCAAAGGAAAAAAATAATAACATAGAAATATACATATGTACAAATATTTAATAAAAATTATCGTGTTTTTAATTCATTTGTCTTTCTGATTCTAGAAGAATAGCTTTATTTTATAAAGAAAATGCATTTGAATAGTTTTTATATAAAATAAATCTCTTATACAACTTTCTGATTATAAAATTTTAGAAATTGCATTAAAAATTTTAATTAAAATTATTTTCTCAAAAGATTTTGTTATTCGTGCTTAATTCCCAGTTTTTATTATTGATAAAAACACTTGATCTGGCCTAAGCAACCAGTGAAATGCGCATAGGAATAGCTTATCCCATCAACAATAAATTTCAAGTGTTTTTATCAATAATAAAAACTGGGAATTAAGCACGAATAACAAAATCTTTTGAAAATTTAAATTTTGTATTCCCGAAAATTGATATTACTTTTCGATAATAAAATTATTTTCTTTTTTTCCTTTAAATACAGTCTATGCCATATGGCATGATGCTCAAAAACCACTTTTGATACAAAATTTAAAAAAAATGATCATTGATTGTTAATAGCATAAGGTTTAAGAGTTAAAAAATCGAAAAAAAAAATTTTTTTAATCAAAAACAAAAAAGAAGTAAAAAAATATAATATAAGCAATGTAGCTCATTCTGCTACGCCCTGTACAAATGTATGCTCATTTTAATCTCAACTAAAATTTGTTTTACTAAGTCCTCTTAGTACAAAACTACAAAAAGTAGTAATTTTTCTTGGGATTCCAATAATAAATTAACAAGGTTTCGTTTTAAATGTGCTTAATTCCCATTATATACTATTGATATATTGAAATTTATTGTTGATGGGATAAGCTTTGTTTTCCACTGTTAATTTTGTATATGTAAGTAGTACCTACTGAATCCAAAAGCATCTCTGATATCACAACATTAGAATTTAAAATTCTAATAATTTTTTTATTGTAAAATTTTTTAAATAGTTTTCTTTAATATATTTTTCGACAGTTTTAACATGCTTTTCTTCATCATCATTATATTTATGTTCTGCCAAGAATGAATTGACTGGGCAATTATTTGAATTCTCATTTACGCTTCAAATGAAGTGCAAAATATCACTAATAGTACATTCAGATAATCTACAACTTTTTTCCATTTCCTTTTTATTATTTTTGAGCGCATGTCCTCCTCTTCCTCAATTCTGTTAATATAAGTCGTAAAAAAAAGTAAAAGGGAAAAAGTTTTTGCAAAATTCCATTAAGTTTTTGTGAAGTGAGATTGTATTTGCCGTCGTTACGTTGTATATGTATGTATTACTTTGTGTGGTTTATTTGCTATATTTGTAAGAAATTAATTATAATCAAACGATTATTCGTACATGTTAAGAGAAAAAGTTTGAAAAAGCTAACAAAAAGCATTAATTTCCGAATTTGTTTTTATTTAATTAAGATCGTTTTTCCGATATTGTTCACTAATTAAATTGTGTACGAATAATTGAATTTAAGAATAAAATTTGTAAGTGAAAATATTTACTTGGCTACTAATACAGTGTTTTAAAATAAATCATAATTTATTCTGGATGAGTTTTGTTGCTAAAACAAAGGGAAGGACATCTTAAGAATGGTTTAAGAAGTAACCCTCGGTTTACTTAAAAGCCTTTCCACACTTGTCAACATACCATCAATTTGCGAAGGTGTTAAAATTTTTCATTTGTTTGTTTAAGCTTGAGGTCTTTTTTTATAAAAAAAAATATAAATAAACAAATTTTCGTATTATTCGAATGTGTATTCTAAGACCATATTTACACTATGCAATTTACGTCGCAACTTTTACATGCAACTTTTTGTTTGTTAGCAAGAGGTGTAAGGAAGAAAACGGGATTGAAAAGGTTGAAAAAATGCTTGAAAAAAATTAAAATATAAATGTGAAAAGAGTTTC
Source organism: Pollenia labialis (assembly GCA_949318255.1). Taxonomy (NCBI): domain Eukaryota; kingdom Metazoa; phylum Arthropoda; class Insecta; order Diptera; family Polleniidae; genus Pollenia; species Pollenia labialis. The sequence continues at coordinate 58,832,408 of OX439142.1, forward strand.
GTAGCAACTGCTTTAAAAGAAAATAGAAAAAAATTGCATAGCCTAAATGCGGTATAAGTCAAAGTACAATCCTCAAAAGCATTACATTCTGCTGGCATCTAATAGTTGTAATAATTTTCTTTACAATTTACTTCATTGCTAGCCAAAGGATAGCTAAAGTACATAAGCCTCGTAACTGAAATATACAAACAAAAAGTCTGATAGTGAATACAAAAATATTCCTGGAAAATATTGAAGGAATAAGACTATTAAAGTATAACAGCTTTTGAGGATTGTAATTTGACTTAGAACTCACATTCGAATAATATGATAATTTGTATAATAAATGTTACTCAACATGAGAAATAAATTCCCAGATTATATTTGTTAAAAATATTAATTTTATAAAATTTTTTTTGGTTAAAGTAAAATTAATATTTTTACAAAAAAAAGAACTCAAATTTAAACAAATTAATATAAATTTAAATAATATAGATCGAATAAGAAAAAAATTATAGTAATAACAATTTTTGTAATTTTATTTTAGTGTTTATTAAATTCTTTAATTTAATTTTTTTACTACAAATATAATTTGCTACCATTTCACAAATTTAATTTCTTTCTCACACAATTTGAATCAATTTTTTCGTTTTTGTTTCTTTTTTCTCAATTGACAAAAAAATTGACGTTTTATGTTAGCAATAATTGACAACGAACATGGACTAACAATTATTGCAACATAAATTGCCGGCAATAAATATGTACAAACAATTGCTGTCTACATTAAAGATAACATAATTTTGACATTTACTGGAATATATGTCGCAATCATTATCTCTGGTATAGACGGGCAGTAATGCACTTTCGAAAAATTCTATTTATTCACCCTCCAAAATAAATGGATTAAATTTTGAATAGAAATTTTATGTAAGTTTTAACCCATATTAGAATGGCGAAAAAACACCTTTAACAGCATTGCAAGGTACCCGGGTACCTATATGGAAATAGTTTTGAAACTAAAATTTTTTTATCAAATATATGTGCGTAATCAGTTAAAATAACTCTGAGACTTAAAACAGATGTTAATTATCAGTAAAATTTAAATTTTTTGTAAACGCACTGGGTTATGTACTTTATTATTGCTAAGATATGCAAATTTTAAATTTAACGTAAATTTTTGTTTATGCATATCAAAGTCAACAAATGTGATACAAAAAACTTGTAAAAAGATACAGAAGTTGAACTTTGTCTGTGAATTATTTAAGTATCTTAGATTTTAACCAAGTGAAGGTAAAAAGTTGGCAACATTGTTTTCGTTAAGACGTAAAATTTTGCAAAAACAGTTAAAATTAATACAAAATATAATTAAATAATAACAATACCGTGTTTAAATAAAATAAATTATTGGGAGTGTGAACATTGTGAAGTACAATAAATAAAGGCCGTAGAAGCATTAAAAAAATCAAATTCCTTGCGGTCAGTGAAACATGGTTGTAAAAGAGAGTGAAGAAGGAATTATTGAGTGCGACAAGTGCGCCATAGTTTATCATGCACAATGTACAATGCTAGATAAACGTAAATACGAACATCTTGTTAAACATGAAGAAGAAGATTATGTGTGCCATTTCTGTGATAGTAGTAGTTTTACGTTTAAAACTGAGTTGGTGGAGATTAAAACAGGGGCTTAATTCTGGCAGTCGTGATCGAGTTCTTTCTCAATTCGAAAGCAATTTTATTTCAGTCGATACTTAACAAATCGAAATTATTTTTTCAGTATTGTGAAATTCAAATTAATGCTTATAACACTGAAAAAATAATTCCGCTTCGTTCAGTATTAACTGAAATAATTAGACAATAAATTGCTTTCGAATCGAGGCATTACTCGATCACGACTGCCAGAATCAGGCCCCAGAATTGAAAAAGCTGGCAGTAATGCATAAAACAATAAAATTTTTGTCTAAGCAGTATGATGGCATTTTGAGAGGTGTTGCTGAGAATAAAAAGAAAATCGAAAATATACAAAGGGAAAATAAACAGTTAAAAAATACAAAAGCATTCACTGTTGCAGAGCCGATGGTTATGGTGGAGTTTCTATTTTTATTCGGGAAAACCTGCAATTTTCAGTTGATTACTGTGAGAGCAATAATTTTATAGACACAATTGTTGTTACAATAAATGACTTAAAAATAAAAGGTAAACCAGTAAAATTGATGGCATTTTATAGATCTCAAAAGTGTAATAATGAAACTTTTGTGTTATCCTTGGAAAGTTTTTTAAAGTCTTATGGTCGATACCTGTTTATTTTTGCTGGTGGTTCTAATATTTATGTTTTACATGGGAACTTATCAGAAAAATTGCTTAATGTGATCGCCAACAACAGCTTCGAAAATTGCCATACAATTTTTACGCGCCCAGTAAGTGGAACATCAATTGACCATGTTTACAGCAACATTGTTCATTGTTTGAGCATCGGTGGAACATAACATTTCAGATCACATTATTATTTTCTGTCAAGTTGAAGTTGAAATAAAAATAATAAATGAAAGTGAAGAAATTGTTATTGTTCAAGATTACAATCGTTTAAAATCAATGATAAGCAACAATTTACCGGTAATGACTCAAACTGGGGACCCAGCAGTCGATACAACACAATATCGTACGTAAATTACACTGGTTTACAGCCAAAAAATACGAACAACGCCACATGCCTAGATAAGTTAATTGGGACCTCCTGAACACGAAAAACGCTGTAATTTTCTTTTCCTAAGTACCGTTTTTTAGATAACGGTGGAGCCCAACCCAAAAGTCCGACCGAAATAAATAAAATCGTTAAAAAGGTAATTGAATGCCTTTTCCGTCGGTATACTACAAATTTCTATCTGATAAGAAATGGCTGAGTTATGGCACCTCAAAATTTGCCTATTTTTTACGTTTTTTTTCAAAATTTTACATTTTCATTACCAACATTTGAAGAGTAATTTGAAAAAAATCGGATGAAAAATAAAGTTTTTATTAAGGATTTTGTGCAACGACAATATTTTCATATTCATTGCTGACACACTATATTCGGGGTAAATTCAAAAAATTTAAATTCAAATGACGAGCGACTTGAGCTTTTGCATTTATTTTCGGGTGGATCTTTGCGAATGAGAAACCAACAATAGTCTGAAATCATTTGTTCATCCCACCGGCCTTTATAACGTCTCTCGATTTCTTTCATTTCCTGGTGAAATCTTTTACCTTGTCCATCACTTTCGGAACCCAAGTTCGTGGGGAAACTATCCAAATGACTGAATAAAAAGAGTAATTTAGGTGTCATATTTGAACCTAAAAGTTAAAAAGAATAATATATATGTATATGTATATGATATACTTGTTTTCACTCAACGCTTACCAATGGCATTGCATTTTTGCAGTATTGTATCGATCTTCTCAGCGATATCACGACTTCTGTAGTTTCCCAAAAAGTTGTGAACGATGTCCTGGAATGCTTCCCATGCCTCCAAATGAGCTGGACCTAAACACTCATTAAATGCTTGGTCACCATACAGAGCCCAAATTTGAAGTCCATCAAATGTACTGCTTTTTTCACAATATTTGTAAATAACCCAAGCTTAATATATTATGGAGGAAGGTTATAGTGGTGTTGTCGGTGTATTCTTTGATATAACCAAAGCATTTGATTTAATTGATCATGAAATAATGATAAAGAAATTTCGCTACTATGGGATTTGTGGGAAAGAGATGCTACTACTAAAGTTATTTAACTAATCGGAAACAGTACGTCCAAATTAATTCACATCAAAGTGCATTTGGTGATGTAGTGGCAGTGCACATTGGGGCCAAATGAATGAAAAGTGGCGATTAATTCAATCTATGAACTTTAAAATTCATGATCGTGTTTGGTACCGGGTGAAAGTGGATAAAATTCTGCATCACTAATTGCAAAAATTATACTTTTAAGTTGTTTGCTTTAGTTGAAGTGAGCACTTAACGTTGAATAATTGTTATTTTTTTTGTGCATATTGAAAAAAAGTGAAAATTTTGATATTTCAATTGATAATTTTTTCTATTAATACTTCTAAAAGTTAAATTTTTATAATGGAACCGTCAACTTCAGGTAGTTTACTATATAGTACATGTTTTTTTGTTTAAATAAATGTTTTAAAAATATTAAATGTTAATAAAATAAAATTAGCCCAAAAATGGGCTCTATTTGATTTATATATGGAGTTTCAACAACTTTGTTCGTGAGCTTGCGTAAAATCGTCTATATAGTGTTATAATATCAGATCTCAACTAATAAGCCCCAAAATATTTTTTTGCGATTTTTTGCGATTTTTGAGTTATGCTTGTTTTTGTGAAATAACTCAAGATGCTAAAAATCCACAAATATGAAAAAAAAACAAAACAAAACATCAAGTTGTTTTTACTTTGTTTTGTCATTATTTTCGTTATAGTAGTTGTTATTGTAGCTAAAAAATGTGTTGTTAATTAGAGATGGGGGCGTGAGTAACTTTAATTCACGCATGCTCACGTGATTGCGTATGTTTGGTTTATTTACTATGAATAAAACTAATTAAATTATTTTACATGTGTTTATGATATTTCAATGAATTTTACTTAAACATTTGTTAATTTTAAATTATTAGAAAATTGTATATGGCACAAGTGCACTATTTTGAAAAATTGAAGGAGGTCACGCTCCCATCCCTATTTATTATTGTCATTTATTTGAGTCCTACATAATAACTGTTGGTCATATACATGCATCATACGAGTGAAGTTTTAATTTTGTTTTAAGCTGGTGATATCAATCTACTAATATAATGATAATACATTTTTAAGAATTTCTATCCATCCGTAGGGTATTATTGATTCGGTACTGACACGTTTATTTATTGTTTTAGCTGTCAATGTTTTGTGATGTGATGTTACATATTTAAAGTGTTGTGAAAGTGTAAATTATTCGGTACAGGGTTAAAGGAATTACTTTTTGCAAATTTTAAACGAATAGAAATCTTATTAATTTTAGGAACATGTCCCAAAACAATTTTCATTCCTCGTCATGAGTTGCATAATTTTATAAGGAGTGCAGAACCTAAATCACTCTAAATCAATTGGTCAGCTAACCGAAGAGTCTCAGGAAGCCAGAAATAAAGATTTTAAAAGTTATAGGGAGAATTTTGCCCGTAAATGCAGTCGAGAAAAAACAATGGAAGATATCTTTAATAGATTTCTCTTAAGTTCAGATCCGTTTATAACAAGCATGAACAATAGTTCTAAAAAGAAAAAAGAGCTAATGCCAAAATCTGCATTGGAGTTGCTTGTACTTCCCAGCAATCAAAATAGCAATGATGAAGATGGAGATGAAGATGGAGATGAAGATGGAGATGAAGATGAAGATGAAGATGGAGATGAAGATTAAGATTATTGTAACGAATTAATTTATGATTATGAAATTGAATGTGAAGTAAATACTAACATTGAAGGTAATAATGATTATAATAAAAAATTGTTGTTTTCAAAAAAAAAAAAAAATAGAATAACCGAATTTAATTAAATTTTTTTTAAATAGTGTGTTTATGGTTATTTATCAATAAAAAAACAATTAGATTTTCAAATGTTTCATTTTTGAGCAAAATTTTAAAATTTCGAGAAAAAAAGGTATGATTTTAATTTAAAAATTTTGTAATAGAAATACATATAAAATATTTATTCCTTATTATTTTTAAAAATATTACTTATTTTTCTTAAAGTACATTTAGTATGCTTTAATTTGCAATTTAATTGAATAATTTATAGCGCACCGTTCCAAAGTTACAGCAAAAAATGTGAAAAAAGAGGATTTTTTACAGAACACAAAATGGCCCATAAAGGGTTAAAAAATGTGTTTTTTCACGCTGTTTTTTTTTAAATGTTGGTTTTTTATGTATTTATAAATATCCATTAATAAAAAATATTTTTTTTTTTTAAATTACGACTTTTATGAATTAATCGCCACTTTTCATGCATTTGGCCCCACTGTGCAGTGTTTAGGGTCCACTCTTTTTCTCCATATACTTAAATGACATAAAAAATATAGATACTTTTGGGAAACTTTTTATATATGCAGATGATATTTGTTTGTTATACCCTTACAAATATAAAACAGTTGCTAAAGTCTATGTTGAACGGGTTGTAGCATTGATATCTAAATTTTTGAGAATCAATAAAGTGTTTTTAAACACGTTTATTAAGATTTAAACCACACAGTCCGACTAACGTTTTCAGTATATTTGTGAATGGAGAAGAAATTTTTGAAAGCTGTTCAATTAAATATCTGGGTGTAAATCTTCAGAGCAATCTTGTGTGGAATCAACATCTACAAACTTTAAAGAAAAAAGCTAGTCAAGCAATTGGGTTCTTGTATAAATTTAAAAACAAGTTTGATGCAAGTACCAAGATTTTAATCTACAATTCATTAGTTGAAAGCCATTTTGACTATTTAGCCATTATCTATGGATGTAGGAACAGCACAGAGCTAAAAGCATTACAACGTATACAAAATAAGGCATTAAGGATTGTTTCCAACCTTCCGAATACTTATCCAACGCTGTCACTTTTTAAAGATATATTCCAAACGATTCTTCCAATACGTGCCATCTATAAGCTAAAGCTGATAATGTATGTTTTTAAATGTATTAACAACATTGGTCATCACACAATTTATTTTGCGAGAAATCAACAATTGATAAATACAGGAAATAATAACAGTCTTTTTGTAGCCAGGTGCAGGTTTGAAATTACCAAACAACGTATAGAGTATATTGGTAGTCTTCAGTTTAACAATTTGCCGATATTTTAAAAAACTGAAAATAGAATTTCAAATTTTAAAAGATATAAAAAAATTTTTGATTGCAACAAGTTGAAGAATTAATAACACGATGAAATCTACTTTATTTATTAATTAATTTTTTCGAACTAAATAATTGTACGTATAACTCTACAATGTTATAATGCTAATTTTTTTAAGCAATTACGATTGTTTATTAATTACTAACTCACGAATTATTTTTTTTTTCTTGCCAACTTGCTTCAACAATGCCTTTTAGGCGCTGAAGCTCAAAATTGTAAAATTTTTATGAGTTATGAGTAAATAAAAAAATATAATAAAAAAAAAAAATTTAATGTATAAAGATATTCGGGTACCTCGCCATACCATTATGGACTTTAGCTGAAAATTGGTTTACAACTAGGGTTTTTTCCCTTTTCAATTACTTTATTTCCCATTTTCCCGGGATTTTTGTTGCGGGATCCCGGGAAATAAAAGTTCCTCATAGTTTCAGAAAAAAGCTATTTATACTTTGAAATTTAGTTTTTCGTTTTCCATTCTCGTAAAATTAGTATATGTTGATGGGTTGTCGATTAGATCAATAACAAGAAGTGAGTACGTTCGTAAATCAATCTCTACTGACGCAATAAATCTACCAAAAGCAGAATGTGCCGCGCAGCAGTTGATAATTAATAAATTTAGTGAAGTGAAGAGTTAATAAAGAACATAAATTCAAAATAAGATGCATTGGAGATATTCAAAAATACCGCTCCTTTATTGCAGCAAAGTCATATTTACAAAAAAAAATCGAGCTTGGCAAAATGCGATTTTTCAAAATGTACCGATTCAAAGATATATTTTGCAATAACTTCGATTCAGTTTGAGATAAAATACCGATTTTTTGTTACACAAAAGTATGAAGGGGCACATTGCTTAATAAACTTAAAATTAAAAAAAAAGTTTGAGATATGCCGATATGTGAGGTGATAAACATACATTTGATTCATTTTGTGACGGCTTATATAACCGGGAAACAGAAATAAAAAAAACTATGGAAACTCGTGTAAGATACTACAACATACAATTTTAAAAACACATTGTCCTAAATATTTCAGGTGGATCTTGTAAGAAGAAGTCCGTTTGATGATATTTTTTGCATCAACCTTGACATAGATTTGACTGATATAGACGTTGTTTATAAAAAGGAAAAATATGCAACAACTTTAAACTTTTGCACTTTAAACTATTTGTCCAATCTCGGTAAAAAAGTGAACTAAATTTTTGGAAACATGGTAATAAGTAAACAAAATAAGAAATATACTCTTTGCCGACTTTTATGTTATCTTTTTACATTGTATCTATAGCATAATGATATGAAATTTACATATAAAAGCGTAAGGTAATAATAATTCAAGTTCCTCTTTCAACCTTTGATTAATTTTTGTAGTATTTGGGCATTTTTTTACTTACTTTGTAAACAAGATCCCTTAAGCTTTTTTAAAAAAAAGTTTTTTTCATTAATTTAAAACAAATTTACTTTGTATTATTTATATGGAGCGGGATCCCGGGAAAACGGGAATCAAAAAACTCCTGGAAAAAAACTCTATTCACAACACATTTTCAAAATTACTTTTAGATTAAAAAATAATTAGAATATAAAATTAATTAATAGTTAGGAGTTCTCAATAAGTTTTGAATATGTGCACCATCTGTTTATTTAAACAAAATTTAGTTGAAAATACCAAAGATAACCGGGTACCTTGCAATTTTCAGAAAGATTAAACAACTTGTCAATCTCAACCCTTAAGTGTATACTAGAGGTCTGCAAGAATAAATAAAAATCAATTTCAACACACTCATTTGTTTTTTAATTACAATGTGCGGATCACCAGAGACAAAACAACAAAAACTCATTCTGTTCAGTCAAATCAAGTCAAATGAGTAAATTATTCAAATATAATTTGAATGTAAAATATGTGTGCCTACACATTATGTATGCATGTGAAAGCTTAACTCTTATACATAAAAGAAGTCACAAGCTTACACACATATTACGGCAAGGTATTCAAATAAATGTATGCACATTCAAAAATTCAAAAATTATTTGAATATTTTTTGTAAACTTGCTCTCTCTAACGGGTCATTCCAATGTTTTGTTATTTATGAATGACTCTCATATTCATTTACAGTAAACAAGTTTTTTATTCAGTTCATTCATTCTTATTTTTGTATATGGTTTACTCTCTTCTTATCTTTTTGAATCTTTTAAAATTGAATAAATGTTGTGCACTTTGAGTAAAGGCAAACAAGTGAGTTATTCAAAGCAGACCTCTAGTGTATACCTGGATCTGGCCAGGCATTTTTTTACGTTTTTCCAGCTTTTTTTTTTAGAACGCAACTAAATGCATTCCTAATTAAAAGTTTTTTTTATTAGAAAACGAGAAAAACTGTAAATTTAAGCAATGTGGGCGTGGCAATTTACCTAATAATAATGTTGTGCATATTATTTATACATGAGCATTTGAGAGGCCCTGACCTATTGTATATTTACTGTAGTAAATAAAATCAAAACAAAGCACACGCAACATATACGAATTCTTTCATAAAATTAATTGGAAGAATTATTCTAGTTGATAACAAAATTTTCTTTATATAGCCATAAAAGTCCATACAAATAAAAGTGATCCCAGCCAGGCCCATGTGACAGTTTGTGTCACACAAAATAATGTTCTGTTTTAATCCATAAGAAGATAATGGGCCATTAATCGCTTAATAATATTTAATGCACAGTTGTTGGGGAAAAGTTAAAGCGTTTAATAGTTGGCATTAAAAAAAACATTTAATTACATATACATGTATTATGTGTTCAAATTTTTGATAAAAAAATTTGTAATAAAATAATTTAGAAAATTGTTTTGCGCTATATAACAAATAGCGGAAATGCGAAACATGAGCGAACAAATCTTTTTAATGTTTCACTTTAAACAATTTCAAAAAAAAGTTTGCTACAAGAATCGTTTTGGATTTCCTTATAATTTATTGGCAAACGTTACGTATGAGTGATGTTTAAATACATATACAAATATTAATCATGTAAAAGATCGTCCGTTTTCAAGAATCTATTTACGGGCGCTCAGTGGGTTCAATTAAGTGGTAATAAAAATGAAACTCCTTAACTTCTGACCGAATCAAAAAATAATGTATAAGCGAATTGTAAAGTACCACCCTGTTAGAATACAAGGTAAAATACAGTATATTAAAGGTGACCACCTCGGGCTATGTAAACTTTGTAAAGCTTGTAACTTGTTCACATAATGACAGATTTCAATGAATCTTACTTTGAAATTATCTCGTAGAAAGATTAAGAAATTCCAGTTTATTTAACTTAGTGATCTCTGTTGGGTTTTTACCGTTTTTACCTTGACCTTATTTGGTTTTTTGCATGTATATTTTGTAAAGAAGGCCCAATATACACATATTGTTACGAAAGTAACTTTAGTTAAGAATTAGTTGTAAGTTTTAGTTAAGAATTAGTTTGATTTATTAGTTATCTTGATTTAATTAGTTATCTTGTATTGATTAGTTATTTAGTATTTGTTAGTTCTTTTATTGGTTTAAATTTTTATTGTGTTAGTTATGCACACTTCTATTGTAAAAACCAAAGTACAGACGTACCCAGTAAAAATTTCACCTACAAAATAATGTGTTAAGTAATCAGAAAAACATAAGAGCACTACTTACAATTCTACTGAAAGAACCAATGAATTTTATATGGGATGTCCCAAAATTAACGCATTCAAAAGTAAGTCATTATTTTTTTACTTAAATACATCCAGAAGAAAGTAGTTATAGAAGTTGTTATAGATGTAGTTATAGAAGAAAGCTACTAAATAATGAGTTAAAGAAGCTATTCATTTTGAAAAAGTAAGCGAAGTTTTTACTGGGTAATGTTAAAACTGTTGTGCATAATTGTACTTCAAACCTACTGTAAATACTAGAATTTTCGTTATATGGGTGGGTGTGAAACGGTAGCAAAGTACTTAGGGAAGTAAATTTTTGACACTAGTATAAATTTTGACATTAGCGTAGAAATTTTTGACAATTTTTATTCACCATAGAACCGTTTTACACACACCCTATGTAGATAATTTAATTTATTGTAAAACCAAAAAGTATACCTTAGTTGCATAAGTTTAATGAACAAAATAGACGTTAGAGGACGTATGTTCTAGAGCCATCTAGACGTCAGAGCTCGAACGTTCTATGGTCATCTGCTCGTCTGGGCTAGAGTATGAATGAACGCATCACGCGTAGAAAATTACAAACATTGAATGTGTTGATCACAATAGTGAGTTGTGAATAAAAGCTGTAAATTATGGTTGTTAAAGTGACTAAGTTCTTAATAAATAAGTGTTTTTATAAATTTAAAAGTGATGCTTGCAGTACCTTAATCTGCTTAATCGTGCATAATCAAAGTAGAAATTTTGAAATGAGTTAACTTTAACGAAAATGGAGAAAATATGTATACTTTTAATACTACTCAAATATCTATTAAAAACTTACATAAGGCCCTTTTCACAACTTACCGATAGCTTCGAAAATTACTTTTGAGGAGTTTTTGTACCGATATTGACTTGAATGGTTAATAAAAAAAAAATTAAGATTTTTTTATAAAAAAAAATGTCATCTATTTTAATTTTTTTTTTTAATGAGCAATTTTTTGACTTTATCTTAATTTCTTTAAGATATTACGACAGAACTGATATTAAATTATTTGAAAAATGGCGTTTACAAAATATTATTAGAGTAAAGATATTAAGTTTGCATCTTAAGCATACTTTGACTACACGTATAGAAAGGGTTAATGTTATGTCTGTAGGAAATTTAATATGTTTTCAAAGTTATCATTATTTAGTTGTAAGAAAAATAATTATTTGTCAGTCAACAGTTCTCAAATTTATAATTGAGATAAACATGGATATGTTTAGAGTAACTATAATACTGCTTATATTTAATGAAAATTATTACAATAAACAAAGTGTAGTTGCCGTAACAATGCCCAACCATATTTTATGTCTGCGTAATCAAAATTTACAATGGGTCCCATATAAACACCCATCCTAAAATCTCATTTAAATGAATCTATAACATAATTTTGCCAAGGTTGATCCATGATTGCCCATGGGACCCAAATAGTGTACACTCTCAAAAATTGTTTTATTAACTGTGGGGTAGGGTATCATATGGGCAGGCTTGTCCAACTATAGTTTCTAACATATTTTTGTGTTTGTACGGCTATTTGTGTTTTCATTTAAATTAGTTAATGTGGTTTGCTTACAAAGTAAATATTTTGTAAGTACATACATATGTAAATATATGTATCCAGCAGTTTTCTATAAAATTAAATTATTGTATTCAAATATGTATGTATTTATATAAAACCGAGATGCTTGTCTATTTAATGAGTTTTTGTTTCGCAAAAGACCATAATCAATCTTAGTTTTGTGAGTAGCAGGGGTTCTTAGTCAGGTAATAAGGAAAACTTATTTCACAGTTATTACTTATCTGTCAAGGATTATGAACAGCGATAGTAAATAAAATAACTAATTTGAATTGATTAATTCTGTACAAAAAAAGGGTATATTTGATTGGATTAATAAATAAATTAAGTAAATTTCGTTTTGTTAGAAGCTGTGAGTTTAAATGGAACTCAAATATAAATGTATCTATACATATACATATACATACGTATGCTGAACAAAAATGCTTAGTTATGTAACTTTAGTGTGGCATTGGCAAATCTTTGGTATCATCTTTAACGTTATTTATATAATTTTCTTGATAATAAAGATGGTTTGTTTTTGAACTCAAAATTGGTGGTCTGAAAATCAAGGCGAATTAACTACAGGTGGTGTCGAAACGCCATCTGATTTTGACAGTTCGAGCTTATTTGTTTTGATTTGTTAGTGTTTTGCTAAGAATGGTTGACATTTCGAGCCGTAAACACGACCAATGCAATGCAAAAAATACCATGTTGTTTCTGTTGCTGTTGGATTGTTGTAGTTCCGACACCACCTGTAGTTGAATTCGCCTTGTCTGAAAATAATTCCCTTACTTGGAAAGTTCTCTAAATGGGAGCGGGTTTTTCCTTTGTCCTGCCCAAACATTTTTTTTTTTTGGGTAATTGTCAAACTATTAGCTGTCAGACAAATAAACAATAATTAAACAGATATCGAGGGCTTATATTCTTAAAGTGATATCTGCAATTTTATCGAAAATATCGAAACTGAATTAGCATCTGTAATTTTAAATTAAACAAAACAATTCATTCCACATCGTATTTGTAATAAATTTTTTGTTGTGCTATCTAACACACATGCTGTTTTGAAAGTTAAAAAAACACTGTCTGCATCTTGTTTGTAACAATTTAGTATTGATAATAACAATAATTTTTTAGGCCATTTTGGCCAAAAAAGTGTCCGCACCAAATGCAATTTCTAAGGCTCCTTCAAAAACATTTTCTTTTAATTTCCATACATATTATAACTATATGGTATACATTTTTTGTTTATATAACATATATATATATATATATATATATATATATATATATATATGTATATATTCATGAAACTATTAGAAAATATTTACTTAAAATTATGTTACTAAATGTTTATTTAGTATACAAAAAAATTATAATTCAAAACTTTATCGCGTTTGGTGCGTAAAATTTTCTAACGATCGCGAAAAAGTATTACATCATTTCTTTATATTTTTTAATGGTCCATATGCGAAAAAGAATTAGATATTCCCAAAAATTGCTAAAAGGTATTACCCTAATGTATACACACAGAAAACAAATTGGTTGGATAACGATTGCAGTAATAAAATATTGATCAAGTAATAAAAATAGTATGGCAACTATTAAAAATGTGTATCTCAAACTAATTTTTAATACTAATGAATATTAAAACGACATTCTAACAGAAATATGATTCTTTCAATTATTTTATTAGTTATGATAATTAATTTAATGTAATACCTGAAATTAATACGAATGGTGTTAATCACAACCAAAATATTAACAGCCGTATTCATAAAAAATAAAATAAGTTTGAAATCTGTTTTAAGGCAAAATTTTCATACAAATTTTCCTTAAAATGCATTTCAAATCCATTTTAATTATTTATGAATACGGCACTAAGAGTTCAAAACTAAATGTTGGTCTTTACAATCAATAATTTGCTTTTGTCAATAAATTTTATATTATAATTGCTTATTCATTATTTGCAGCGCAGCTAATTATTGATTGTTAATATAATTTCAATTCGTGTCCAACAAATGAAAATATAATTATGTCGTATTCACAACCAAAAAAAGCCATATGTCCCAATTGTTTATTGTGAGTACTAAACAAATTATAAACTGAATTTTCTGTCAAAAGTAAAAAACAAATTTGTAAGACATAAAAACATTTAATAAAATTAGTTGTAGAACTGGGAGTCTTACTTCTAGTATTAGAATTTTATCATAAAGTAAAACACCAGTTCATTGTTGTATCAAGCTATAACGACATGCTGATGTCAAATGGGTTGCAAAGCTTAATAAACGAACCAACACGTATTGATATTAACAGCAGCACAGACACATGTATCGATCACTGCATCGTTAAAATAGTACAGCTGCTGTAATAAAATCTACTATCTCTGCCCACTTCGCAACCATCTTTTGCATCGAACATGTTGCAGCGAACAATGATAACAATCATCAGAGGTCCCCAGCATGTTTCCAGGAAGAAACATACATAAGTACAGGCAAAGTAAACAAGCTCATACAGGAGACAAATTGGAACAATTTTATCGTCCAAAATAACATTAATAATACCTATAACAATATATTAAAAAAATTTAGTGAAATATATATAAAAAATCAGAAATGAAGAAAAAACTATCAAAAAAACGATCTACAAATCCATGGATTAATGACGATATAGTTAAGTGTTGTGAACAAATGGATAAACATTATAAAAAATGGTCAAAAAACAAGAGAAATCTTACATATGAACATGAATACAAAAAATTTAGAAAAATAACAAATAAAATAATAATATATGAGAAAAATAATTATTACAGGCAAAAATTTTTTGAAAATCGTAACAATCCACGCGTAACTTGGCAACTTATTAATGAAATCAACGGCAAGACATTAAATAATATAGATGATATAATATTGAAAAATTTCAAGAATCACGATATTGATAACATATTAGAAAATTTTGCAATTAATTTTAACCAAAATGTGTTAAAAATAACTCACTCATGTGACATAAAAACAATTAACCACCGTGAAATAACAGTGCCAAATTCGATGTACATTGAGCAAACAAACGAAAAACAAGTATTCAATATGCTGATAAATCTAAACAAAGGCCCAGGTATTGATGGAATCAGACCCAAAGATTTAAGAAATCATGCTTTAATATTTACACCAGTAATAACAAATATGATAAATCAAAGCATCAACTTTACAACCATACCAAAATTATTAAAAACATCAGTGGTTAGGCCCGTGTACAAGAGCGGAAAAAAAGATAATGTAAACAATTATAGACCAATATCTATAGTATCTGTGATAGAAAAAGTGTTAGAGGAAATTGTTGTGAAAAGACTGATGATATTTTTAAAAAAGTATAAAATAATACACCCGCCAATTCGAGTTTCAAAAAGAAAAAAACATAAATCAGCTATTTGGAAAATTGTCTGATGAAATCAATGGAGCTCTCTGTAACGGCGAACAATGTCTAGTTTTATTTATCGATTTTAGTAAGGCATTTGACACTCTATCACATGTAAAACTTCTTTCGATATTGGAAAGAAATGGAATAAGAGGAATATGTGTTGTCCTGGTTTGCAGACTACCTCAAACTCCGAACATATTGTGTTAAAATTATGAAAAAATATAGTGACGAAGTTGAATAAAAACACGGAGTTCCACAAGGATCCAAACTAGGTGCTCTATTATATCTAATATATGCAAACGATTTGCTTAACACCCTCGAAAACTGTAACACATATGCATATGCTGATGACACGGCAATCGTAGTTAAAAACAAAAATATTGAAACGGCCACAAAAATCATGCAAAATCAACTGAATAACGCATCGAAATGGTGCCACGATAACGGTCTAGTGATGAACGCATAAAAAACAAAACTAATGCACATTAGACAACCTCATCTTAAGCAAATTAGCATTAAAATCAAATACCACGACATAAATTGCATACACAACAAAATAAACAATAATAACGACCAATGCAACACAACTATTGAATTAGTAAACACGTATAAATACCTAGGTGTTTATGTGGATAACACGTTTAAATGGAAAGTCCATATACAAGAGGTACGAATTAAATTTCGGAAAGCTGCTTACTCTTTATACCACCTAAGCTACGTGGCAACAAGTACGGTACTCCGCCAAGTCTACTTCTCACTTGCTGAATCTTACATCCGTCACGGCCTGGGGAAATTCTTCCCACTGTAAGAGTCTCCAGCAGTCTCAAAACAAATTGCTTAAAAAACTATACAAAAACCAAGAAAATATGTCAACAGCTAAAGCAACTTCAACGATCAGCATTAATTAAATGTATTTAATAATAATGTGATTAACCGCACAAGTACTCGCAACATTCAAAACTCATACACACACAATAATAACAACAACTCGGCAATTAGAAGCAACAATATACTAGAGGTCTGCAAGAATAAATAAAAAGCAATTTCAACACACTCATTTGTTTTTTAATTACAATGTGTCGATCACCCAACGATAACGAAACAAATGAAAAAATAACCAGAGACAAAACAACAAAAACTCATTCTATTCAGTCAACTCAAGTCAAATGAGTAAATTATTCGAATATAATTTGAATGTAAAATATGTGTACCTACACATTATGTATGTATGTGTAAGCTTAACTTTTATAAATAAAAGAAGCCACAAGCTTACCCACATATTATGGCAAGGTATTCAAATAAATGTATGCACATTCAATAATTCAAAAATTATTTGAATATTTTTTTGTAAACTTGCTCTCTCTAACGGGTCATTGCAATGTTTTGTTATTTATGACTCTCATATTCATTTATAGTAAACAAGTTTTTTATTCCGTTCATTCATTCTTATTTTTGTATATGGTTTACTCTCTTCTTATCTTTTTGAATGTTTTATAATTGAATAAATGTTGTGCACTTTGAGTGAAGGCAAACAAGTGAGTTATTCAAAGCAGACCTCTATTTAGCACACAGCTAACAAAAAATTGAGGTAAAATGCAACCGGTGGAAAAAATTTATTGATTAAGTCAATCAAATCTTTTGTTATGAACTCCATTGATGTGTTAATATAGTTGCATCTATCATATATGCAGGTATAAGCATACTAACAACTAATAATATCTGTGTACTAAAATTCAGATGTTGCTATCAAAAATTTTATGCTAAGCCACGAAATTCTCAGTAAACGTAACCGAATTGCGTGATAGTACATGCAACCGACGAAATTCGATTGGCGACAAACTCAGTTGTGATCCCGAATCTGTTTTCTTTGTGTGTTAAAAATAATGATAATTGGTAATCAAATTAGTGGTCGCACTAAACAATAATTTTAGTTATATATTTGTTTGTATTTAGCATACGTATGAGAAATACATTTTTGCAAATTGCAATATTACTAATACGCTAAATTCCAGCTAATTGAAATGAAAAATTTCAGTGAGCGTAGTACGGGAATGTGTAAAATATATTCCGATATTATATTGGAGCTATTTTAAAAAAATGTATGGATTTGACCTATTTTCCGAATAAATTTTTCTTAGCGAAGTGTTTGCGTTAAACTATATTGCACTATCTCGATTTTTGTGGTCCAATATATGGTGCCCAAATCTCGAGGGTAGCACTTGCAAGAAAGCAATTTTAAATAATGGGGTGTTTTAGCCATTTTTAATAAAAACCAATCTTTGTAATGGAATTTTAGGCATTATATTAGCTTATTATAATGAGGAATCAATAAGGTGACAATAAACCACTCCTAGGATATTTTTAAAATTTGCTAAACACCGTAAAAGTGTGAAACCGCGGTTTCGGTTTTAAAATGATTAAACCTGGTAACAGTGTAATACAATTATTTTTATGTGTTTCACTTCAAGTACGTTTATTAAAAAAAAAAAAACATTTGATCTTCTTAGTACTTATTTTAAATTCAAAGAATTTTGAAATGCCTTGACATTGTTTTTGGCTGTTATGTATAAAGATTTATTATATGAAGTACGAGTATTATGTATATTTTGCAACTTGTTTTAGCATTAATACAGGTTTTAAGTAAAAGCAAAAACCGAGGTTTTTTGGTCGTTTTTTGGTTTCGGTTTTTAGGCATTAGAACGGCGGTTTCGATTTTGGTTAAAACCGAAAAGCAATCCCTAGATATTTCCATATTAAAATTATAAGTCCCCTACATTAAAAGTGTTAGAACCGGACCGTACTACTTTAAATTAGTAACGGGACAAGTTTGATGCTAGTTCCCTTTCCCTTAGGGGTACTTTATTTGTTTAAACAAAGTATATAAGCTAAAAAAAAAGAAAAAACTTCCTTGCCATATAAGTTTTATCCTAAATACCGGGGTAATATTTTTATGTCATATAAAATATTTTTACAAAATTTCATTTTGCTTCACCAAATTCAGTTTTTATTAACATTATATCTGCATAACTGCCGAAAAGAAGAAACTGGAAGTTAAAGTAAGTTTAAACAGAACTTGGTGGAAATGGCCGTTAGTCTTCTATTGCTTTATCGTGCGGATATCTTTAGAACGTCTGAGAATTTTAAAGCGTCTACGTTGATGATTTTTATGTGTTTCAAACGGAATGAAAATTTTATTGCCGTAAAAAATATTGCAACAACAAGATCCGTATCGAATTTTGTACATGGTGGAGGATGACCTCAAAAGCCGCAATTAACATAAACTAAATTTAATTGTGTTAAACATGTGTATGTGATTTTTTTAATATTGTGGTTTACATTAAAATATAGAACAAGTTTTGTTTAGGTTTAAAAAAATCTACAATTTTTTTTTTTATTTTTCCAACCACAAGCATGTATAAACGGTCAAAACTGACAATATTTTAAATCAATATTAAAATCTTTTGGTTGATATGAATAAAATCAGTTTATATTTTTTCGTAGACTTCGTACATGCATTTTTTCAGAAAAACTTCTTTTATTCTAAAGTAACAACACTGCTCGAGTATTAAGTTGTTTTGCAAGATGTCGATTGTATTGGTCGAGATAAATTTATCGAAATTGACTGGGTAAATGGATTAAGGTATCTTTACGAAAAATATACTTTTTTTTTTGACATACATAAGTCTTATATGGTATACAAACATTGAATATTGGATTTGGAACGACAATGCCCTCGTATTACGAAGAATAATGAAAAACTGGCCAGTAGCAGCATCAAAATTTGTGTTTGTCTATCTTCAAAGACATTTTTTAAAAAAATGAATAACATCACTACTCAAATGGAATTACCATAATTCTGTTCTTGTGATTTTCCACCAAATGATTTGCAATGTTAAAAGGAATTAACAAAAGCAGACAACGTTTGCCATTCACGAAAATGTTCACACAGATTTGGGATTTACAAACAAATAGGCCAATGTAAACCGCACCAAACAGAGACTTTTTCAAGATGCAGTGGATTCTAAATAGCCTCTTGAGGATCATAGTCACTCCACAAACGACAATTCTGTTTGTTGACATACTTGTTAAACCAGAATGATTTAAAATTGACTCTCAGCCCATACACTGAACATAAATGCGTGTTTAACAAGTGCAATTATAATTATTTCGTATTCACAACCAAAAAAACCCATATGTTCCAATTGTTTATTGTGAGTACTAAACTAATTATAAACTGAATTTTAAGTACAATACAACACAAACACCGAATAAAAGTCAAACTTAATGTAAATATCACAGAACTATAACTAATTATAATCATTAACTATTGCAGCGGAGTATTGCAGTTTTGTATTGTCCTTGTCTTCTTTCGTGTTCATTGTATTTTATAAAAGTAGATGGTGATTTGTGGAAAACTACAGGTATTCTAATTCTGAGTAAAACATCAATATATTGTAAAAAAATAAGTACTCGTCTCGTCAAGTTCTCATTATTTTTCTGCTTATTTTGTAAGCAAAGTTTTTGCTGAGATATTACTTTTTTTAACATTTTATTAAAGCTTTTATTTTACTATAGCTTTTGTTTAGTTGTTCAAGCCATCTAGAATGTATGTATATCAAAAAGTAAATGCGAAAAGATACAAATGACATCTTTGTCTTTTCATTAAGATTAAACTGTGATTATATAAATATTTTACTGTACATATAAGATTTCCTAAAACTAAACTCTATCGTCCTTTCAAAACAATCCTAAGTTTTAAATCAAATATAACCTTTTCCTTCTTTTCAACAGTTGATTTAGATATTATCTTAAAGAGCTGAAATTTAATGCCAAAGTATTGAAGTAACAAAAAACTAAAAGAAAACAATTTTACTTAAGTTGCAAGAAAAACACAAAGTATAAAAACTATGGATTTTTAGTTTTCTCAGAGAAGAAATGTTACAAAAAAAATGGATAACGCTACAGTCACACTTATTAAATATTTGACCAAATTAGCATAACTACTAGATGTGCCAGTAGCTAGTCAGATTTAGCATGGTGGTCCTTATATATAAATAAATCTAACTATAATGCTAGACAAAGCACAAAACTCTTTTTTGTAAGATATGATAATATTATCAAACTAAATATTGGAATTTTATTTTTTTATATTTTTGTTTTCCTGCTGGTCCCGTTTGTTTCGTCAAATATTTGCCAAGTGTAACCGTAGCTTAAGTACGTTTTTGCTTTTATTTCACAACAAGGGTATTATGAAAGATCCTATTTCCTGGTTAGAAAATAATGTTCTTTAAGAAAAAAATGTATCCGTAAGAAGTGAATTAATGTCCAAGATAAATAACGGCTTTTTATCAGTTTGTGAACAACCACTGAACTAACCGAACGAAATTAAAAGGCTGAAAAAATAAACGTATTGAAATTTTCGATATTGTTGCTGAAATATATATTTTCTATACATATAAATACAATTTTTTACTTGGCTTTAATATACGTTTTTCTCATTTTCATTATTTATTTATCGAATCTTCATTTATTAAATATGAAATAACAATAATTAATCAAATCTTATTCTAATGCTTTATTTTATGTCCTGCCAGTGCCGGACAAAAATTTTCTTCATCACTTCATTGTTCACTTATATAGGTGCTTATCGCTCTTCTAGTTGGATAAGTGCTGCAGTGTCTCTTCTTCTTAAGCGAGTGGGGCCGCTGTCATTTAAAATATTTCGAGCTAGTGGATTTGGATGCAATTCGAGCCTTTTTCGAGTATTTTACTGCATATTTCGTTATCACAGTTTTAATTAATGGAACAATGAGATCCTTGTGAATATTTGAGATTTTAACATACCAAGGGTCAGCTGTGATTATTCGAAGAAGTTTATTTTAGCGCCTTTGAATTTTTTCGATATTAGAGGCTTAGGCAGTGCCCCATAACTGAATACCATAGCACCAGATTGGCTTTAAGATGGAGTTGTAAAGTAAAAGTTTGCAGTCGACACTAAGGAAAGAGTTTCTTCCAATAAGGCAATAAATTCGGATGGCTTTTAGTTTCATTTGAGTTAATTTTGCCTCTATATGAATTTTCCACGTTAAACGGCGGTCTAGATGAATACCGTGGTATTTTACATGCGAATTTAGAGGTATTATTTGAGTATTGATTTTAATAGGGCGGCATGATTCCCGACGCAAGATAAATGTTATATGTACGCATTTTTGCTCATTGACCTTTATCCTCCATTGCTTTAACCATAGTTCGAGTTGAAATATATGATCCTGTAGGTATCGAGATGCTTCTTGTCTGTTTTCGTGCACGCTTAGAAAAGCTGTATGTATTGGGTGTAGTTGTGTGTTGGCATATATGAGGTATATATTATGTATAAAAGTGGGCCCAGGATGCTTCCCTGAGGGACTCCAGCTTCAATTAGCTGAGGAGAGCTAAAATAATCACCTTCTTTAATAATAAACTTTCGACCGACGAAGTAGTTATCTAACAGCTTGTGTGTGTTTACTGGTAAGTTAAGCTTCAATTTATGTAACAAGCCTTCATACCAGACTTTATCAAAAGCTTGAGCAACATCGATGAAGAGAGCGGAACAATATTTTCTTTCTTCAAAGGTTTTTCTTATTGCGTTTACTATACGATGGGTTTGTTCAATTGTGCTGTGTTCTCTTCTAAAGCCGAATTGGTGGTTAGGAATACATATATTTTCATTTAAAATTGGGGTCAATTTTGACGCTAACAGCTTCTCAAACAGCTTTGATATATTAGAAAGTAAGCTTATAGGCCTATATGACTCAACTTTTCAGTGACCCTTTCCTGGTTTAGGTATCATTGTGACTAAGGAAACCTTGCACTTTTGAGGATAGTATTCAAGGCGTAAAATAGCATTAAAAATTAAAAGAATAATTTTCTTTGCTGTGCTGGGTAGCTCCAAAAGCATTTTGTTGCTGATCTTATCAAAACCAGGAAGGAGCCTTCTTGGGGTTTAAATCACAAATAACATTTTCGATAATAACGTGAGATATATTTGGGGTAAATACGTTTTTTAAATGATTAACAAACAAATTTCCTTTTTCAACATCATTTCTTGCCCAACTTCCATTCAAATGGTGGTTTAGAGACAACTGGCCTTTTGAAATTTCTAGCTGCACGCCATAATGAGTAGTCTGATTGTGGAGTTGCATCAAGTTCCTTAAGATATTTTTCCAGAGAAGCCGTTTTCTTAGTCTGCAGTAACTTTCTTAGCCTTTTTGTGCACTCTTTTAGTAAGTTCTTAAGTTGAGGGGATCTGTGCAATTGCCACTCTCTTCGAGCCCTCCTTTTTCAGACAAGAGACGCTCGACATCTGTGGAATATATTTTAATATGTTTTGTTTTTTTGGGGGCAAAATTGGAATGTAGAACAACTAGTTTCAAAAAACTGTCAAAATTGTCAATAGAGCGATCTACATACTCCGGTGTACTGAGCGGAATATTTTCTGTGCAATGGGTACTGAGATATTTTTTTATATTTTAACCAATTAATTTGCGTAGCTGTCGTCGCTAAGTAACCAGTCGGAGATACAATTCTATTGGGATTCATTATAGTAACAATTGTAGGTGTGTGATCGGAAGATAATTCTAAGGAAGCTTC
The DNA here is from genome assembly GCA_949318255.1 of Pollenia labialis. Taxonomy (NCBI): domain Eukaryota; kingdom Metazoa; phylum Arthropoda; class Insecta; order Diptera; family Polleniidae; genus Pollenia; species Pollenia labialis. The sequence continues at coordinate 58,855,567 of OX439142.1, forward strand.
AACATGAATCGTTTCTATGGGGTTTCTACTTAATTCCTCAACGCAAATGTTCGTTGCTTGGAGATAATCTTCACGATAATCACACATTAGGTAGTGTTTGACTCGGGTTTTTATCAAAATAGCAGAACCTCCGCAAGCTCTATCTCGAGGGTCCTTGGTATCATATAGTATATAACCATTGATTTTAAACGTACTTCTTGAGGTCAAATGAGTTTCAGAAACCATCAAGACATCAATTTGTTTATTTTTAAGAAAGTATTCTAATTCGTTTTTATGTTGGCGGATGCCATTTGCGTTCCATGTGTTAGTAAAATTATTTACTGTTTGCACTAATGTTTCCATAGTTTTTTCTAGACGACTTAAATTAGAAACTGGAGTTTCATCAGCACCTTGCATTGGCACATGGTTTGATTTAAGGACGTAAGCGTAAGAGGTTCTGTTATTACTAGGCTGCGGAGCATTTTGAGTGGGATTAGTTTTCGGTCCAACCGACTGCTTCACGATAGTATATACAGGGCATCCTCTATAATTGACAGTGTGATTGCCGCCACAGGCAAACAGGCGGTAAATAGCAGTGTGCCTTAATATGGCCAAATTCTTGGCAGTTAAGTCATTGAACGGGACCTTTCTTTTTGTGCGGCTCCTCTATAGTTATTTTTCTTTATGGAATATATTTTAAATTATAAATAGGATGCGTTTCATTTTTTTTAAGCTTAACGTCGCCAGGTTCTAGCTCCACTCGAAATAATGGTTGGGGATTTTTTCCCCTATTTTTAATATTCTTAAAGTTTTTTATCTTTAAGCCCTTTTCTTCCAAAAAGGTTTTAATTTCCTCTGGGTCCGAGCAAGAGTCTATGCCCTTGATCACTACCTGAAGGCCTTTGCTGCTCTTCAGTTGGTATGTTGAAAAGCGTTTTTTAAGGGCTTTGAATTTGTTAATTATTTAATGAAAATCATTAATATACGTGAGTTTTGGTTTTCTAAGAAGTACTGCCTTATGAAGTACTGTCTTATGGAGAATATGTTAAGCAACTTTTAAAAAAATTGAGCCAATGCCTTTATTTTTATACATGTTATCACTTTAATTAAAGAAAAAGGTCATATTTACTTCATCATAATATCTGAAACAATCAGAAATATAAATTGAAGATATATGTATATTCTGGGCTCGACTTAACAGATAGGATTTCTGTTGGTGTCATATAGTTTAGAGATATTTATAAACCACTAGTGGTGAATGACGATACACTAAGCTTTTCATTCCGTGGGAAACTATTTTAATATTCATATTAAACGCTATTAAGCATTTATGTATATTCTGGGTCCTTAAGTAATTCCAAGTCGATTGAGCCAGATCCGTCTGTTAAAAACACGCTCACTTTCAAACAACTCAAAAGTAAGGAAAAATATTGCTGGCACATTGCTTTTAGATATCCTAATGATTAGAGGCCAAATCTGTAAGTAGGATAAGAGTTATGAAAAGAAATGACGTCTAAAAAAATTATAGACTAAGATACATTTGGATTGATTTAAAAATTTGCACAAATTGATTCTACTTGTCTAGAAATCATGCTACTAAATTTTGTGAAGATTAGTCGGGTAATTCCATTTCAAAACCACCAAAAGTATGACACGACCCCTTCCGATTTTAATGAAATTTCGTGATAAGGTTGCTTTTATCTTATAAGGAACATATACGAACGAAAAAAAATTTAAAAATTTTTTTTTCGAAAGTTATGTCATATTCAAAATGTCAGAATTTAGCCGAATTAGCCGAATGTGTTGAGCTTATTTCTTCAATATCTGGAAAACTACTTGACTTCGTATGTCATTTTTTATATTGAAAAAAAATTTTTTTTGGAAAATGTAATATCTGCAAAATGTTAAATTTCAAAAACGGACTAAGTCAAAAACCTATTTTTTTATTTGGCTGATTTTTTTTGTATAATACCTCAAACTGTTCTTTAAAAATTCTGAAACTTTGAATGAGGTGATTTTTTTCTTTTTTAAGATATGATTTTTTTCTTTTCGCAACCTTTAAAAAAATAATATTAAAATAGAATTTTAATATTGTAGTTTTGAGCAATAAGTACACTGTGCCAGTTGCAAAAAACAGACCAGCCGCGCACCTGGCATTTTACCCTAATTGGGGACGCTGAATCCAGTGGTGCTCACCGTTGTTTAAGGTTAGCTCTTGTTTTCAATATATACCGTTATTTCGAAAATGTAAGAGGTTGCACAGCATATATTCGCGTAATTCAAAACGGTTAAGTTTATTGAAATAATTAAAAAAAAAACCGAAATTCGGCAAGAAATAATAAAGTGGGGTTGGTCATACATTTGACCCATCTGGGAGCATCCTACGCGCTGCAGGGGCCAAAATTAAGAATTTTATTAAGCCGCAATATTTGTATGGTACAGTGCGTAAGATGCTCCCAGATGGGTCAAATGTATGACCAACCCCACTTTATTTATTATAGAACTGTTTTTGTAATTCTTATACGCTTAACAGTTTTATTTGGTTTAATGTCTTTAGTTTTTCTAAAATCTTTATGGATGAAGTTTCTTGATGATCTGGCCTAAGCAACCAGTCAAATGCGCATAGGAATAGCTTATCCCATTAACAATAAATTTCAGTGTTTTTATCAAATAATACAAATTGGGAATTAAGCACGAATTACAAAATCATTTAAATTATTTTAATAATTTTTTTTTTTTAATAAATAATAATTTTTATTATAATTAAAAAAATGAACAAAAAACTTTGCAGTTTCAAACAATGTGTTGATTGGTTTTGACAATTTCTAACAACAATTTCACAAGTTTGAATTATTTTATTTTAAACGAAATAATTTTTTGTTACTTAATTAATATTTTAATTCAAAATTTTTTTAAAAACAACTAAAATGTCACTAAACCAAAATATTATATATTTTTAATTTCCTTTCAACAAAAAAAAATAATTGATACATTTATTACATTAATTAAATATAAATACTTTTTAAACAATTTTTTTAATTGAAAAAAATGCTGATAATTTTTTCTGTGTTTGTACAACGATATTTATTTTATTTAAAATACTTTTTCCAGGAATCCGAAATTCTGTAAACTTGTATGTACTTTATTTTTTGTTTACTTTAGAAAATGTTGTGCTTTTAATTTTTTGAAATGTAATTACTGATGTCACTTACAGAAGAACGTACAATTATCTCATTAAATTAAATTTAAATGATATATTTGTTTTTTTGACATTTCACTAATCGCATCCCAATGCTTATACTTTATAATGGTACGTCTTTTCTTCTTACTACAAACTATTTTTGTAATTTATATGCAAGTTTTTTTTTATTATAAGGGAACAAAAATGTCACCAACAACTATGTGGACATAAATAAGGGGAAACTTGTCATCCTTTTCTTGTCATAAATCGAAATTGTTTCCTTTGTGTGATATTTTTAGAGTGGATAAACTTTATTTTAATTTCGTTTGTTATTATAAAATTAAGTTGTCACTTATAGATTAGGAAGAATAATATTTTAATGTTTCACAACCACTTATAGAAACCCTGATGGCCGTTACGTGTTCTCCCTTCCATTTCGCCGAGAATTTGAAACCCTGAATTGAAATTACAGTACGACAATGTAGTTCGTAAGTATTTCGAAATGGGACATGTAAAGGCTGTCAAAACCCCAGTGTCCACTGCAAATAATTACTATTTACCCCATCACACAGTGTTTAAAGCTGATAGAGTTACCACAAAATTGAGAGTGGTATAAAATGCTTCAATCCCCTCCTCCAATGGCGTTTTATTGCTGCCTTGGCGGTTCTTCCTTTACGTTAATGCTGATATTGAGAAAATGTGACGACAAATACTTGTTCATCTCGACCAAACCCAGTATCAACGGATATTGTTTCGTGTTGATAATGTAGCTGAAGTAAAGGACTATGAGCTTAGTACGTCGATGACGTGCTGGCTTGCTCTCATGAGCTAAAATTATTGTGGCTAAAATTATAATGCAACAAATATGGAAGGAATAGACAGAATGGAATGAAGTTTTGCAACCCCTAACCCTATCTCAATGGCGCGATTTTCTAAACGACTACCTTATTGTAGATGGTAGATGGGTTGATTTTCTCCCCGAAAATTAAATTAAACTTCATTCGTGTTGCGACGCCTCTGAAAAGGCAAACGGCGCTGCTCTGTACAGTCGAAATAAGTCATCGATCACTACGACCTAACTCGCGTCGAAGATAAAAGTAGCTCCCGTGATAACTGAAACATAACCCCGATTAGAGGTTTTTGGAGCGGCTTTGATGGTAAAAATGGTAGAATCATTGTGATTCCAATTAAATAAAAATACACAGAGTAGCGTTGAATAAAGTTTGTAATGAAAATATGTCACATGTAGATTCCAAGGACAACCAAGCCTATTTGGCAAGTCGTGGAATGTTTGTAAGAGATTTAGTTTATAATTCTCTTTGGTGGCATGGAACTGCGTTGTTCACCCACCAACACCTTAAAGTTCAATCATTTTCTGTGCAGCTCGAACGTGCCATGCGAATTATTTCATATTGGTTCAGGTGTTTACAGTATTTGAGAACCCATTCAGAAGTAAATTTAACTCGAAATCGCTTAATTCTTATATGTCGGCGAAAGTTTACACCGGAGTATAGTCAGCTTTCGAAAGGTATACTTTGAAGAGCAACTTGCTCACTTTAACCCCATTTTTTTATTTTAATAGTCCGCACAGCGGCCGTGCTAACAGCTTAAGGCGTTTTCACCTGGCCTTTCGTAAAGCTTGTTCTTTTATCCACACGCAGAGAACAAATATGGTTGGACAAGGTTACGGCAACAACACTATGTTTAATGCAACAATATATTGCTGTCGTACACAAATAATTGTTTTTTTTATTTAGTATCAACAATATTATTGTTACTGTAAACATATTAATGTTTATCGCAATTATAAATTTGAGTATTGTTGACCGAAAAATAATTATTTTTCTAAAAACTAAACTATGATAACTTTCAAAACATATTATATTACTCACAACCATATCATGATATTTAATACCCATAACATAATAACTTTCTATACATTTATAATATTATGTTTAAGAGCAATCAATCTATTTTTACTCTAATAATATTATGGTAGCGCCATTTGTAAAATATTTTGGTATCAACTCCACCCATAGAATATCCGAATGATGACATGAACGAAATGCTTTTAGAGGTCGTTAGGAACGTAGAAGGCTACATGAAAGAATACAACATATTTATATTTAAATTTTATTTTTTATTACATTCTAAAGAATTCTTAAAAATATACTTAAAAACTTACAATTTAAATATCATTATCATATAAACTAAAATAATTAAATAGTTTTAAAATTTATTAGAAACTTATATTTTTAAATATTAAATAAATAAATACACAACAATAAACACCAAAGAGAACTGAAGTTTCTGTCTGTAAATCTTCTACAATTATTATTTAAAAATTTAGCAAAAAGATTTATTTGGAGCTTGTTTAGCAGAACAAATAGAATTTAGCAATTTTATAAGTTAGCAATGTAAAATTAGAGTTTTATAACTGGTTGTAATGGTAATGGTTATAATACATGCAAATACACCTATAAATTTATATTTTTTTATATTATTGGATTGCAAAGTATTTTTAATATTTATTGAATTCGTAGTGTTTGAATAATATTACTCGTTATATCAATTTCTATAACACTATCAAATTTACAGTAATCTAAGCCAGTTATTGCTGAAACAATTGGTTTCCAAAATGCCCTTTAATATGAATAGTTTTCTGGTTATCAAATTACCGCAATTGGAATTATTTTTATGATCTGCTGCCAAATATAGTAAGCAAATAAAGTAAATTAAAATGTTAATAGTTTAATAAAAATTAATTCATTTCAGGGAGTTCACTCTTGTCTGTGATAAATTGAAGAGATTAAAAAAACTATCATTTTAGTTTTCACAACTACTTTTCGCATTATTTTCTACAAAATATTTTTCTAATTCTCCTTTTTATTATGATAAAAGTGCTTCATCCCATCTATTGCTACGAAACTTTGGCAACTGAGCTAAACAAATTTAAAAACAAATGTAAAACCAGAAAAAAAAATAAACCAAATAAGTCCACATTAATAATTTTTTTTTTATTTATTTCATAAAAATCGCTCCTTCTTGTTTTTTTTCGTGTTTTTCACTTATAAACAAAAAAACTTTAAAAAAGATTTTGACAGTTAAATACACCGTTTTTCAAAAGAAGAATCGCTCTTTCTATGCAGCGCTGCAGCGTTGAAAAATATTTGTTTCGTTTCCATTTTTATATAGATAAAGTTTAAAATTGGCTTTCCTCTTTTCATTGGACGAGAATCAAAAGTATTATGAAAATCTGAGAAAACTTTTCATTTCACCATTTCACAAAATGAGAACTGACCCCCAGAAATAGAAGTTTTAAAAGCGAATTACTTTATGAAATATCCGAGCAGGTACGTGTGCCAAATTTGTTTGAATTAAATTTTACTCCAATTCGATTTACAGAGCACGGATTGATTTTCTTAACATATTTAGCATATAACAACTCCAATATAAATACAATTACAGAAACACACATACAACATAAGAAAAGAAGAAATACAGTCTTAAAATAATTAAAATCTAATAAATTATCGCTGCTTTCAGATTCACTAAAGAAACGAATTTCTCCACTAAGAATGCCATCGAAGTTAGTTTCTTCCATAAATTTTGTTAGAATACCAGATTCCATAATATATTTCAAATAACGATTGAATAACTGGAGATAAGGTAATTGTCGCCGTGCGGTAAAATACTCCTGTTTTATCAATATTGCTTCATTGATTTTATACATACGAGGAACTTTTAGATTACGCTGCTGATAGAACACGAAATCTATTTTATTTTCCACGCCCGTAAACATACTTGACTTATTCATGTCACGGTGGACTTGTATCAATTCTTGAAAACTAACAATTTTTGCCTTTTTAACTAATAATTTTCGCTCATCAGGTAACTTCTCTATAAAATTAAAAACATCTTGCGTTGTTAGCAATTGATAAGGAGTTTTACACATATCCTCCAATTTTTCAATTTTCGCATCATAAATGTCTTGCACGAATATGGTGGATAATTTGGCCAAATATAGATTGGTCATTATAAAACCATTAATGAATATCAGAAAATAAACCATCTTGTGCATGAAAGTTTTGATTTTAAAATTTGCGTGATATTGGCAGATGAACGCGGCCAGAACATATAGAGCGGATTTGCTTAAATCTATTTCATTCGTGTAGTGTTGCCGGTAGTAAATAAAAGACACTGCAAAAACACAAAATAACAGCAGTAGCAGAATACAGATCCTGGTGGCAACAGTGTAGGGATGCAGAAAATATTCTGTTCTTGGCAGGGGTAGGGGATAAGGTGCCGCAACAAGCCATTTCACATTAAACATAACATCGCTACTGCTTCCAGCAAAACGGTCGTAGACGGAGATTCCCACAGGCACAATATCATACGTTTTGTTATTCGCACCCTGCTTAAGCTTCTCATAATCAAAGGTTTTATAATAACCTGGAACATGCATTAATCGGAAATTATGGTTTTGTGCAAAAGCTTTAATCATTTTATATAAATATCCAGTAGTTATTGTCTTTCCAGAACGGTCTTGAAAAGAATAACAACGTGGAGGAACTGAAATAATGGGAACTTTTAAGGGATAATCCTGAAAATCTTGCACTTCTTTCCTATCCACGTACTCTGTTAGATGTTTGATACGATAAAGTGTTATGTTTGGCACTGGTTGGTAAGTAAATAATCCTTTATCTGTGTAATACAAAACATTCGTGAAGCCAGAAAACCAATTTTTGTCTGCTAAACTCTCCAAATCTCTCATGCTGGCTTCCGGAATAATCCATAAAATATGGGTAAAGTGTAAATGTGTTAAGAGTTCTTCGACCATTTCGTAGACGTTATTTAAATCTGAAAATTGCAAACACACAATAGTGAGAAACTGGTCGTGATATAATTCCTTGATATTTGTGTCAAACTTCTTAGATATCAACAGCACTGGCAAACTCAATGATTTCAGCGCATCCTCCATATCCTGATTAAAGTCTAGAGTGATTACGGCATTCCATTTAATGTCGAGTTTCTGATTTAATTCGTTTATGATATCTACAGGAAAATTAGGTTCATTTCTATTTTCTGGTGTAGTTAATTTAGCAGTGGAAAGTCTTACAATTATAAATAAAATAACGAAATTGTAAAATTGTATTTTTATTTTCATTTTTTTGGAATTTATTTCTTTTAGGCCTCTTTTTGCGTTTTGCAAATAAAACCTGTAGTAATTGTTTTGGTAGATGAGTGGTAAAAAATATTAAAGGATTTGACACTTTCTGCTTTGTCAAAGATGGATATTTTAAATATCTTATCTTTTTTTGGTATTAGTTTGCGAACGGATTTACACTTTTTGTTTTTGAATGTAGAAAGTTATTGTGTTTTTTAAGTTTCTTAAGATTGTCTTTTTTTATGTTTTCTATTTTGTTTTCTAGTTTTGTAATTCTGTTGTTCACTTGTTTACTGCTTTAAATTGACTGCGTTCAAGTCCTTTATGCTAAAAGAGGTTTGTACTGTATCTAGTGGAGCAATTAAAACCAATACAATGTATGTATAACAATTTAACAACTTCATATGTAAAACAATTTCACTTAAATAATACATACAATGTTCACATTTTTAAACCAGTTATTATTTTGGTTGTCGTGGTTGGTAGAGGTAATGTCTTAACCTTAACCCCCATGACAAGGCGAACCGAAAATCTGCAGTCAGCTTAAAACCGTGTGTATGGTTGGTCGACGAAAATTCTGAGTCAGTCATCCCCTTGGATTAAATATTGGTTTCAAGCAATTCGGTCACGTAAAATTCAAGGCGCCACCTATTCCATTTCGTAGCCTTCCTTCCAATTTTTTGCTCGTGGCAAGCAAGCCCTTCCAAAACTGTTAGCTTCTAGTTTTAAAAATACTCATTTTTATTCCACTCCCCAAAAGTACGCCATTTGAGTATTTTACACATGCGGATCCTTCCCCGTAATGTCCAATTTCTTGCTCATAGCAATAAAGCCCTTCTACGACAAGCTTTAAACATTATTAAGGCTCGGTTAGGCGGGAGTAACAGTAACAGTAAACTTACCGTAAAACAGTAAGGCCAATCTATTTCTTACATATTGAGACGTAACATCTAACTGCTTACTTTAATCGTTCTAATTGCTTTACATATACCAAAATGAATCAGCTGATTTCCACTGTAACTGTTACTCCCAGCTACTGAGCCTTTCCTTGTATGCCACGCCCCATTTTTCTAATTAACATACATATTACATTTAAGCATTTTGATCCACATACAAATAAAAAAATATTGCATAAGCCGCGCTCTACAAATAATGTTAGTTATATCAATTAAGTCTCGAGCTGGTCTGATGTAATATTAATGTGTAGAAAAAATTGAGCGTGGCGTAAAACGTAAAGGGCCAAATACACTTGTCAAATGCTTGTCCAGCCGGCGAATTCAACGTGTACGTGTGCTGGACGTAATATTCGCCGTCATATCTAAATTTTTTGATTTTTCATCAAGCGTTGTCGGTGTCACACATACAAACACATTTTCACTAATACTACCATAATGCTTAATGACTATTTTAATCAATGTATTTGGGCCTTATGGCATAATTGGCGCCCAGAATTTTATATAGGATAAAAAAGTTATCAAATGCAAAATTTAGGGCATAGACCGATGGCTACGTAATGTATAAAAAACTTAATGAGCAGTATTCAGAGGCGTGAAAAACAATTAAAAAATAAATATTTTTGGAATTGTTTTCAACACACAGTGATTAAATAATATTATAATTTAAATGATTCGTTGTAAATAAAATAGCTTATTGCATAAAATATTAATAAACAACACATGGAATATTTTATTTAAGAAAATAATTATAACGGTCAACTTACAATAGTCGCAAAAATAACAAAGTGATTTAAAAAAGTTGTTTACGTAGCTGAATGTTTTGAAATCACAAAATAATATGCCCGAACACCTTTCTTGTGATTTGAAATCATTTTCAAAAAATGTGATTTTCAGAACAGGCCTCTATGTTAATTAAATGAGTTAATTTATTTACGAACAAAACTAAAAATATGATTTTCGTTCAATTAGGCCCGTAATTTCTACAAAAAGAACGTTGGTCGTGTTCGTACTTAACAGTTATCTTTACCAATTTCAACGTTTATTTTGAATACGTGAATACGTTTTCATTTGAAATATGAAAGCTTTAACACCATAGATTTCTAAACACAGCTAGAATCCTTTTTGTGGAAACTACGGGCATAGGGTTTCTAATTGCTTTTAAATAAATTTATAATTAAAATAATAATCAAATAAATCAAAACCTCAATTGATTATTTTGTTTGGCGTTACATCAGCCAACATGTGAAAATAAAAAAAAACACTAAGTAAACAGAAAAGTTATTGGATTTCATTGATGATATGTAAAGGAAAATTATGTCAATTTCTATTTTCAGGTGGACTTAATTCAGCAATGAATAATTTTACAATTATAGGTAAAACAATTACAACCGTATTCTAAACGAAAATTTGTGTTCTCCGACTAGACTCCGCTCATCGAGTGAGCAACTAAAATGTTAATTAAGCTTAATCACCTTTAAGTCATGAGTTTATTCAAAACACAATCGCTCGATTAAGAAACATTTTTTCATCTCTGTTTTAGTTAATTTCAATTGTCAGACATAGCAAATTGACAGCAGTTGATTAGGAGTTAAAAAGTCTTTGATCATTCGATAATCATAGTTTATTAAAAAGTGTTTTGAATAAGAAATCCTTAATCAGGGTATATGCAGTAACTAAATTTTTGTTTTGAATACGGGTGTTAATTTTTAAGATTGAATTTTTCTCTTTATTCATTTCTTGGAATTTATTTTTTTTAAACCTCTGCTGTTTGCAAAAAAAATGTAGTTTTTTTCTGTGTACTTGAGTGTTTAAAAATTTTAAAAGACGTGACACCTTCTGCTTTATTAAAGATGAAAATTTTAATTTAAATGTCGGTTTCATAATTCTCCTTTTTATAGTTTTTGCTAACGAATGCACCTTTTTTGAGTACCAGTTTTTGTTTTTTGGGTTAACGAATTTTTTTCGTTCTTGTATTTACATTTTTTTTCTATTTTTTTTAAAATATTTTCTATTTTGTGTTTGTGATTGTTTTAATGTTTTCTGTTTATTTAATTGCTGTTCACTGTTTTAAATTGACTGTGTTCAAATTATTATTTTTATTTACCTTGACAAGAGTCCTTTATGTTAAGGATGTTTTGTACTGGATCTAAGAGAACAATTTGGGAATTAAAACTAATACAATGGATTTACAACAATTTAAAAATATTTATAAGTACAACAATTTCACTTAAATAATACATTATTCACATATATTAATTAGTTATTATTTTTCAGGGTCGTCGTGACTTGTAGTATAAATATAATATGGTTCTTTTACTCCTCTGGGGAGCATAGGGCCGCGTAACTTGTAGTAGGCATGTGTAAATATCCCGTCATAAAATATTAAACTGTGTTAAGGCTCTTCAAGGCGTCCCAAAAATAAATATTTACTTTAAAACACGGTTGTCAGCAGGGTGGTAGGAGAAATGTTGAGCCAAACGCCTGTTATAATTAAAGATAAGTTGACAACAGTTCCGGAAATTTTTTTATTTTTTGCCTCTTCTCTGTATACCGCCCTTCTGTTTTTTTGTAAACTGCGTCACCATTTTTAGTGTCATCATAGCCAGGGAAAACGGAAATATGAATTTAAAAAACAGTTATTGCGCGTTTAATATGCGGTAAGCTTTTGAAAATATGCTCTAAAAATTAGAAAAAATAAGAAGAACAAAGATGCCTTAATAGATACCAAACATTAAATAATTAAAAAGAACATATATGCATAAAATAAGCAACTAGAAATATTGAGAGGTAATTTAGGGGAAAATATTATATATTTGCGCAGAATTTATTTTAATAATTTTATTAGAAGTACCCTTACTTAAGAAGAATTTTTGCATACCTTAAGGATGCAAAGTACTATCACTAAAGAAGGTAAATTGGCAACCCCACGATCTACACCACAGGCCAAAAGAAAGTGTGCTGATGTTTCGCCAGAAAAAATGGGTGATGAAACAAGTAATATACCAGGAAATATGCAGCTGACAGATATTGTAAATATAATACAAGGGTCAATACAGTCTGTGCTTGATGAAAAACTGAAAAATTTGTCAACCAAAGATGACGTTAAAAACACAATGTCTGAATTTACACGTTTCATCTTTTGATGCTCAACTTCTTTTCAATTCTCTTTTAAAGATGCCAATATATTCACACGCAGCAATCGGTTTCAACTTTTTTCGGTACAAAACAACAACAATTTTATTAATAGCGGATCAAAGAGAAAAAGAAAAGAAAAAAATTACATGCAGCCATCGTTGTACATATACCAACGAATAAAAACACAAAGCGTACTGACCGAGTACAGGCATCTCCGTACTAACCCCCTTTCTTCTTTCTTCTCTCACCTAAAAACATAAGAGTTGAGCATCAAAAGATGAAACGTGTGAAAGCAGACAATGCAAGACTGTTGCTCCCAAATTGAATACTTAAAAATGGAAAACGAAGCTTTGAAGGAAGAAGTAAAAATTTTAAAAGCCGAAAGAGATAAAGATCACCAGGAGTTGATGCGTTTGGTTGAAAAAAGCAAAAGGAGAAATGTAGTTTTTCGTGGTATTAGCAAGGAGGGGACTTTAAAAGATAATATAACGCAAATTTGTACAAAAGAAATGGAAATATCAAATATTGTAATAAAATATATAAGAAAGCTGTTTGAGGCAGATAGAAAGGTATGTGCTCTTGTGGAATTACAGACGGACGAAATGGCAGATGAAATTTTCAAAAACGCCAAGAAACTTAAAGGGCTAGAAATTTATGTAGATCGTGATTTGAATGAACATAAGCAGCAAAGAAAGAAGGTTATGTTGCAGTTAAGAAAGAAACTTCAACCTTTAGATAAAAAACAAAAAATTGTAGTTAGAAATGATAGGATGAAAATAAATAAAGAATGGTTTTATAGATAGAGAGAATATTATGTGCTTGTACTGAAGTATATAACGGATACAAATATTGGATCTGTGCAACCTTCAGTTTACCAATCAATTAGGTCCGTTTGGCTGGCTGGCATGCACTTAACAAGGTCTTTATTTAAAGATTGCAGTCGATTGTGTAGACTGCTAGCCCACACTAGTTATGATGAACGTTTTTTATTTCATCTATTGTTACGAATCTAGGCAACTATGCTAAGAAATTTTAAAAACAAATGTAAAACCAGAAAACCGAATAAATCAAATATGTCTGTATAAAATTCCTCCAGTTTTTCACTTATAAACATAAAATCTTTTAAAAAAGATTTTGACAGTTAGATACACCGTTTTACAAAAGAAGAATCGCTCTTTCTATGCAGCGTTAAAAAATATTTGTTTCGTTTCCATTTTTATATAGATAAACTTTAAAATTGGCTTTCCTCTTTTCATTGGACGAGAATCAAAAGTATTATGAAAATCTGAGAAAACTTTTCATTTCACCATTTCACAAAACGAGAACTGACCCCAGAAATAGAAGTTTTAAACAGTTTTTTTTTAATATTTCGTTCGTTTAACATTTATGTTATTTTAAAGGTAAATGTGTATATAAAAGCGATTATACTTTATGAAATATCCGGGCAGGTACGTGTCCTAAATTTGTTTGAATTAAATTTTACTCCAATTCGATTTACAGAGCAAGGATTGATTTTCTTAACACATTTAGCATATAACAACTCCAGTATAAATACAATTACAGAAACACACATACCAAATAAATAAAGAAGAAATACAGTCTTAAAATAATTAAAATCTAATAAATTATCGCTGCTTTCAGATTCACTAAAGAAACGAATTTCTCCACTAAGAATGCCATCGAAGTTAGTTTCTTCCATAAATTTTGTTAGAATACCAGATTCCATAATATATTTCAAATAACGATTGAATAACTGGAGATAAGGTAATTGTCGCCGTGCGGTAAAATACTCCTGTTTTATCAATATTGCTTCATTGATTTTATACATACGAGGAACTTTTAGATTACGCTGCTGATAGAACACGAAATCTATTTTATTTTCCACGCCCGTAAACATACTTGACTTATTCATGTCACGGTGGACTTGTATCAATTCTTGAAAACTAACAATTTTTGCCTTTTTAACTAATAATTTTCGCTCATCAGGTAACTTCTCTATAAAATTAAAAACATCTTGCGTTGTTAGCAATTGATAAGGAGTTTTACACATATCCTCCAATTTTTCAATTTTCGCATCATAAATGTCTTGCACGAATATGGTGGATAATTTGGCCAAATATAGATTGGTCATTATAAAACCATTAATGAATATCAGAAAATAAACCATCTTGTGCATGAAAGTTTTGATTTTAAAATTTGCGTGATATTGGCAGATGAACGCGGCCAGAACATATAGAGCGGATTTGCTTAAATCTATTTCATTCGTGTAGTGTTGCTGGTAGTAAATAAAAGACACTGCAAAAACACAAAATAACAGCAGTAGCAGAATACAGATCCTGGTGGCAACAGTGTAGGGATGCAGAAAATATTCTGTTCTTGGCAGGGGTAGGGGATAAGGTGCCGCAACAAGCCATTTCACATTAAACATAACATCGCTACTGCTTCCAGCAAAACGGTCGTAGACGGAGATTCCCACAGGCACAATATCATACGTTTTGTTATTCGCACCCTGCTTAAGCTTCTCATAATCAAAGGTTTTATAATAACCTGGAACATGCATTAATCGGAAATTATGGTTTTGTGCAAAAGCTTTAATCATTTTATATAAATATCCAGTAGTTATTGTCTTTCCAGAACGGTCTTGAAAAGAATAACAACGTGGAGGAACTGAAATAATGGGAACTTTTAAGGGATAATCCTGAAAATCTTGCACTTCTTTCCTATCCACGTACTCTGTTAGATGTTTGATACGATAAAGTGTTATGTTTGGCACTGGTTGGTAAGTAAATAATCCTTTATCTGTGTAATACAAAACATTCGTGAAGCCAGAAAACCAATTTTTGTCTGCTAAACTCTCCAAATCTCTCATGCTGGCTTCCGGAATAATCCATAAAATATGGGTAAAGTGTAAATGTGTTAAGAGTTCTTCGACCATTTCGTAGACGTTATTTAAATCTGAAAATTGCAAACACACAATAGTGAGAAACTGGTCGTGATATAATTCCTTGATATTTGTGTCAAACTTCTTAGATATCAACAGCACTGGCAAACTCAATGATTTCAGCGCATCCTCCATATCCTGATTAAAGTCTAGAGTGATTACGGCATTCCATTTAATGTCGAGTTTCTGATTTAATTCGTTTATGATATCTACAGGAAAATTAGGTTCATTTCTATTTTCTGGTGTAGTTAATTTAGCAATGGAAAGTCTTACAATTATAAATAAAATAACGAAATTGTAAAATTGTATTTTTATTTTCATTTTTTTGGAATTTATTTCTTTTAGGCCTCTTTTTGCGTTTTGCAAATAAAACTTATTGTAATTTTTTTGGTAGATGAATGGTAAAATATATTAAAGGATTGGACACTTTCTGCTTTGTCAAAGATGGATATCTTAAATTAAATGTCGGTTATATTATAATTTTCCTTTTTTTGGTATTTGTTTGCGAATGGATTTACACTTTTTGTTTTTGAATGTACAAATTTATTGTGTTTTTTAAGTTTCTTAAGATTGTCTTTTTTTATGTTTTCTATTTTGTCTTATATTTTTGTAATTCTGTTGTTCACTTGTTTACTGTTTTAAATTGACTGCGTTCAAGTCCTTTATGCTAAAAGAGGTTTGTACTGTATCCAATGGAGCAATTAAAATTAATACAATGTACGTATAACAATTTAACAATTCATATGTAAAACAATTTAACTTTAATAATACAATGTTCACATTTATAAACCAGTTATTATTTTACAGGGTCGTCGTGACTTGTAGTGGTCATGTGTAAAAATTCCGGCTGCCATGACATCGTGAAATATTAAACTGTTAAGGCTCTTCAAAGCGTCCCGAAAATAAACATTTACCATAAAACACGGTTGTCAGCAGGATGGTTCGCCTGTTATGATTAAAGGTTAGTTGAAAACAGTTCCGGAAATTTTTTTTATTTTTTGCCACGCCTCTGGATACCGCCCTTTTGTTTTTTGTAAACTGCGTGGCCATTTATAGTTTCATCATAGCCAGGGAAACCGGAAATATGTACTAAAAAACAATTAATGCGCCTTAAATATGCGGTAAGCTTATGAAAATATGCTCTAAAAATTAAAATAAATATGCGTTAGGAAAATCAAAGATGCCTTTTTAGAAACCAAACATTCAATAGTTAAAAGGATCATATTTGCATAAAATAAGCAAGTAAAAAAGTTTGTCAGTCAAGCCCCAGCATGTGATACCACTGTTTTAACAGACACATTTTTGCGAGTTCGCTATTTGGGACTCATGTGCAGTAATGGACAAACCAGAACTATATTATGTTAGGAGGTTAAAATTATTATAAGAGTTATTTGTGCTAAATATTCACCCTTATCATAGTTGGCGTTTTTGTGGCGAAAGTTAAAGCGTTTTTTAAAAAATTGTATTGTGGTTAGCAAAAACGTCAACAAATACGACACTGTTTACAAATATTTTACAAAAAAGGTTTTGTTGCAAAAACGTTCGTTAAGTTTTTTAATCACGACAGCGTATATCTAAAAATGTTCTCTTAGATACGCCTGCCAACCACGATCTAAAGATATCTTCACCTGTAAGAGGTTTTTTCGTCTGAAAGCAATTTTGGGACTGAGTGTACATTGATTAACTCTGGATTGCATGGTGCTACATAGATCGATTGTTATAAAATTTGGCGAAATAATTTAGGGGAAAATATTATATATTTGCGCAGAAATTATCTTAAGTACACTAAGAGAGAAATGATGATCTAAATTTAATAAAAAATTTCATGAATTTAGGTTGCAGAAGTCTTCAGATTGACATTCTCAAATACAAGCATAAATTATAAATTTTTAGAATAAATTCTACAAATCAAGAACGTAATCCTAATTTTAAGAAAGTTTTCTTGAAATTAAGAATATATTTTAAAGTTAAGAAGAAGACTTATTTAGAAAAAAAAAGTTAATAAAAAATAGAAACTGGGAATTATTTCCTTTCGAAGGAAAAAATATTATATTATTGTGAATTTCAATTAAAAATGGAAAATCAGAACATAGATGAAATGGTGTTTATAACCATACCAATGTGTGACGATTTATTGCCGCTGGCCGCTGGCCAATGGACAATATGATGTAATCAGCATTCCCTAGAAATTTGCATTGCTAAAAAACATTCTTCAAGAGTTTCAAATGGAGCCTGTTTTCAAGTTTCTCAAGGGTAAGTAGGGATGCCAATCGGGACTGGTTTTCGCAAATCCCGGAATTCGGGATTACAAAAAATCAAATCAAATTTTTCGAGATCCCGGGATTTTACGGGATATCAGGATTCGGGATTTTTGAAAATTAATAGATATTTATTAATTAAAAACGTCTTTAAAAGAAGTTTACAAACGAAGGTTTTATAATACATTTATTATTTTAAAGTTAAATATTACTTAAATTTGTAAAAATTTGAAATTTTGACATTTCTTATTTAATGACTAATTTAATAAAAAATATGATAAAAAAACGTACGATTTTAAACAATGTGTTACTTGATTCAATAAAAAATAATTACCATTAAAGCTATATTTGATTCAATTACCTCAGTTAATTCAAGCTAAATAAAAAAAATAATTAATATTCTAATTGAACAAGGCAACATAGAAGTTGATTTATTTGTAAGATTCTATTAAAATTTTATTAAATGAATTAAAATAAATAATTGAAGTTTGAATTCGAAATTAACTAAAAAAATCAATTTATTTAGTTAACCATTAAAATCTTATTTTAACAAAAACCACCACTACTTGTGGTAGGAATTATGTAGTGTATTAAATACATTACTTAATATTGTGAAATCGCTCCATTAATTACCGTAGGTTCGATCTCAACTCTCGGAAAACACTTTAATAATCTTAACCCTGTAAAGAGTTTAAATTTTGTATTTGGTGCACCAGTGAATTGTTTTGTGCATTTCAAAAACATTTTTTTCTTTAATAAATTTTCTTGTTTCTTTATTTTCAGTACTTTTCACGTTAAAATTTCTTTATAATTATTGGACACGCTTGAAAATAATAACAAAGTGTTACTATTTTCCTACGTTTTCAATGACAGTTTTAACAGAATTTATCAAATAAATATTAAAGATCAATATTGTGATCGCTATCCTCTCATGGGAAATGTCATACTGAATTTCTTTTTATAAAAAAAGGAAAAACAAAAAAATTAAGTTAACAATTTCGGGATTGACAAAATCCCAAAAATCGGGATTTCCGGATTGGCATCCCTAAGGGTAAGTAAGGAAAGAAGGAAGTCATAAAAGAAGCGATACCTCCTCTGGAGATAAGAATGGAGTTCCAGAGATTCCAAGTAAATGCACTTTTAGTCTTTTGAAATCGGTTGTTTACTTAATCAAACAGATATAATTGAAATTTCGGATTTTACTATCCCTCCTTTACATTTATATCCAATTAATAATGGAAAGACATATGTTAGACCTATGTTAATGTAAGTATTAATTTACTTGTATGTATAACATTATCAATGCGGTTTCCTTTTTGTTTAATACATAAGTTAAGTATACATACATACGTTAATATTTAAATAAATAAAAATTTTAATAAATAAAAACCTGTGTTTTATTTTAACATTTAAATTCGGATAACCAATAAGACTATTTTAAAGAATACATTCTTAAAATCGATCTTAAAAGAAGAATTTCATTAAGAATTAATTCTTGATTTAAGTTTTCTAATAAGAAGAAAATCTAAAATTCGCTCTTAAAATGAGAATTTTTCAAGATAACAATTTAAATGTGATTTAAAAAATTTTTCGCATTTAACAGACTTCTAAGATTGATATGATTTGATTTTGAACGCAACACCTTGATTTTAGCGCGTTCTTTCCACCTTAGTGCATTAACATTATTTGCTGGTTAATTGTCTATGTGCCTATTCTTGACCAAAAAAACTTTGTATGGGAGCCATCTAAAAGTATAAACTGATTCTGACCATTTTCATTTGGCCCTATAACTGCGACCAGTGCTTTGTGCATAAGGTTCAGAAAGTGATTAAGAAACGATCTGTATACTTAACGAATCTATATTTCCATGTGTTACACACATCAGCACAAACATAAAATAAACTCCCCACCAATGATTGTGTGCTGATTGAAAAATCTGCTAACCAAAGTTTAAATCAATTTTTTTTTCAACGAAAGAACTTATAAGCTTTAATCAACAAGTATGAAAATTTGCTTCAACGATGTGGAATATTCACTATAACTTAAAAAAAAAATTGCTGCAAAAATGCTCTTTTGATCTAACAAAGTTCACGGTAACAATAAACTAATTTTGTTTCTAAAACAAGATACTCAAAAATCTAAAAATAATTTCTTGTTTTTAAAATATTTTGTCCGCATTTAGTAAAATTTTCTAAAATATCATTTTTGGAATATAAGAATTTTTTAGAAAAAGTAATTTTTGGCTTGGACGAGAATCATTCAAATTTTTCTTGGTTGAAGCCATATTTAGTAAATAATTTTTTCCGTGTTACAACACGAAAAAGTATGAGCCTACAAATCGATGCCAAAGACATACAAAGCTCTAAAACGGATGTATCTGTATTGCTTCTGCATCCGTTAATCGTACCAGGAAAATCTTGGAACTACATATTTATGGTTTCTCTGATCATAACATATTTTATCGTTTGTCTTTATTGACTTTTTCGACATCAAATTCTGGGTGCCACTTAGCACCGCTGTCTCGGGTCCTATCCCCTCCCCCCCCAAATTTGTGTGCCTAACGTTTAATGTACTAACTTTTGTGCCATGGCCGAAAAGTACGCCCAATGTTTTTTACACCTACATATTATATTAAGCCCGTTCGATCACCATACAAACAGAACACGCACTTGAATGAGTGTTACTCTGAATTCTCTAGAACTATAAATAATACGTCTGAAATTGCTTTCAACTAGTCTTTAATCCAAGGCGTGTCTAGCTAAACTTTAGTGTCCATAGTATCATCAGAAAAGATAATGGGGTACAGATGATGTGATAATTGCAATTGTTCCCTTTGTTTTCGATATTACTTTGGAAAGTTAAAGTGCGCTACAGAGTTATATGTGTAGTCCTGTAATATAAGGTTTCATTTAAGCTTTATGAATTGAGATTAGAAAATATGTTTTTTAAAGTTTGGCCGTGTAAAAAAAGAAAACAACTTCTCGATTTTAGGTTTATATAAAAATTGTATATTAAAAATATCTTGTCAATCATTAAATAGTAAAAGAATTTTGAAAAGTACAATCTTAATAAATTGTCATTACTCTTGCTTAAATTGTAAATATTCGCTTCTCTTTTCTGGGTATTATGAGTCTTGTGCTGAGGTATGTAACACATAAAAATATTGGTTCCATTCCCACCTTTAAGTTTTAAAATTACTAAATGGGTCGTTCTTACGATTTTCGTTCATCCGGATGGATATCTATCCGTATAAGTAAATACGTTATTAAATACGGGTGCAAATATTGAAATTGCAAAAGGAACAAATGAAAATAGAAAATATTAAAAAACTTAGCGCCTCATATTTTTACAAACTAAAGGGAATGCCCGAACTAGACGTCATTGTTATGGCCTTAGCATAGAAGATGAAATGTCTACATCGATGATATAAATATCATAGAACAATATGTTCATTTGTATATTAAATTAAAAATTAAAACTTTACACAAAATATTTCATTTCATAAATGACACATAGCGATCACAGTAAATTATTTAATAACATACTGTACATATTATTTGTACATTTCATAAGAATAAATTTAATTTCCATTAGCGTTATCTATAAAAAATAGTACAGGTAACTAAAATGTTTTTAAATCGAGTTTTATATGGACATTTTTTTAATAAACTTTAATACAATGGAATTAAATTTTTGAAAAAGGGAGTATATCCTTTGCTGCATTAGAATTAATTATACATGTGTTGCGTTTAAAATGGAGTACAATGTATAACATTGTTGCATTAGAATAAATGTTTGCAAATCAATATATTATTACATGTTTTTTTGTATCATTCGAATAAAATCTAAAAACCGCAGTGATTTAATAAAACTGTTTTTTAATTAAAAATCTGCAAGACTGTTTTGAACTTAAAAAAACGGAAATCCCGATAAATCTACACATTTGGCAACGCTGGACATATGATCAATATCAGTATAAAATTTTGGCATGAAATCGCAGCCCATTTGAATAAAAAATACACCATTTGAAAGGTATTTACTTACAGAAGTGCACAATATATATTTTATTAAAATCTGAAGGAAACGTGTAAATTCTGAAACCTCATATACCCAAAACTAAAGGATAAAATTTAATACATATCGTTATTATTAGAATAATAAACGGACAGGTACTGGTACTTTTTGAAATTCGGGAGTAAACAAGAATAACCAGAATTTTGGAACTTCGTTTTCAACCCATTTACCTTGTAAACCACTAAACATAGAAATAATGATTATATCAAATTAGTTACTTATCTAAAAAATACAAATACAAATTTGGTACTTTTCTCAAAAATTCGAACGTTTTTTACAAAATATTTTTCTCTATGTATTGACAGATACGTATTTAATTATGAATTACCATTGCAAAATTCATATTTCTAATATCTCAGTTGGTGGAAAAATTATCATAAGGGGGAAATACGGGAAATTAAACTACCTTATCCTACTTTTACGTGCTACAGGTAGTATTTTTTTGAAGTTTCTATAAT
Organism: Pollenia labialis; assembly: GCA_949318255.1. Taxonomy (NCBI): domain Eukaryota; kingdom Metazoa; phylum Arthropoda; class Insecta; order Diptera; family Polleniidae; genus Pollenia; species Pollenia labialis. The sequence goes on from OX439142.1 coordinate 58,877,716, forward strand.
ATTAACTTATAGGTGTAGGCTCTTGAGTAAATGAAAACCTTAAAAATCAAATATGTTGGCACACGTTTGTTCTTTAACAGGTAGTTTTGGAGAGTTCGTTAATATTGGACCAAGAAACATAAGATTAACAACGCATCGCTCTGAGTGAATCGGAATCAGTAAGGGAGGGAGAGCTTTTTTTTGGTAATTTTTCGTTCTGAAAAAGGCGGTTTGAGAGTTGTTTATTAGTACTGAGCCTCGAAACATAAAATTCAATATGCAGAGTCCAGAGCGATGGAGAATTTATATCTAAGAGGAGACTTTTTGGTACTTTTTTTTGTTTTTTAAAATGTACTTCTTGATTTTTTTTGTATTACTGAACTTACAAAACTAAATTCAATATTCGTGGAATTGAGTGAAAGAGAAAATATGGACTGGATCCACTAAGACAAAAAACAATCAAATGCTCGAAACATGTAAATTCATATCTGTCGAATTTTGCCAAAACATCTTATACTACATTTACATTAGGCCGAAATCTTGTAGATTTGATTTAAAATCTTCTTCGAAATCTAGTGCGTTTACATTATACTTCTTTGACATTAGCGTGATTTTGTTTTTATAACAAAACAACTGACTTAAAGTCTTTTCGTTACACATACAAACACAAAAAGAAATATACATTAAAAAATTTGCATAGCCTTTTATTAATAATCAACGATATTTATTTTATCAATGTTATTCGTCTTTTTTATTTTTTTACACTTTTTTATTTATTTTTTTATAAAACTTTTTAATTTTTTTAACAATTTTTTTAAATGTCATTTTATCTTGTGCAGGGAAGTATTTTTTAGTACTATATTGAAAAGACCATAGTTGCATCATTAAGTACATCTAGATTTTGAGTAGATTTCGTCAAAATCTAGTCACGAAGTAGATTTTGATTTGTATGGGAAATCTAGTCAAAAACAACTAGATTTAGCTCGAAATCTCGTAAGTACTAGATTTTGCGTAGGTGTAAATGTAGTATTAAGTCAAATTTAAAGAATTAAAAAAAAGTTGTTAATTTGTTAACGGTTTTAAAATTTGTTAAAAGTGGGTATGGTTGACCTTTTTTGTTGTTGTGGTTTATATTTGGTTTCACAAACAATTTTAATTTTTATTTTCGATATTTTTATTTATGTACCCAATATTTCGAGGCAACTCCGTTGCTCATCTTCAGGAGATCTAATCAAAAATATATATAAACAGATTTCATTGTACAGAAAAAACACAAAAACATTAAATTACAAATAAATATAAAAACATACTTATTTTAATAAAAAACTAATTTAAAAGTTTTATTGTTATTGAAAATTATAATTGAAATTGTTTTTAAAATTGTATTTATTATAAACGAAATTTTTCTGCAATATTAGTTTATTTTATTATTTAACAAAAATGATTCGCCCATTTTATTAACAACAAATGTTTTGCTATCTTTCTCGACCTAAGATGTTTTGTCAAAATGCCACAGATATGTACTTACATCCCAATAAAAAATTGTGATTTGAGCGAAGCAGGTTTGTAAGGGAGAAATGCAAGAGTTGAGCTTACCATTGCGCCTACGGAAGACATGAATTTTATATGGCACGTTCCCACTTTGAAGCAATAAATTTTTGACACATAAAGCGCATTATTCAGCGCATATAAAAATTATTGTATGTAACGATCGGCCTTAGACACTGAATGTTTTGAAACAGGTTTTTTTTAAGTACTCTCCCTTACAAACCTGCTTCGCAGTAAGGGAATGCCGTAGCACTTGAAATGTTATGTTTTTTTTTATAAAAGTTTTTGAGAGTTCTTTCACTTACTTTACTGCAGTTCTGTATGTCTTATTGCGTAGCGCATAATTGTGCGCTTATTTTTTTAAGTGTACCATTAGTACTTCGCAAAATTATAAATTTTTTTATTGGGATATATGCAAGGCGGATTTATTACAGGTGGTCTTTAAAGCCCTGCTGATAACTTTTTTTTTTAGCTAAAATCACTGTTGGATGTCAAAATTTTGTTTATTCTCTTTTATTATCTTTGTTTCTGTTTTGTTTTATTTCTGTTTTTGACATTGTACAATGATTTTACAAAAACAAATTGCTTGTGGTTTTTGTACGAGTTGTACTTGTTGTAGTACCGAGATTACCTGGGATGAATTCGCCTTGGATATATGTATGTTTTTTCATATTTCAATAAACAATTATAGTCGAAATTCAACCAGTGGGCAAACACTTGTAAATTTAAATTTTTTTTCCAGCTGAGTTAAGATTGTTTCTTTCTTTTTCTATTCAAGTTGTTTTTTTTTGTCTATAGGATTGATCGTGTCATTTTTACGTTACACATTTCAATATCTTGTAGAATTTTTATGAGAGATTTAGTTTATTATTGAAATAAGTTCATATCTATGTAAAGAACTGTATGCTTAAGACCATGATAAGCTATCACACAAGTCGTACGAATATTGATAAAAATGCATCTCTGCTCTAATTACACTGTACATGATTTTTCAACGTTTTTTTAACCAGCAAAGCTTATTTGAATACGCTGATTTCTTTTCTGCTGATGAGGTTTTTACCTACTTTCTTTTAAACAATGTTATAACATGGCAATTATAAGCAGGATTATTTGACATAAAAATCACTCGTTGTTGTATCTTAAGATAAAATCTCGAAAATTGTAAATATTAACATACTAAGTATTAAATATAAATAAAGGTGAATGATAAAAAAAAATATGAAATTTTGTTTTATTATTGAAATTAGTTCATATGTACATATATAAGGAGTGCATTCTTAGCTGAGTGGTTTCAAACATAAATTAAAAATGTATGGCGTTAAAGTAATACAAAATATTTTCATTTACTTCAAAATAAATCAACAACTTTTATTACTTTTTTAGTTGACATGTTTCTCTTCAAAAAATCTTTTTAAAAATCTTACTTATCTCTATGAAATCGTGTAAAATTTTGGGATTTCATTTTTGTTTAGGATTATAAAAACTAAAAGGTTTCAACGATGATAACTAAAAAATGTAATTTGATCACAAGCATTGTATATGAAGTGTTATTTTAAATAGCACACGTACTTAAGGGCTAGTTAAAATTTTTTTTATCAAATCTGAACGTAAGTCAATTAATTAAAGTGACTTAAGGAAAAACAATCATGCAGATTAAATTAGAACATGTGCACCATGGACATATGTATGCATATTAAAATCGACTTCGTACAAATATTGACTAGGTTGATGACCATTGACTGATAACGGCACAGTCAGCTTGGTAGTGGTCATGCTTATGCTTCGTTTAACATTCTACACGAGCAATTAAGGGGTATAATAATCATACCTTTTGTGGGGTGTTCTTAAGTCGCAGATCTATGCAAATAAGCCAACAACCAAGACAAAACAGCCCATGGCATCGATCAAATTAAGCTTTATTTATGCGCAAGAATGCTGTAAAATAAAATATTTTGGAATCGCAACACTCAACAAAGGCGCGACTGTCCCATGCAAAATGCAATATTTCATACATTAAAAGGCCTTTCATACGATTACAAAAACAAACAATGAAAGGCGTAAAGTATATTTTTTTATATAACTATTTTGTGAACGCTGGTAGAGGAATGCCAACTGCATCTTGCTTTAAATTTTCAGGGGCTGTAGTATAAACCTTATTGTATGATTTAATTTAAAATTGCATGAAAACTTTTTCTATTCGAAATTTTACGAATTTTAAGCAGACAAAAATCATATTCTTTTATATTAATACTAGCTTAACCTGGTGCGCTTCGCTACGCTGCTTTAACCACTTTATCAGTTGAGCGATATTTAATATATGCATCCTATGGAAGGTAGTTCCCCCCTGCGCTTACCCACTTTTTTTTTATTTTCAAAGTGAAGTTTACCAAAGTTTGAACTTTCTTACTATAACAGTTTTTAAGATATCCGATATTAAACATTGGCGTCCTATGGGAGGTAACACTTCCTCCGCTGCTATTTTATTTAAATTTTTGGCCGTAGAGGATTCTACTACTAAAAGTTTAACAAAACACGTGCAGCGGCTCCTCTTAATATTTCTATCTATGAGGGGAACTGCTCCTCTTCTGTCTTTTCCTCGGCCATTACTAAATAAAAATTTTAAGTTTGCCATAATAGTAGCTTTAACCACGTTTGATGACTCTCCCTATAATAGTTCTTCAGTTGAGCGATATTTAATATATGCATCCTATGAGAGGTATTTCCCCCCAGCGCCTACCCGCTTTATTTTTATTTTCATAAGATAAGAGTGACTTCTACAAAGTTTTAACATTCTCACTTTAACAGTTCTTTAGATATGCGATATTAAACATTGGCGTCCTATGGGGTGCACCACTTAACATTCTCACTTTAACAGTTCTTTAGATATGCGATATTAAACATTGGCGTCCTATGGGGTGCACCACTTACCCAGCTGCTATTTCATTCCAATTTTGGGGCTCAGAAGATCCTACTACCGAAAGTTCAACAAAATGCGTGCTGCGGCTCTTAAGATATGCGATATTTATTATTGGCATCCTTTGGGAGGAACCAATTTCCCTGCTCCTATCGAAAAAATAAGTAGCCTATTTTATTAAAAGGGCTAACGTGATGTTACTGTAAAAATTTCAAGAAAATTGGTTCTGTAGCTTAGGAGTCTATAAGCCAACAAACAAACATACAAACATTTTTCAATTTTATATATAAAGAATATTACGTTACGAATAAGTAATATTCGTTATATTTATTACGCATACGCATACATGACAGTATTGGAAGGTAAAATAGACGTTACCTTTTTAATTTTTGCGATTCTTATATTTTGTTTTAAATACAGTTTTGGCGAAGCATTAAATAATTTTATTCTGAAAGTGGCTGTTAAACATAGACTTTTTATTTCAAATATTTCCATATACCACAGCAAAAAATTTGACTCCCGATTAGTCTTATTTATTTTTGTATGACGAAATATTTGCCTTTTAATATATGTGCAGTACCGCCCAGGTGGGAATTGGTAATCTATTACATAAAAACAGCAGCAGGTTAAAGCAGCAATTAGTCTGCCATATAAAACACGAGTCATAACGTTTTTTATCATTATTGTCAAGGCTACTTTAAATTTATTTATTTATTTATTTGTGTCTTTCCTATGCAACAAGATTAGATCTTATTATTACAGCATATAAATTTAAATTTGAATAAACATGTTGATTATAAATTATTCTAGAGAGTTTACATATAAATACTTATAAATTAATTAGTTTTAAGATAAAAAGATTATTATTCAAAAGTGATGTGAAATTGAAGAATTAAAATGCAGAATCTTTGTCTTAATACATGAAAAATATGATAAATAACAGTATAAAAGTTAAGTTGTAGAATACAATTTTAAAATTTCTTTTTTAAACTTGAATGCGTTACTATTTTTTTTTTTTTTTTTTTTTTTTTTTTTTTTTTTTATTTTTTTTTTTGTTGAATAAAATTGGTGAAACAGGTCCTTAATGTTAATCCAAGCATATTTTGAAAAGTGATCTAGAGTAACTACACTTTTTAGAACACTCTGTTAACCATTCGGTGTTCTATAACCTTATTACCACTAAGTGAACCTCATGGTCTGGCCAGACCACGATTGAAAACCAAAGCCAAATAAGTAAACTAAACAATATTGTGTGTTATTTTAAAATTAATCAGAATTTTTTATATAATTGTAAAATGTATAAATTATTCTGTTAAACAGCCATTGCAAATATACTTTTTTGTCTCCCTGCCAAGTTGAAGGCACATAGCTCTGTTGCAGTTACCGCAGCAAAAATTTGTGTTTCTCACATCTTTGATTTTGGTTTTAGAAATAACGCACAACGAACGGTAAAAAGTTGAACTTGACGGGTACGTTACCGCTTGTACATTATCGGATTGTGAGTTAGTATTATGGTCCTGCAATGTTTTTTAATGGTACCTGTGGTTCAGCCAGAACATGAGGTGTCTTAGCGAACTTTTGCTTGTGCCCTAAATGTGATACAAATGACTCCAAATTTGTTTAATTCGATTCAGGCCAACTTAAATGTAAAATTCATAGCCTTCGTTTCCTAAAACTTTTGCTAAAAAAAGATATTGCATATGAAATTCAAATATGGTCTGGCCAGACCATGTGGGACATCTAATGGTTAAACAATAAATTCAATTTAAATAAAATTAGTCCACAAAGTTATCGTTAAGGCAAAAAAATGCTAAAGTATACCTTTTCAAAGTTTCGAAATTAACCTTGAGTATTTAAAATTTTATTCAATTATTCAACTTTTTGCAAAACCCGGTTTTCGAATATTCCGAATAGTTGCTATTTTAAAACACCGGTTTTCGGTTACGCATATAAAAACCGGTTTTATTCGAATAAATTAAAACACAAAAAGGAATTAAGTTTTAACCCTAGAATACATAACCAAAAAATCCAAGCAAACACATAACCTGGATACATTTGTACCCCATAATAATTTTTAATCATTTTAAGCTTCACAACAAAAACTTTTTGATTAAAAACCAAAATCTAACAAATTAAAAAGACTTGAAATCCTAGAACCCAAGTTTCAATACTCTATTAGTATTGGGTTTGCAACAAGAAACGTTTAAAGTTGCTAGTGGACAGACGAGCATCAATAGACCTCAACAATTTTTTTGAATAATTACAAGTAAAGCATCTTGGCCAGAATAATACATTTCAAACAATTTTGCGTCAACATAATATAAACTAATAGTTTTTGTATGAAATATCTGCTTATTCGTCGACCAACAATTATTAGTTATATGGAAAACCCAGATCTAAAACTGTTCTTTCGCCTATATTTGTTTGACGCTCGCCTTCTGATGGTTTACCAGTGTACAACTTTCCATGCAAGCCCAAAATATTTTGATGCCATATTTTTCTGGCTTGGACGGCATGTACTGCGAAAATTGGGTACGTCCGCGATATCCATACAATTGCTCATCAATATTAATGCATTCAGAAGGTTTATAACTCTGATGTAAATTCTCATTCAGCATCGTCCAAATGTCTCGAAAAGCAGTAGCTTTATCAGTTTCTGCTCATTATCACAACTTATGCACGGTAGCACCATTTTGAATCTGCCGATAGACATTGCTGTACGAAACAACGGCAAATGAATAGGTTTACACAACTCCGTTATGTGTTCTCTATTTGATTTGTGGGTACCTGCGTGAATAACACTGCATCTAATTCGTCTTCACGGAATGGCTCAGATGTTTTTATTTTTTTTTCTGGTCTTCCAATTTTTGTGTTGTAGTCGGTTATTATTTTTTCCCCTTCTCGGTTAGTTTCACGTAAAATAATGTCACACATTTCAGCTGACAATATACTTTTGTATATTTGCTTTGCTGAATATAGTTTGTATTTTTGAGCAGCTCCCCTACGTTGTCTTAAAATATTTTAACTGATTGTCTGTGACTCAGGAAATGGATCAAGTTGCCAATCTTCAGAGTCGTACGAGTCTTCATCAGTTTCTACGTTGCCTACTAAATCAGTATCTGAAGCTGCTACCTCGTTTAATTGTGGAATATATTCTTTGTCACTATTAGAATATATTATATCTTTTCACTACTTTCACATGCACATAATATGTTATTTATATCTGTCGAAGTAAATATTTTAGAACGAACTCTTGCATTAGAATGCATCTTGTTTAACCAAAAATTTTACTTGAAATGTTACCTTCACTCGGTGAAACTCTAAGATTGACTAAAACAACACACATAAAAACGTTAACTTGTGTTTCGTTGCAAAACGGGAAATCACCGGAGTAATATTTACAAGTTTTTTTCACACTTGCTAGATTTGATATGCATACGTTGCATAACCCAGCGCACTTACAAAATATTGAAATTTGACTGAAAATTAACATCTTTTGTTAATCTAAGAGTTATTTTCTGTGATTATGCATATTTTTTCAACAAAAAATTTTAGTTTCCAATTATATTTCCATATATGTAGGTACCCCGCTACTTTGAAATGCTGTTCACATAAGAGTTAAAAATATTTTCCATATAAAATTCTATACAAACGTTAACGTTAGAAAGCCTTGAAGTTGAATATTATTGAATACTGGGCAAACTTAAACTTTTTATGAAGAATGTTAAAGCAGAAGTCAAAAAACATTATGAGCAATGCAAATACAAATTGCTTGTATATGCGTGTGTTCTTGTAACAAAAACCAAAAACTTTATCAAAATAATTTTCGTGGGAATACAAAATTTAATTTAATAACAAGTGCTTATTTTTATTTATTTATTTATTTATTTAATCAATGGGTATTATCCTAACTGACTAATTGACTTAAAATTAATGAATAACAATATGCATTTTAAAATATATGTAGTACAACTTCACAGAATATGTACATAAAAATTTACGAATTAAGAAAAACAATAATTTTATGCTTTATGGAATTGAAACATAAAGAAAAATCAACAAATTGTGACAGAGAATTAAATTGTCTACATAACCTCGAAAAAGGATCAGCAATAGCGTAATTTTCTCTATAAAATTTAACAAAAAGCTGATTATAATGACGCGTATTGCGACAAGGTATATTCAATTTAACAGACTCTAACAGAAATTCACAAAAAAGGTCAACAAGAAAAAGAAAGACCAACATGAAAAAACGACTTCAAGAAGAATTCTTGACAAAAAGTACGGGAGAGCAGAGGTAAGGGAGAAACATATAGATCAATTAAAAATGGATAATCATTCAAAAAAAAAGCAAATTTCGATCTACCAAAGGTTAAAATACAATTTGGTTTAAGGATTGGTGTTTGACTTATGACGTCAGCAGTCGTCGATGGCTGCGAGTGTAAGATGCAAATCCCTCTGAGGAGATCGAGTGGTAGCGATCGATACATGATAGGTCCAGCCGCCTGGGTTCGAATCTCAGGTCAGTCTAGAATGAATGATTATCAATAACAATTTTAATTAATTTTCATATTGTAAAAATTCCATTCTTCATAAAAATAATTTAATGAAAATTCAATTTGATGAACTTAAGCCTGATTAAAAATATTGAAAATTTGGATAAAAACCATAAATAGTTCAACAAAATTACCACAATACTAATTATTACAAACATTACCATTAATAAGATTAACCATAAAAGATACATTTAACATTGTACGACAACTTCTGAGCGATGGTAATTTTATTAATGCCAGTCTACAAGCATAGGAAGGAAGATCACGTAAACAGAATAATAAAAATTGTTTTTGGACCGATTCAATACGAGAATTGTGAATGTTGTAAAATGGATTTCAAATAATTGACCCATATTCTAAGATTGGGCTTACGAGTGATACGCAAAGTTGTTTCGTTATGTATGGATCGGTGAATTCTTTAGCCCAGTGCTTAAGAAAGCCAAGAACACCTCGAGCTTTATTTACAGTTAATTTAATATGAGAAACAATATTTTAATTTAGGATCCAGTAAGACTCCAAGAGCCAGAAACGTATCAACAAACTCCAGTTGATGACCACCCAAAGCATAATTAACAGCAATACAGTTATTTTTATAAAAACGCATGCATTTGCATTTCATAAGATTCAGCTCCATCATATTATGATTGCACCATAAAAAGAAGTTTTTAAGATCCGATTGAATATAATAATGATCAGCAAAGCAATTAAAGGAATGGAAAATTTTTACATCGTCAGCATACATCAATATATTGGCGAAGTTGATAACGTTAGGCAGATCATTAATAAACAGCGAAAATAAAAGTGGGCCAAGATGACTGTCTTGGGGAACACCGGAAGAAACATAAATATACTTGGATATACAATTATTTAATTGTACTTTTTGCTTTCTTTTAATTAAATAAGAACTTAAACTTCTACGGGATAAACCTAAAAAATCCAATTAAGTAAGAAGAAGGTGATGATTAACTTTATCAAACGCTTTACTGAAGTTAGTATAAACAGCATCAGTTTGTTTCTTTTGTGTGGAAATGCACAATTAATTAAAGTTGTTAAATGAAGTACATTGGTAGTTGTTGAACAGCCTTTTCTGCTGGCATGCTGCCAGTAACGACGAGGTGTAATGGCTGAGGAAATCAGTAACTAGTTTTTCAAAAAGTTTTGGAATGACACTTAATTTGGCAATTCCTCTATATTTTGTTATATCCGATTCATTACCAGATTTAAATAATGGTTTTATATACGAATCTTTCCATAATACGGGAAAATAACCACATTTAGTCGACGCATTGAACATAAAAGTTAATGGCGTAACTAATGATTCAGAGCTTTGATTTAAAATACATGTTGCAAACAAGATCAGGACCATGACTAAAAGACATCTTTAGCCTTTTTAGTTAACCAAAAAATCATTGCTATTAAAAGTAATGCATGGTTTGATGAGAGCATATAGGGATACCCATTACTATCATTGTGGCAAAAAAATCGGCAAACATATCACATATGACCTCAGAATCTCCAGATTCTTGGCAACGAAATTTCATAACGGATGGGTATCCATTAGATTTTCTTTTAGAGTTGACAAATGCAAAGATTGATTTTGGGTCACGAACGAAATTGGTTTTCACCTTATATATGTATTCATTATAAATATAAAGCATGATAAAGCATGAGTATTTTCCGTAATCAATAAATGATCCAGACTTTTTGAATTTTTTATAATTTTTATTCTTGAGATTTTTTAGCCTAGTAAGCTGTTTAGAGTTCCATGGTGGTCCAACTGGAGTATGAACAAATTGTTTAGGTACACGAATATCAAAAAAGGCGTACATTTTTTTATAAAATGCAGAAACCATCGCATCAATATCCGAGCTATTATTTAATTGAGAGGGTAAGATGTTGCTACAGCACGTATTTCTTATTTATTGGTTAAATAAGTTGTAATTAGTCCTTTAGGAACAAAAAACTTTATCGACCTTAAATGGCTTGAATTTCACTTTAGATGCACGCAGAGAAAAAACATGGTTGTGAAAAACATATTCTAAGAGTAACATATTATGATAAGATTCATGATTGTAGTCACCATATTGTGATTATTATTGAAACCTATTATGACTAAATATACTTGTAATATTACATCATAATATTTTTCCATTAATCATATTATTATTCTGTTAATCATACTAAGTCAAGAAGTAATTAAATTATTGTCATGTTAATCATAATAAGTTAAGAAGCAATCATATTATTGTCATGTTAATCATAATAAGTTAAGAAGCAATCATATTATTATCTTGCTAATCATAATAAATTTAAAAGCAATCATATTATGATGCAGCACCCTTCATAACTGTCATAAAAATATAAAATAAATTAAAATTTTCTGGCATCGATTTTTATTTTGTGGCTTTTTACAATTTTTCTTAATGTAAATCAAATAGCGGAGTTCAATATAAGGCTTGCAAAAGAGAAAATCCAAAATCTGTGGTTTTCATGGACCGCGTTTGTCCATTTTTTCTTATTTTTCTTTTCCGATTTTGAGATGTTGATGCCATATTTCCTAATTTTAATTGCTCTTTACATGTTTCTAAAAACTTTTGAAAAAAATTTATTAATTTCGATTTTTTAACGTGGTGTACAATACCTATCCCATAGTTTAATTTAGAATGGTTTTTCGGCTGTCCTGAAAATTTTGTTTTAAGACATACGCAGTTGCCCAAGAAAACAACAGAAATATCGAAACACTTTTATAAAATATAACTTAATCTCTATGTGTTTTGTTGTTGGATTTTACAAAAAAACTACGATAATTTCCATTTGCACTATTAAATGACTAAACTGAATGAACTCCGCTAATATTTTAATTTTTTTTAAATTCTTTAAGCTAATTTTTTATGGGAATTTATCTTTAAATTGTTTAACCGCTCACATATAAAATTAACGACACAATTGATACAAAATTATTTTACAAATGGCGCTAACATAATATCATTAGAGTAAAAATGGTTTGATTGCATCTTAAACATAATATGATAAATGTATAGAAAGTTATCATGTTATGGCTATTAAATATCATTATATGGTTGTGAGTAATATAATATGTTTTGAAAGTTATCATAATTTAGTTGTTAGAAAAATAATTATTTTTCGTTCAACAATACTCAAATTTATAATTGCGATAAACGTTGATATGTTTACAGTAACTATAATATTGTTGATATTAAAGAAAAGTAACAATTATTTGTGTACGACAACAATATATTGTTATATTAAACATAGTGTTGTTTCCCTAACCATGCCCAACCATATTTTTTCTCTGCGTGTGGAATTAAAAAACTCACTTCAGTAGTGGGGTGATAACGATCTTCAGGCAACGTTATAGGTTCTGAGCGAGTAATAATACAATCGTCCACATTATTTACGAACACCAAATCAAGCAGTTTACCAAAGTTATTGTATACGTTATTCATTTGAAAAAGAGATAAACCAAGAATGTCATTCAAGAAGTTATCATGACAGTTTTTATTTTTGACTTGAATTAAATAAGGTGTATCAGACGTTCTCATCCAAGATATTGAGGGCAAGTTGAAACAACCAACAACAAAAATAGAGTCATCATTATAAACATTTAGCAACAGAAGTAATGGCTTGAACATGTTATAAATAAATAGCACTATCAAAATCCGGAGGAACGTAAGAACAGGTGAAGTAAATGTTTTTATTTTTCAATTTAACCACAACAGCACCAAATTCAATACCAAGGGTATCAGTAACTACAACTTCAGATTTCGATTATACCTAAATATTTGGTATTTATTAGACAGAATTTTGGTATTATAAATATCATCTTTTAGCCAGGTTTCAGTGAAGATAATTACATCGTAAGTGAAGTCATAACTATTAACCAAGAGAGTAGACAAAACGATTCTTAGAGCCCATTAGTTTTTTGAAACAAATGGTTTTCTAGGTGGTAAATGAGCAATATTTGTAGATCTTGGATTATCTCTAAAGATGTATTCACGAACAACGATATAAGCAGGCCAAAAACGGGTATCAACAATCTGATCAAAGTTACATTTTTAAACGAAGTTATACTTCTGGGTTGAGAGTAAGAAAATTTGTTTATAACAATATCAACATTAGAACCGAGATTTGTTTTAATGTAATAATCAATGCCTTCTACGGTTGTATCGCAAGCCAAACGGGAAATAAATAATGTACGTTTTGGAGGCACAACAATTAATGGCTTAGGAACGGCAAAATTGGCAACATTACCCGATGGACAAGGACTAAGACCAACAGTATTTTTAGATCCAGTATCAGTATCGGATATAGGAGTATTACCCAGTGGAGGGGTAACATTTGTAGCTAAATTTGGTACTGATATTGTATTTATGTCATTATCAGTGCTTACTTCTGGACCAGAGGAGTTAGCCATTACTGGTCTAACAGGAGACCTGGTAGACGTTTTCTTTATCTTCGGGGATGATACTTTTGGTGAGTTAACAAATTTATCAAGGTTCGAAAATTTTGAAAACAATTCGCCAAATTTTGAAAGTTCAGTCTGAACAGCTAAAAAGTTTTTGTTAAGAACTTTAAACAAAATTCATGGAATCAAACTATATCATGGAAGGTTTTAAATTGTGATCGATGAATTGACAGATATTTCATACAAAAAGCATGTTCATTGGGGGTATAACAGAATTTTGGTCTTTGCACTACGCGAAACTTTACGAAACCTTAAGAAAAAATTGTAATAAAAAAATATTAAATATTTTATTAATAAATGAAAAAAAAATTAAAAAGTTTTAAATTATTAAAAAACATGAATTTAAAATGTAATGTGCGTGTTGTTTTGCTAACGTTTTTTGGCTAAATGTATAAATAGATACAAATAAAAACAAATAAAGGTGCGATATTGGGCTGTGCCGAATCTTAAATACTCTTCACTATGGTGCTATAAGAACAGAAATTAACATAAATAACGTTCTTTATATATAAATAAATCTATTTTGAACTATCGTTTTGCCAAAGTTTTTCACAATATCGAAAAAAATTAAGTGTGTTTCCTGTTTTGCCAAAGTGTATGTCTTCAAATCATCTTCCGCTGCAGATGTTTTATATACGCAGTCTTGGTATTAAAGTACCCTTGTAGACCTTGTTAATCTTTTTTTTATTGTTCTCTCTCTCTTTTTTCTGCAGATTCATTACTTTACAATAAATGTATAAAATCTAATTAAATAAAACAGAGTTGTACACTTAACACAGAGGATAAAAACCACTACTGTAAATATTTAATTTTCCAAAAACAATTTGAAAAAAATAATTCTGGCTAGGAGGTTTTGTTTGCAACTTTAAAAAAATACGGTTAAAATTGTAGTGTACCCTAATACACTCTACCAAATGAATGTGGCGAACCCTAATATAAAACCGCCACATGCATAACAAAATAATTTGACACCACACATCAAAACAATGAACCACATGCACTTAGTAAGAACAAATCGAAGAACATTTGGGGAATTCACAAGGTGTGCTATTAAGTTATGTTGTCATAATGTTCTTACATTTTACAATATCGGCTTAGGACTCTGATGTCTAGTAAACAAACAAAATAAAATTTATTTGTGGTTTGTGTCTAAAAAAAGGAAAAGTGTCAGGATAGATCTAATTTAATTTATTAATTCATGAATTAGAACTAAAAAATATTTTTATTTTTGGTTAATATTTATTTTTTTATATTTGTTTTAAATCAGCTGACTTAAATTCATAATAGCACACTAAATTATGAGGGGTTGTTCACAACAGTCGTATATTTTTATGTTATTATTTTATGACTTATGACTTATGACTTTATGACACCTTGTGAATCCCCCAATTGATTTGTTAAAAGTGCGGCATTAGCAGTTTGGAAAATTGAGTGACTTTTTTATCATTCAACTCAATTTCCCAAAGTAATTATTATTGGTCAATAATTAATAAGGTGAAGTAGACTAAGAATTGAGTGTAAGATCATTTTCGTATAAAAATGGCCTCATTGTCCAAAGAAAAACAGATTGAACCTGAACGACAAATCGGCAATATCTGCCTTGTATTTTATTTATTAAAAAATCTCCTTTTGCCCTCATTAAGATGAGATCGGCAAAAGTTAATAGCGTGGCAAGTGGCAAACTCTGCCGGCTAAATAAAAACTATAAAAAAAATGTTTCACAATTCTTTATAAAGTCTACTGATTCATATAGACGTGATACGCCACCAATAGAATATCTCCAATAATAAAATTTTTTTAATTCCTATAATTTTTGAAAACCAAAATTTTTCAAAAATTGTAAAGTTATGTTCACAACTATTCAATATTTGATGACCTACACGTAACCACTAGTTTTATTAAAGAATTCTATTCTTTTGCAAAACGTTTGGCAAGAGGAAATATTATTTAACAGTTTCTAACTTACATTATACAATTATCATCTTAGAAATAAAGTTTAGTAAATAAATATAAATTGTAAAAAATAAAGCTTAGGTTTGATCAATTTACTGGTCAGGTTTTTTTTTGGATTCTATCGTCAAATATTTTTTAAGTCTGAACATACCTGAAGCCATTTCTATGTACTTATTGTGGTGCTTCCTCACCATTGTGAATTGGTTTGTTGTTATTCAAATTAACTTTCTATTATAAAAACTAATTTGATTTTTGTATTTTTATGTATTCGAATTAAAACCGGTTATTTAAAAATGCTTTACCGAAAACCGGTTTGTTTAAAATAGCAGCTATTCGGAATGAAAAAAGTCAAATAATCAATCTCCCTAGAGCGCAGTCAAGTTTTATTTGGCGCACATTTACGTCAAGCTTATCGACTAGTCAAAGGTGATTAATATGTCATGTCTTCGAATTGCCTTCGCAACTTATCATTTTAGGACACCTCATTCACTTTACTTTGTACTTCTAACCGCGTTCGAAATATCACGACAGACGAAATCTGCATTAAAGTATATATACAACTAAAATTAATGATGGAATAATTCCAACCAAAATGTAGTGGGGAATGTAAGAAAAGATAAACTCAGTATTTATTGCTGTTGTTTTTGTATAAGCTTTAATATTGCTACAATTATAGCTGTTGCTTATAATTCTTATTCGCTTATCAGTTTTATTTGTACAATGTCTTTAGTTTTTCTAAAATCTTTGGATGAAGTTTTCCGAGGATCTGGCCTAAGCAACCAGTGTAATACGCATAGGAATTGCTTATCCCATCAACAATAAATTTCAGTTTATTTATAGCAGTTTTCGAAAATAAACAGTACATTATTTAGCGTTCACCTGACACACCCTAGAACGATATATATTTGTTTAAGTGATTGTGTAGACGAACACAACCCTTAATAACGTTCGTAACTTTTTTCAAGAAAGAGCCGAACATAATATAATCTTATGTTCTTCGTTAAAAAACAGAACAATTGTAGTTATACTGTAGACAAACATTATATTTTATTGTTCTATAATGTTTCTTTTTGTACCCTCCGCCACAATTAGTTGTGAAGAGGGTATATTAAGTTTGTCATTCCGTGTGAAACTTTTTTTTTTATTCATCTCAGACCCCATAAAGTATTTATATTTTCTGGGCCATTGAGTGATTCTAAGTCGATTAAGCCATGTCCGTCTGTCTGTTTCCGTCTGTTCGTCTGTCCGTCTGTTGAAAGCCCGCTCACTTTCAAACAACTCAAAAGAAATGAACAAACTTGGTGCCAAATTGCTTGTAGTTATCCTGAGCAGTTTGGGATTGAAATTCAGCAAAATCGGTGCAGTAGGACCAGAGCTATGAATCAAAATGTGGAACCACCACCTAAAAAAATGATAATTTTGTTACAAATAATAACATAAATGGTGGAACAAGTCACGGAATGAGATAAGATTTTGCAAACATTTGTTTTATTCGACTAAAAATGGCACTGTGAATTTTCGTGAAGATCGGTCCATAATTTACCTAAGGCCTCATAAAAATCCTACTAACGAAAAACAGTTTAGTACGCCTAAGACCGTAATTAATAATGCTATCATAACAAAATTTGGTACATTACTGTTTTATAGTACTAGAAATTACACTGTGAATTTTCGTGAAGATCGGTCTATAATTTACCCTAGGCTCATATAAACCCTACTATCGGAAAAGAGTTTAGTACCCCTAAAGCCGTAATTAATAATACTTCACTACTCACACTAATAAATTTCGTGATGCTCGGTTCATAATTTACTATAGGCCCCATATAAAGCCCACTGAGCTGTCTGTGGAGGGTATCAAAGATTCGGCACTGCCGAATATAGCACTCTAACTTGTTTCACATTGATAAAGAAATTAACAAACAAAATTTTAGCAACGACCGCACCACGAACAGCTTGTGTGTGTATTGTGTAATTGTTTTGTTTGTGTAAAATTATTTTGCTGGCTTTTTGTTTTTTTGTCGAATGTGTATTTTCCCTGAAGGAAACCTGGGTGCAAGTGTCTCCAAGTCACCAGTTTTGTCGACTATTTTGGTGACATTGTCTACAAAGTGTCTACACTTCACTACATTTGCCACTATATTTGGCTTTACTACGCAAACATTTTTATCAATAACAATGTTAAATGTCTATAGTAAATAACATTGTTTGGGGTATAATAAGTCACTAGTACTGGTGACTGTGTCAATAGTGAATCAGTACAGATTCACTAGTGACATTTCCTACAGGGTTGTTTTTCTAAAAAATGTTTGGTTATTTTACAGAACGGAATTAAATGTTCTCATCTTTTGTTGAGTTGTATAAAAACAGTATTACTGTTGTGTTCGAAAGATGGCAAGCAGGGAAACGTTATTTTTTTATTGATTTTCTACACAAACACTATCAGCGGTTGTGTTTTCGACAAATCTACCGAACCGAACACTAAGGAGCAATAGTTAGTGTTTATTTTTGACCGTTGATCTATAGTATGAAATGGGAATTAAGCACATTTAAACAAAACCTTGTTAGTCAATTTTTTGAATCCCAAGTGTAAGTTAAACTGAACTGGCAACATAAAATAAAGTCATTTGTTTTTATTTTTGTTTTGTTTGCGAAAACAATAAAGCAAGTTGTTTTTGGTTTTTATTTGGTTTTTTCTTAACCTACTTACAACTACAATTATAGCCTGTTCGACGATTTCGAACGTTAACGTTCGCAAAGAAAATAGCATTTAAAACAAAAACAAATTTTGGAATTTTTTTTATTGTTTTAAATGTAATTTTCTATGCGACCGTTAACGTTCGAAATCGTTGAACAAGCTGTTAATGTTGGAAGAATTCCAACCAATTGCAGTGGGGAATGTAAGAAAAGATAAACTCATTACTTATTGTTGGTGTTTTTGTTTAAGCTTTGATATTGTTTTTCTAAAATCATTGGATGGAGTTTTTGACGATCTGGCGTAAGCAACCAGTGAAATGCGCATAGGAATAGCTTATTTCTTCAACAATATATTTCAGTGTTTTCATCAAGAATAAAAATTGGGAATTAAGTAAAAAAAAATTTTTTAATTAAATATTTTAGTATTCACACGAAATTACTTTAAGTATATATAATATTTAGTATACTTACACGCAAATTACAATTTGCCTTTTCAACTGAACACTTTTTTGTAGTATTTTTAATTGTTGTTTTTTATAAGAACACACCTTTTTTTAATAGATTTGAATTAACGTGGTTTATTATGTTTTATGTCTTTTGATAAATTTTGTTTTGACATTCTCATAAAAATACGGGTACATTTACAACAAAAGTAAGAAAAAACGTATATAAATTATACATTATTTAAATAACCAGTTCATTCGATTTTAAAAAAATGGTTTGAGCAAAACTAAAAAAACCGGTAAAAATCAGTGCCTATTGTCAACCATCTATCAACAAACAGGAGGGAAAGGATTAATGTAATTAAAGTGTTAATATCACCCCCCATCAATGTGGAAATATTATTAGCGCTAAATGGCGGCCAAGATTGTATTTTAGTATCAAATCCATTGATAAAATATCTGTATGATGATAAAAGACGTCATAAGAAAACAACAAATTTATTTTTTCAGTTTATTTTCTTAAGAATTCTTAAAAATATACTAAAATAAGCTTGCAACTGAAATAACATTATAATATAAATAAAAATAATTCAACAGTTTCAAAATTAGTTTGAAGCTTATATTTTTACATATTAAATAAATAAATACACATCAATAAACACCAAAACAATGTTAAATTAGTGTTTTAGAACTGGTTGTAATATAATATATTCTTACATGCAAATACACCTTTAAATTTATATTTTGTTATATTATTGGATTTTTAATATTTATTGAATTTATAGTATTTGAATAATATTACGCGTTATATCAATTTCTATAACACTATCAAATTTACAGTAACCTATGCCCGTTATTGCTTCATCAATTGGTTTTCCAAAACGCCCTTTAATACGAATAGATTTCTGGTTTATCAAATTACCGCAATTGGAATTATTAATTAGTATTGTGGTAATTTTGTTGAACTATTTATGGTAAGACGGCAAATCCCTCTGAGGAGATCGAGTGGTAACCAGCCGCCTGGGTTCGGATCTCAGGTCAGTCAAGAATAAATGATTATCAATAACAATTTTAATTAATTTTCATGTTGTAAAATTCCTTTCTTCATAAAAATAATTAAATGAAAATTAAGTTTGATGAACTTAAGCCTGATTAAAAAAATATTTAAAATTTGGATTAAAATTGGAATTATTTTTATGATCTGCTGTCAAATCGAAAGCAAGTATAGGAAATTGCACTCCATTTGCCCCCAAATGGAATCTTTCTTAATTAAAATGTTAAAAGTTTAATAAAAAAAATTCATTTCAGGGGAAAAACTTTCATTTTAGTTTTCACAACTACTTTTCGCTTTATTTTCTAAAAATATTTTTTTCCGATTGTCTTGTTATCATCATCATCATATTCATATATTCTTTTGCTCCTTTTTACGACTACACTATTTATTCATTAACAAATGATACAACATTCGAAAGATATTTTTGGTAAATGTATGTATGTAGCTACATTTTATTAAAATCGCTTAAGTATTTTAGGAGTTAAAGCCTTACAAATATTATTGGACCACCTGATCCATTTTGATTAAATGGACTACTCCATGGGCTGGTCCGATGTAATGCAAGCATGGACCATGTCATTGTTAAATAGATTTTGTGGTGAGACGACATGTCTTCGTTTTTTAACGACATGTTTTCGTTTTTTAACGTAGTTAAAACTAATCCTCTTGTGTACACAATGGAGTAGTTTTAAAACTACTTCTTTGTGGTCCAAAGATGGGTTAAATGGTCCTGCCCTAGGACATCGTAAGGTTAAATCGACAATGTTTTTTCCATACGTTTGGGTTACTTTTGGACTAGTCCTAGTCCTTTGTGGGCTATTTGGACTGGTACTATTATTTGCAGGGAAATAACAGAAACACAGTTATGTTTCTTCTTTTGTGTTTACATACTTAAAAGAACAACAGCATACAGATTTCTTAGCTATGCCTTAAATTGAAGAACCGTAGAAAATAAGAAATAAAAAAGAGACAGAAAATTGTAAATATTTTGTTTTCTTTTT
Source organism: Pollenia labialis (assembly GCA_949318255.1). Classification (NCBI taxonomy): domain Eukaryota; kingdom Metazoa; phylum Arthropoda; class Insecta; order Diptera; family Polleniidae; genus Pollenia; species Pollenia labialis. Next base: position 58,898,344 of record OX439142.1, read on the forward strand.
GAAAAAGTTGTTGTTTTTAAATGTTGCCGTTGATTACTTATATTTTATGCATGTGAATAATTTTATATGTTACCGTTGATTTCTAAAATTATCTGCATATGAATAATTTTAATGCTACATTTAGTTACATTGTAAAGAATGGATTTTTATTTTTTTTTAAGCTATTCGGTGGTACTTTGCTATTTTTTTAAATATTATTTGGTGTTACTTTAAATTAATTAGTGTTTGGTGTTAATTATTTTAGACTTGATTTTAGTAAGTTTTCATATACTAAATTTATAATTGTACGACATAATATAATTTTCAATTAAAAGTGACAATGTTATATAGTGATTTACAAAAATCTAAGATTCTTTAAGAATGTCTCGTCGTGGCAACTTATATTTTTCGTTTGAGTGTGCTATTAAAGTTTTTACAATTATTCGATTGAAGTGTTGTGTGTTATAAATAAAACTATTGATAATGGGCAATCACGAATGTATGTAGTGTTTTGTGTAAAATATCTCTGTGCTCAATAATATCTAGGTATCTACATCTATATGAGATTTTTTCGTCTTAAAGTGATTTAAGGGAGGGGGTTTATATGTGACCCATGGTAAACATGGGCGTACCAATACAAAGTTCACAAAGCAGCTGTTACAAAAGTTAGCGCTGCCAAATTTTATATTAATACCAAAATTTCTAAGGAAGTGATAGTATTTGTGGTCAAATATGGATCAATTCCAATAAGATTTGGTAAAATGATTAAGGTTCCAATAAAATATTTTTGTGCAAATTTAAAGTTAATATGTATGTGCCATAATAATATGATGGTTAACAGGCACAAACTAACATTCCGGAGAGACGGTATGACGGTTATGTGTTATATTGGACCTATTCTTACAATTTATAATAAGCACCATTTTTGTTCAGCACAAACGCATAATATACTTTCCACCTTTGGTTGTGTGGGTAGAAAAACAATTTTTCCAAAAAGAAAACTAAAAATTATACAATCTCTCTGTTTTAAAACCTACACTACCATAGATAGAGAGAATATTATGTGCTTGTACTGAAGTATATAACGGATACAAATATTGGATCTGTGCAACCTTCAGTTTACCAATCAATTAAGTCCGTTTGGCTGGCTGGCATGCACTTAACAAGGTCTTTATTTAAAGATTGCAGTCGATTGTGTAGACTGCAAGCCCACACTAGTTATGATGAACGTTTTTTATTTCATCTATTGTTACGAATCTAGGCAACTATGCTAAGAAATTTTAAAAACAAATGTAAAACCAGAAACCCGAATAAATCAAATATGTCTGTATTCAGAATTTTATTTGATTTATTCCTAAAATTCCTCCAGTTTTTCACTTATAAACATAAAATCTTTTAAAAAAGATGTTGACAGTTAGATACACCGTTTTACAAAAGAAGAATCGCTCTTTCTATGCAGCGTTGAAAAATATTTGTTTCGTTTCCATTTTTATATAGATAAACTTTAAAATTGGCTTTCCTCTTTTCATTGGACGAGAATCAAAAGTATTATGAAAATCTGAGAAAACTTTTCATTTCACCATTTCACAAAACGAGAACTGACCCCCAGAAATAGAAGTTTTAAACAGTTTTTTTTAATATTTCGTTCGTTTAACATTTATGTTATTTTAAAGGTAAATGTGTATATAAAAGCGATTATACTTTATGAAATATCCGGGCAGGTACGTGTCCCAAATTTGTTTGAATTAAATTTTACTCCAATTCGATTTACAGAGCAAGGATTGATTTTCTTAACACATTTAGCATATAACAACTCCAGTATAAATACAATTACAGATACACACATACCAAATAAATAAAGAAGAAATACAGTCTTAAAATAATTAAAATCTAATAAATTATCGCTGCTTTCAGATTCACTAAAGAAACGAATTTCTCCACTAAGAATGCCATCGAAGTTAGTTTCTTCCATAAATTTTGTTAGAATACCAGATTCCATAATATATTTCAAATAACGATTGAATAACTGGAGATAAGGTAATTGTCGCCGTGCGGTAAAATACTCCTGTTTTATCAATATTGCTTCATTGATTTTATACATACGAGGAACTTTTAGATTACGCTGCTGATAGAACACGAAATCTATTTTATTTTCCACGCCCGTAAACATACTTGACTTATTCATGTCACGGTGGACTTGTATCAATTCTTGAAAACTAACAATTTTTGCCTTTTTAACTAATAATTTTCGCTCATCAGGTAACTTCTCTATAAAATTAGAAACATCTTGCGTTGTTAGCAATTGATAAGGAGTTTTACACATATCCTCCAATTTTTAAATTTTCGCATCATAAATGTCTTGCACGAATATGGTGGATAATTTGGCCAAATATAAATTGGTCATTATAAAACCATTAATGAAAATCAGAATATAAACCATCTTGTGCATGAAAGTTTTGATTTTAAAATTTGCGTGATATTGACAGATGAACGCGGCCAGAACATATAGAGCGGAGTTGCTTAAATCTATTTCATTCGTGTAGTGTTGCCGGTAGTAAATAAAAGACACAGCAAAAACACAAAATAACAGCAATAGCAGAACACAGATCCTGGTGGCAACAGTGTAGGGATGCAGAAAATATTCTGTTCTTGGCAGGGGTAGGGGATAAGGTGCCGCAACAAGCCATTTCACATTCCACATAACATCGCTACTGCTTCCAGCAAAACGGTCGTAGACAGAGATTGACATAGGCCCAATATCATACGTTTTGTTATTCGCACCCTGTTTAAGTTTCTCGTAATCATAGGTTTTATTATAACCTGGAATATGCATTAATCGGAAATTATGGTATTGTGCAAAAGCTTTAATCATTTTATATAAATATCCAGTAGTTATTGTCTTTCCAGAACGGTATTGAAAAGAATAACAACGTGGAGGAATTGTAACAATTGGAACTTTTAAGGGATAACCCTGAAAATCTTGTACTTCTTTTCTATCGACATACTCTGTTAGATGTTTGATACGATAAAGTGTTATGTTGGGCACTGGTTGGTAAGTAAATAGTCCTTTATCTGTGTAATACAAAACATTCGTGAAGCCAGAAAACCAATTTTTGTCTGCTAAACTCTCCAAATCTCTCATGCTGGCTTCCGGAATAATCCATAAAATATGGGTAAAGTGTAAATGTGTTAAGAGTTCTTCGACCATTTCGTAGACGTTATTTAAATCTGAAAATTGCAAACACACAATAGTGAGAAACTGGTCGTGATATAATTCCTTGATATTTATGTCAAACTTCTTAGATATCAACAGCACTGGCAAACTCAATGATTTCAGCGCATCCTCCATATCCTGATTAAAGTCTAGAGTGATTACGGCATTCCATTTAATGTCGAGTTTCTGATTTAATTCGTTTATGATATCTACAGGAAAATTAGGTTCATTTCTATTTTCTGGTGTAGTTAATTTAGCAATGGAAAGTCTTACAATTATAAATAAAATAACGAAATTGTAAAATTGTATTTTTATTTTCATTTTTTTGGAATTTATTTCTTTTAGGCCTCTTTTTGCGTTTTGCAAATAAAACTTATTGTAATTTTTTTGGTAGATGAATGGTAAAATATATTAAAGGATTGGACACTTTCTGCTTTGTCAAAGATGGATATCTTTAATTAAATGTCGGTTATATTATAATTTTCCTTTTTTTTGGTATTTGTTTGCGAACGGATGTACACTTTTTGTTTTTGAATGTACAAATTTATTGTGTTTTTTAAGTTTCTTAAGATTGTCTTTTTTTATGTTTTCTATTTTTGTAATTCTGTTGTTCACTGGTTTACTGTTTTAAATTGACTGCGCTCAAGTCCTTTATGATAAAAGAGGTGTGTACTGTATCTAGTGGAGCAATTAAAACCAATACAATGTATGTAAAACAATTTAACAATTCATATGTAAAACAATTTAACTTAAATAATACAATGTTCACATTTATAAACCAGTTATTATTTTACAGGGTCGTCGTGACTTGTAGTGGTCATGTGTAAAAATTCCGGCTGCCATGACATCGTGAAATATTAAACTGTGTTAACCCATTTTTCGCCGCACATAGTTCCCGTCGAACAATTTCAATAAAACTTTATTATTTACTGATATAATGCTAATTAAGAAAATTTAAAACTTTAATTGCGATTTTTTTTTTTAGTTTTCCGGAAAATGAGTGGTGATTATAATCACCATCGGCGAAATATGTAAACAAATAAAATTTTTTTAGGAACGATGAAAAACCTTTTATTTATAAATAATTTTATATATTTTTATCAGTGTGGTATATTTCAAAACATTTCGTATGTGGGTGAACCTAACACATCTTGCACATAAGTGGTGTATGGCCGTGTAATTGCTTACATCGACGTTTTTTGCCTTCCTTCTGTCTTAAAATAACGTGTGGTGACAATTTGGTACGTTTTGAATTTGGTTGTTCTGATTCTGTTCGCTGATGGACTTTATCCTCAGAAACAAGTAGAGCCCAGCGATTTCCGACCGGAAGTCTAGTTGTGGTTTGGCGCGGGTTTTTCCAATATTACAAAAAAAAACAGTGCATATCCAGGCGTTTACAATAGCGGAATCCACAGCGTTTGAAAAGAAAGGCCAACACCACTTCTTGCCTCTTACATTTATACGGTAATTCGATATGGCATTGTCTGCCATATCAACGCCTCCCATATGCAAGTTATAATTTTTTTATCAAATTAGGTTCTTCAAAACTAACATACCCTGCAAATATTATTGGACCACCTGATCCCATTAATGCAAGCATGAACTATGTCATTGTTAAAAAGTGTTTGTAGTGAGACGACATGTCTTCGTTTTTTAACGACATCTTTTCGTTTTAAACGAAGTTAAAACTAATCCTCTTGTGTATACAATGGAGTAGTTTCAAAACTACTCCTTTGTAGTCCAAAGCCGGGTTATATGGTCCCGCCCTAGGGCATCGTAACGCTAAATAGACCATGTTTTCCCATACGCTTGGCTTACTTTTGGACTAGTTCAAGTCCCTTGTGGCTACACTTTACACGCGTGTTTGGAATAGTCCTATAATTTGCAGTGTACTTATGACATTTTCGGTTATAACGTCGGGCAGTTGTTAGAGGATCGACGGTATCAAAACTCGTCGCTACCGTAACAATTGCACTACCATTCCAAGTTACAATGAATATTTCATTTGCGCGATCAAACATAAAATCGTATTCACCTTTTTTAAAGTTTTGTCATTTTTAATGCCCATAATGCTTGGCAATCGATTGTTGCGCACTGTACCGGTGGCTCGAAATTTTTTATCTGACAGAAGACACATTAGATGAAAGGAAGTAAAAAAATTGTCAAAATAAAGGTAATGTCGTTCGGGATTCTTCGCACATTCCAGCAAACTCAAGACCACATGAGCTCCAAGGCCGATTTCCTTACTATAGAGCTCCTGGGAACCAGCGTAGGGCATACAATTATACATATATCCATCAGATGAAGCAAGAACCCATAACTTACCGTTTATTTACCGTTAAAAACCCAGCAACATTGTGACTTCTGTTTTTAGTAGTATACATAAAATTTTTTTATGTATGTTTGCAAAGCTCAAATTTGGGCATACCTTTTTCGCCAATGGTCATAATAATCAAAACAATGTTGAATACTCAGTTACTCGTTTAAAAAAATTTTTTTGGAAAAAAATCGATGCAGTAAGAAATCTAAATAGGAAATTTTAATGATGAATACGAAATTATTAGAAATCCTATTATCATAGCATTTAAATCATCAAATGTTTAAATGACCTTTTTGACGACTTTTTAAAATTAGTAAAAAAAAAATATTATGCATTCAAAAAAACTCAACCTAGTTAAATAAATAGACATAAGGACTTATTTAAGTAACTAAAAAAATCATACGAAATAAAAAGTTTTTTCTTAAGCAGTTACAACGTCTGAAAGTGCTGGTGATTATAATCACTGGTCGGCGAAAAATGGGTTAAGGCTCTTCAAAGCGTCCCGAAAATAAACATTTACCATAAAACACGGTTGTCAGCAGGATGGTTCGCCTGTTATGATTAAAGGTTAGTTGAAAACAGTTCCGGAAATTTTTTTTATTTTTTGCCACGCCTCTGGATACCGCCCTTTTGTTTTTTGTAAACTGCGTGGCCATTTATAGTTTCATCATAGCCAGGGAAACCGGAAATATGTACTAAAAAACAATTAATGCGCCTTAAATATGCGGTAAGCTTATGAAAAGATGCTCTAAAAATTAGAATAAATATGCGTTAGGAAAATCAAAGATGCCTTTTTAGAAACCAAACATTCAATAGTTAAAAGGATCATATTTGCATAAAATAAGCAAGTAAAAAAGTTTGTCAGTCAAGCCCCAGCATGTGATACCACTGTTTTAACAGACACATTTTTGCGTGTTCGCTATTTGGGACTCACGTGCAGTAATGGACAAACCAGAACTATATTATGTTAGGAGGTTAAAATTATTATAAGAGTTATTTGTGCTAAATATTCATCCTTATCATAGTTGGCGTTTTTGTGGCGAAAGTCAAAGCGTTTTTTCAAAAATTGTATTGTGCTTAGCAACAACGACAACAAATACGACACTGTTTACAAATATTTTACAAAAAAGGTTTTGTTGCAAAAACGTTCGTTAAGTTTTTTAATCACGACAGCGTATATGTAAAAATGTTCTCTTAAATACGCCTGCCAACCACGATCTTTTTTTTTTTTTTTTTTTTTTTTATTTTTTTAAAATTTGGTGAGGTAATTTAGGGGAAAATATTATATATTTGCGCAGAAATTATTTTAAGTACACTAAAGCGGCCCATACACTAGCAATATTATTGTAAATGATATTCGCCATATTATTTCCATTTTGTCCTATATTATGCAATAAGTCGCACAATGGTTTTATTAATTCAATAAAAGGTGAACATATTCTATAGGAATTACATAAAGAGCATTGTACAATGTTGCCAACAAATTTCACTTTCTTTTCGTTGTGCAATAAAAATCAAAAGTCTTTTGATTGTTGCCAATATATTGTGTCACCTTAGAATATCACATACACATAGGCGATACAATTGTACAATACGTAAAATTGAACAATTTTATTGCTATTTAATAAAAAATTTCATGAATGTAGATTGCAGAAATCTTCAGATTGACATTCTCAAATTTAAGCATAAAATTTAAATTTTTAGAATGAATTCTAAAAATCAAGAACGTAATCCTAATTTTAAGATCGTTTTCTTGAACTTAAGAATATATTTTAAAGTAAAGATTAAATTCTTCTTTTTTTCGAAATTAAACATCACTGAAAGCGTGCTGTGTAAAAAAAGCTGAACGAAGAAGACTTTTTTAGAAAAAAAAGTTAAGAAAAAATATTGTATTATTGTGAAATTCAATTAAAAATGGAAAATCAGAACACAGATGAAATGGTGTTTATAGCCATACCAATGTGTGACGATTTATTGCCGCTGGCCGCTGGCCAATGGACAATATGATGTAATCAGCATTCCCTAGAAAATTGCATTGCTAAAAAACATTCTTCAAGAGTTTCAAATGGAGCCTGTTTTCAAGTTTCTCAAGGGTAAGTAGGGATGCCAATCGGGACTGGTTTTCGCAAATCCCGGAATTCGGGATTACAAAAAATCAAATCAAATTTTTCGAGATCCCGGGATTTTACGGGATATCAGGATTCGGGATTTTTGAAAATTAATAGATATTTATTAATTAAAAACGTCTTTAAAAGAAGTTTACAAACGAAGGTTTTATAATACATTTATTATTTTAAAGTTAAATATTACTTAAATTTGTAAAAATTTTAAATTTTGACTTTTCTTATTTAATGACTAATTTAATAAAAAATATGATAAAAAAACGTACGATTTTAAACAATGTGTTACTTGATTCAATAAAAAATAATTACCATTAAAGCTATATTTGATTCAATTACCTCAGTTAATTCAAGCTAAATAAAAAAAATAATTAATATTCTAATTGAACAAGGCAACATAGAAGTTGATTTATTTGTAAGATTCTATTAAAATTTTATTAAATGAATTAAAATAAATAATTGAAGTTTGAATTCGAAATTAACTAAAAAATCAATTTATTTAGTTAACCATTAAAATCTTATTTTAACAAAAACCACCACTACTTGTGGTAGGAATTATGTAGTGTATTAAATACATTACTTAATATTGTGAAATCGCTCCATTAATTACCGTAGGTTCGATCTCAACTCTCGGAAAACACTTTAATAATCTTAACCCTGTAAAGAGTTTAAATTTTGTATTTGGTGCACCAGTGAATTGTTTTGTGCATTTCAAAAACATTTTTTTCTTTAATAAATTTTCTTGTTTCTTTATTTTCAGTACTTTTCACGTTAAAATTTCTTTATAATTATTGGACACGCTTGAAAATAATACCAAAGTGTTACTATTTTCCTACGTTTTCAATGACAGTTTTAACAGAATTTATCATATAAATATTAAAGATCAATATTGTGTTCGCTATCCTCTCATGGGAAATGTCATACTGAATTTCTTTTTATAAAAAAAGGAAAAACAAAAAAATTAAGTTAACAATTTCGGGATTGACAAAATCCCAAAAATCGGGATTTCCGGATTGGCATCCCTAAGGGTAAGTAAGGAAAGAAGGAAGTCATAAAAGAAGCGATACCTCCTCTGGAGATAAGAATGGAGTTCCAGAGATTCCAAGTAAATGCACTTTTAGTCTTTTGAAATCGGTTGTTTACTTAATCAAACAGATATAATTGAAATTTCGGATTTTACTATCCCTCCTTTACATTTATATCCAATTAATAATGGAAAGACATATGTTAGACCTATGTTAATGTAAGTATTAATTTACTTGTATGTATAACATTATCAATGCGGTTTCCTTTTTGTTTAATACATAAGTTAAGTATACATACATACGTTAATATTTAAATAAATAAAAATTTTAATAAATAAAAACCTGTGTTTTATTTTAACATTTAAATTCGGATAACCAATACGACTATTTTAAAGAATACATTCTTAAAATCGATCTTAAAAGAAGAATTTCATTAAGAATTAATTCTTGATTTAAGTTTTCTAATAAGAAGAAAATCTAAAATTCGCTCTTAAAATGAGAATTTTTCAAGATAACAATTTAAATGTGATTTAAAAAAATTTTCGCATTTAACAGACTTCTAAGATTGATATGATTTGATTTTGAACGCAACACCTTGATTTTAGCGCGTTTTTTCCACCTTAGTGTATTAACATTATTAGATGGTAAATTGTCTATGTGCCTATTCTTGACCAAAAAAACTTTGTATGGGAGCCATCTAAAAGTATAAACTGATTCTGACCATTTTCATTTGGCCCTATAACTGCGACCAGTGCTTTGTGCATAAGGTTCAGAAAGTGATTAAGAAACGATCTGTATACTTAACGAATCTATATTTCCATGTGTTACACACATCAGCACAAACATAAAATAACATAAAATAAACTCCCCACCAATGATTGTGTGCTGATTGAAAAATCTGTTAACCAAAGCTTAAATCAATTTTTTTTTCAACGAAAGTATTTATAAGCTTTAATCAACAAGTATGAAAATTTGCTTCAACGATGTGGAATATTCACTATAACTTAAAAAAAAAATTGCTGCAAAAATGCTCTTTTGATCTAACAAAGTTCACGGTAACAATAAACTAATTTTGTTTCTAAAACAAGATACTCAAAAATCTAAAAATAATTTCTTGTTTTTAAAATATTTTGTCCGCATTTAGTAAAATTTTCTAAAATAACATTTTTGGAATATAAGAATTTTTTAAAAAAAAGTAATTTTTGGCTTGGACGAGAATCATTCAAATTTTTCCTGGTTGAAGCCATATTTAGTAAATAATTTTTTCCGTGTTACAACACGAAAAAGTATGAGCCTACAAATCGATGCCAAAGACATACAAAGCTCTAAAACGGATGTATCTGTATTGCTTCTGCATCCGTTAATCGTACCAGGAAAATCTTGGAACTACATATTTATGGTTTCTCTGATCATAACATATTTTATCGTTTGTCTTTATTGACTTTTTCGACATCAAATTCTGGGTGCCACTTAGCACCGCTGTCTCGGGTCCTATCCCCTCCCCCCAAATTTGTGTGCCTAACGTTTAATGTACTAACTTTTGTGCCATGGCCGAAAAGTACGCCCAATGATTTTTACACCTACATATTATATTAAGCCCGTTCGATCACCATACAAACAGAACACGCACTTGAATGAGTGTAACTCCGAATTCTCTAGAGCTGTAAATAATACGTCTCAAATTGTTTTCAATTAATCTTTAATTAGAAAAGATAATGGGGTACAGATTATGTGATAATTGCAATTGCTCCCTTTGCTTTCGATATTACTTTGGAAAGTTAAAGTGCGCTACAGAGTCCTCCAATATAAGGTTTCATTTAAGCTTTATGAATTGAGATTAGACCAATCAATATCTTTGTGAATTTCGGTTTAATATTTCCATTCAGTTATTCCGCCCGTTTGGCTTCTTTTAATAAAAACAAGTAAGAAAGTCCAGCTGGTAAAGCCCGACAATTTGATACCCTACAGTATATTAAAAAAAAATTTCGAGAGTGTACCTTAATTTTTTTAAATTTTATTATTTTTTGGTCTTAATTAAACGCGTTTTATACTACTTAAGCATTTTCCGCTTCATAAAAATATTGGTTACATTCCCACCTTTAAGTATTGATTCAAAATTACTATATGGGTCGTTCTGACGATGTTCGTTCATCCGGATGGATATCTGTCTGTAAAAGTAAATACGTTATTAAGTACGGGTATTATTTGTTTTATAATTGCAATATACATATCGTCGGCTTTATATGCAAACCTGCTAACTACCTTTCAGCGCATTTCACAAGAGAGACAAAAATCTTTTTTTATTTCAGTGATACCAGTGAAATGCGCATAGGAATATCCCAATAACAATAAATTTTATCAACAATAAAAATTGGTAATTAATCACGACACACAAAATCTTGTTAATTGAAAGTTTATTATTCCCAAAAATTACTTTGAAAATTAAAAATACCATTTATTGAAAAAAATATTCACAATTTTAAATTTTTATCATTTTTAGTAATCTGTATTATCATTTAAGTAATAGGCGCAAGTTCAACAAATTGTTTGCATGAGCCTATGAATTTGGTGATTAGAGACAATTTTTAATTTTTCTGTATGTTCCACTAGGCGTATCTTTCTCTACCATATATATATATATATGTCCTTTATTTATTTTTAAATATTCATAAAAAAGAAATACATATGTATATGTAATATACATAATAATACACATACCATAATATACATACCATACGGCATCAAAATCTCAATTTACTTAAAAGAGTGGAGTTAGCAGCTTTTCATATTTAATACCTAAGTTCTGTTTAAATGCGTTTTCAAGAAAAAGATGCAAATATTGAAATTGCAAAAGGAACAAATATAAATACAAAAAATGAAATTAAACGTCAAACCTGGTCACCCCATTAACTTATACGCCAATTTTAAACTTAGCTCCTCATATTTTTACAGACTTCTATGGCCCAAGCAGAGAAGATGAAATGTCTACATCGATGATATCAATATCATAAAACGATATGTTAATTTGTATATTAAATTAAAAATTAAAACTTTACACAAAATATTTCATTTAAATTATCACACATAGCGATCACAGTAAATTATTTAATAACATACTGCACTTATTATTTGTATATTTCATAAGAATAAATTTAATTTCCATTAGCGTTATCTATAAAAAATAGTACAGGTAACTAAAATGTTTTTAAATCGAGTTTTATATGGACATTTTTTTAATAAACTTTAATACAATGGAATTAAATTTTTGAAAAAGGGAGTATATCCTTTGCTGCATTAGAATAAATTATACATGTGTTGCGTTTAAAATGGAGTACAATGTATAACATTGTTGCATTAGAATAAATGTTTGCAAATCAATATATTATTACATGTTTTTTTGTATCATTCGAATAAAATCTAAAAACCGCAGTGATTTAATAAAACTGTTTTTTAATTAAAAATCTGCAAGACTGTTTTGAACTTAAAAAAACGGAAATCCCGATAAATCTACACATTTGGCAACGCTGGACATATGATCAATATCAGTATAAAATTTTGGCATGAAATCGCAGCCCATTTGAATAAAAAATACACCATTTGAAAGGTATTTACTTACAGAAGTGCATAATATATATTTTATTAAAATCTGAAGGAAACGTGTAAATTCTGAAACCTCATATACCCAAAACTAAAGGATAAAATTTAATACATATCGTTATTATTAGAATAATAAACGGACAGGTACTGGTACTTTTTGAAATTCGGGAGTAAACAAGAATAACCTGAATTTTGGAACTTCGTTTTCACCCCATTTACCTTGTAAACCACTAAACATAGAAATAATGATTATATCAAATTAGTTACTTATCTAAAAAATACAAATACAAATTTGGTACTTTTCTCAAAAATTCGAACGTTTTTTACAAAATATTTTTCTCTATGTATTGACAGATACGTATTTAATTATGAATTACCATTGCAAAATTCATATTTCTAATATCTCAGTTGGTGGAAAAATTATCATAAGGGGGAAATACGGGAAATTAAACTACCTTATCCTACTTTTACGTGCTACAGGTAGTATTTTTTTGAAGTTTCTATAATATTAACTTATAGGTGTAGGCTCTTGAGTAAATGAAAACCTTAAAAATCAAATATGTTGGCACACTTTTGTTCTTTAACAGGTAGTTTTGGAGAGTTCGTTAATATTGGACCAAGAAACATAAGATTAACAACGCATCGCTCTGAGTGAATCGGAATCAGTAAGGGAGGGAGAGCTTTTTTTTGGTAATTTTTCGTTCTGAAAAAGGCGGTTTGAGAGTTGTTTATTAGTACTGAGCTTCGAAACATAAAATTCAATATGCAGAGTCCAGAGCGATGGAGAATTTATATCTAAGAGGAGACTTTTTGGTACTTTTTTTTGTTTTTTAAAATGTACTTCTTGATTTTTTTTGTATTACTGAACTTACAAAACTAAATTCAATATTCGTGGAATTGAGTGAAAGAGAAAATATGGACTGGATCCACTAAGACAAAAAACAATCAAATGCTCGAAACATGTGAATTCATATCTGTCGAATTTTGCCAAAACATCTTATACTACATTTACATTAGGCCGAAATCTTGTAGATTTGATTTAAAATCTTCTTCGAAATCTAGTGCGTTTACATTATACTTTTTTGACATTAGCGTGATTTTGTTTTTATAACTGACTTAAAGTCTTTTCGTTACACATACAAACACAAAAAGAAATATACATTAAAAAATTTGCAAAGCCTTTTATTAATAATCAACGATATTTATTTTATCAATGTTATTCGTCTTTTTTAATTTTTTACACTTTTTTATTTATTTTTTTATAAAACTTTTTAATTTTTTTAACAATTTTTTTAAATGTCATTTTTTCTTGTGCAGGGAAGTATTTTTTAGTACTATATTGAAAATACCATAGTTGCATCATTAAGTACATCTAGATTTTGAGTAGATTTCGTCAAAATCTAGTCACGAAGTAGATTTTGATTTGTATGGGAAATCTAGTCAAAAACAACTAGATTTAGCTCGAAATCTCGTAAGTACTAGATTTTGCGTAGGTGTAAATGTAGTATTAAGTCAAATTTAAAGAATTAAAAAAAAGTTGTTAATTTGTTAACGGTTTTAAAATTTGTTAAAAGTGGGTATGGTTGACCTTTTTTGTTGTTGTGGTTTATATTTGGTTTCACAAACAATTTTAATTTTTATTTTCGATATTTTTATTTATGTACCCAATATTTCGAGGCAACTCCGTTGCTCATCTGCAGGAGATCTAATCAAAAATATATATAAACAGATTTTATTGTACAGAAAAAACCCAAAAACATTAAATTACAAATAAATATAAAAACATACTTATTTTAATAAAAAACTAATTTAAAAGTTTTATTGTTATTGAAAATTATAATTGAAATTGTTTTTAAAATTGTATTTATTATAAACGAAATTTTTCTGCAATTTTAGTTTATTTTATTATTTAACAAAAATTATTCACCCATTTTATTAACAACAAATGTTTTGCTATCTTTCTCGACCTAAGATGTTTTGTCAAAATGCCACAGATATGTACTTACATCCCAATAAAAAATTGTGCTTCGAGCGAAGCAGGTTTGTAAGGGAGAAATGCAAGAGTTGAGCTTACCATTGCGCCTACGGAAGACATGAATTTTATATGGCACGTTCCCACTTTGAAGCAATACATTTTTGACACATAAAGCGCATTATTCAGCGCATATAAAAATTGTTGTATGTAACGATCGGCCTTAGACACTGAATGTTTTGAAACAGGTTTTTTTTAAGTACTCTCCCTTACAAACCTGCTTCGCAGTAAGGGAATGCCGTAGCACTTGAAATGTTATGCTTTTTTTATAAAAGTTTTTGAGAGTTCTTTCACTTACTTTACTGCAGTTCTGTATGTCTTATTGCGTAGCGCATAATTGTGCGCTTATTTTTTTAAGTGTACCATTAGTACTTCGCAAAATGATAAATTTTTTTATTGGGATATATGCAAGGCGGATTTATTACAGGTGGTCTTAAAAGCCCTGCTGATAACTTTTTTTTTAGCTAAAATCACTGTTGGATGTCAAAATTTTGTTTATTCTCTTTTATTATCTTTGTTTCTGTTTTGTTTTATTTCTGTTTTTGACATTGTACAATGATTTTACAAAAACAAATTGCTTGTGGTTTTTGTACGAGTTGTACTTGTTGTAGTACCGAGATTACCTGGGATGAATTCGCCTTGGATTATAGTCGAAATTCAACCAGTGGGCAAACACTTGTAAATTTAAATTTTTTTTCCAGCTGAGTTAAGATTGTTTCTTTCTTTTTCTATTCAAGTTGTTTTTTTTGTCTATAGGATTGATCGTGTCATTTTTACGTTACACATTTCAATATCTTGTAGAATTTTTATGAGAGATTTAGTTTATTATTGAAATAAGTTCATATCTATGTAAAGAACTGTATGCTTAAGACCATGATAAGCTATCACACAAGTCGTACGAATATTGATAAAAATGCATCTCTGCTCTAATTACACTGTACATGATTTTTCAACGTTTTCTTAACCAGCAAAGCTTATTTGAATACGCTGATTTCTTTTCTGCTGATGAGGTTTTTACCTACTTTCTTTTAAACAATGTTATAACATGGCAATTATAAGCAGGATTATTTGACATAAAAATCACTCGTTGTTGTATCTTAAGATAAAATCTCGAAAATTGTAAATATTAACATACTAAGTATTAAATGTAAATAAAGGTGAATGATAAAAAAAAATATGAAATTTTGTTTTATTATTGAAATTAGTTCATATGTACATATATAAGGAGTGCATTCTTAGCTGAGTGGTTTCAAACATAAATTAAAAATGTATGGCGTTAAAGTAATACAAAATATTTTCATTTACTTCAAAATAAATCAACAACTTTTATTACTTTTTTAGTTGACATGTTTCTCTTCAAAAAATCTTTTTAAAAATCTTACTTATCTCTATGAAATCGTGTAAAATTTTGGGATTTCATTTTTGTTTAGGATTATAAAAACTAAAATGTTTCAACGATGATAACTAAAAAATGTAATTTGATCACAAGCATTGTATATGAAGTGTTATTTTAAATAGCACACGTACTTAAGGGCTAGTTAAAATTTTTTTTATCAAATCTGAACGTAAGTCAATTAATTAAAGTGACTTAAGGAAAAACAATCATGCAGATTAAATTAGAACATGTGCACCATGGACATATGTATGCATATTAAAATCGACTTCGTACAAATATTGACTAGGTTGATGACCATTGACTGATAATGGCACAGTCAGCTTGGTAGTGGTCATGCTTATGCTTCGTTTAACATTCTACACGAGCAATTAAGGGGTATAATAATCATACCTTTTGTGGGGTGTTCTTAAGTCGCAGATCTATGCAAATAAGCCAACAACCAAGACAAAACAGCCCATGGCATCGATCAAATTAAGCTTTATTTATGCGCAAGAATGCTGTAAAATAAAATATTTTGGAATCGCAACACTCAACAAAGGCGCGACTGTCCCATGCAAAATGTAATATTTCATACATTAAAAGGCCTTTCATACGATTACAAAAAGAAACAATGAAAGGCGTAAAGTATATTTTTTTACATAACTATTTTGTGAACGCTGGTAGAGGAATGCCAACTGCATCTTGCTTTAAATTTTCAGGGGCTGTAGTATAAACCTTATTGTATGATTTAATTTAAAATTGCATCAAAACTTTTTCTATTCGAAATTTTACGAATTTTAAGCAGACAAAAATCATATTCTTTTATATTAATACTAGCTTAACCTGGTGCGCTTCGCTACGCTGCTTTAACCACTTTATCAGTTGAGCGATATTTAATATATGCATCCTATGGAAGGTAGTTCCCCCCTGCGCTTACCCACTTTTTTTTATTTTCAAAGTGAAGTTTACCATAAGAGTGACTTCTACAAAGTTTGAACTTTCTTACTATAACAGTTTTTAAGATATCCGATATTAAACATTGGCGTCCTATGGGAGGTAACACTTCCTCCGCTGCTATTTTATTTAAATTTTTGGCCGTAGAGGATTCTACTACTAAAAGTTTAACAAAACACGTGCAGCGGCTCCTCTTAATATTTCTATCTATGAGGGGAACTGCTCCTCTTCTGTCTTTCCCTCGGCCATTACTAAATAAAAATTTTAAGTTTGCCATAATAGTAGCTTTAACCACGTTTGATGACTCTCCCTATAATAGTTCTTCAGTTGACCGATATTTAATATATGCATCCTATGAGAGGTATTTCCCCCCAGCGCCTACCCGCTTTATTTTTATTTTCATAAGATAAGAGTGACTTCTACAAAGTTTTAACATTCTCACTTTAACAGTTCTTTAGATATGCGATATTAAACATTGGCGTCCTATGGGGTGCACCACTTAACATTCTCACTTTAACAGTTCTTTAGATATGCGATATTAAACATTGGCGTCCTATGGGGTGCACCACTTACCCAGCTGCTATTTCATTCCAATTTTGGGGCTCAGAAGATCCTACTACCGAAAGTTCAACAAAATGCGTGCTGCGGCTCTTAAGATATGCGATATTTATTATTGGCATCCTTTGGGAGGAACCAATTTCCCTGCTCCTATCGAAAAAATAAGTAGCCTATTTTATTAAAAGGGCTAACGTGATGTTACTGTAAAAATTTCAAGAAAATTGGTTCTGTAGCTTAGGAGTCTATAAGCCAACAAACAAACATACAAACATTTTTCAATTTTATATATAAAGAATATTACGTTACGAATAAGTAATATTCGTTATATTTATTACGCATACGCATACATGACAGTATTGGAAGGTAAAATAGACGTTACCTTTTTAATTTTTGCGATTCTTATATTTTGTTTTAAATACAGTTTTGGCGAAGCATTAAATAATTTTATTCTGAAAGTGGCTGTTAAACATAGACTTTTTATTTCAAATATTTCCATATACCACAGCAAAAAATTTGACTCCCGATTAGTCTTATTTATTTTTGTATGACGAAATATTTGCCTTTTAATATATGTGCAGTACCGCCCAGGTGGGAATTGGTAATCTATTACATAAAAACAGCAGCAGGTTAAAGCAGCAATTAGTCTGCCATATAAAACACGAGTCATAACGTTTTTTATCATTATTGTCAAGGCTACTTTAAATTTATTTATTTATTTATTTGTGTCTTTCCTATGCAACAAGATTAGATCTTATTATTACAGCATATAAATTTAAATTTGAATAAACATGTTGATTATAAATTATTCTAGAGAGTTTACATATAAATACTTATAAATTAATTAGTTTTAAGATAAAAAGATTATTATTCAAAAGTGATGTGAAATTGAAGAATTAAAATGCAGAATCTTTGTCTTAATACATGAAAAATATGATAAATAACAGTATAAAAGTTAAGTTGTAGAATACAATTTTAAAATTTCTTTTTTAAACTTGAATGCGTTACTATTTTTTTTTTTTTTTTTTTTTTTTTTTTTTTTTATTTTTTTTTTTGTTGAATAAAATTGGTGAAACAGGTCCTTAATGTTAATCCAAGCATATTTTGAAAAGTGATCTAGAGTAACTACACTTTTTAGAACACTCTGTTAACCATTCGGTGTTCTATAACCTTATTACCACTAAGTGAACCTCATGGTCTGGCCAGACCACGATTGAAAACCAAAGCCAAATAAGTAAACTAAACAATATTGTGTGTTATTTTAAAATTAATCAGAATTTTTTATATAATTGTAAAATGTATAAATTATTCTGTTAAACAGCCATTGCAAATATACTTTTTTGTCTCCCTGCCAAGTTGAAGGCACATAGCTCTGTTGCAGTTACCGCAGCAAAAATTTGTGTTTCTCACATCTTTGATTTTGGTTTTAGAAATAACGCACAACGAACGGTAAAAAGTTGAACTTGACGGGTACGTTACCGCTTGTACATTATCGGATTGTGAGTTAGTATTATGGTCCTGCAATGTTTTTTAATGGTACCTGTGGTTCAGCCAGAACATGAGGTGTCTTAGCGAACTTTTGCTTGTGCCCTAAATGTGATACAAATGACTCCAAATTTGTTTAATTCGATTCAGGCCAACTTAAATGTAAAATTCATAGCCTTCGTTTCCTAAAACTTTTGCTAAAAAAAGATATTGCATATGAAATTCAAATATGGTCTGGCCAGACCATGTGGGACATCTAATGGTTAAACAATAAATTCAATTTAAATAAAATTAGTCCACAAAGTTATCGTTAAGGCAAAAAAATGCTAAAGTATACCTTTTCAAAGTTTCGAAATTAACCTTGAGTATTTAAAATTTTATTCAATTATTCAACTTTTTGCAAAACCCGGTTTTCGAATATTCCGAATAGTTGCTATTTTAAAACACCGGTTTTCGGTTACGCATATAAAAACCGGTTTTATTCGAATAAATTAAAACACAAAAAGGAATTAAGTTTTAACCCTAGAATACATAACCAAAAAATCCAAGCAAACACATAACCTGGATACATTTGTACCCCATAATAATTTTTAATCATTTTATGCTTCACAACAAAAACTTTTTGATTAAAAACCAAAATCTAACAAATTAAAAAGACTTGAAATCCTAGAACCCAAGTTTCAATACTCTATTAGTATTGGGTTTGCAACAAGAAACGTTTAAAGTTGCTAGTGGACAGACGAGCATCAATAGACCTCAACAATTTTTTTGAATAATTACAAGTAAAGCATCTTGGCCAGAATAATACATTTCAAACAATTTTGCGTCAACATAATATAAACTAATAGTTTTTGTATGAAATATCTGCTTATTCGTCGACCAACAATTATTAGTTATATGGAAAACCCAGATCTAAAACTGTTCTTTCGCCTATATTTGTTTGACGCTCGCCTTCTGATGGTTTACCAGTGTACAACTTTCCATGCAAGCCCAAAATATTTTGATGCCATATTTTTCTGGCTTGGACGGCATGTACTGCGAAAATTGGGTACGTCCGCGATATCCATACAATTGCTCATCAATATTAATGCATTCAGAAGGTTTATAACTCTGATGTAAATTCTCATTCAGCATCGTCCAAATGTCTCGAAAAGCAGTAGCTTTATCAGTTTCTGCTCATTATCACAACTTATGCACGGTAGCACCATTTTGAATCTGCCGATAGACATTGCTGTACGAAACAACGGCAAATGAATAGGTTTACACAACTCCGTTATGTGTTCTCTATTTGATTTGTGGGTACCTGCGTGAATAACACTGCATCTAATTCGTCTTCACGGAATGGCTCAGATGTTTTTATTTTTTTTTCTGGTCTTCCAATTTTTGTGTTGTAGTCGGTTATTATTTTTTCCCCTTCTCGGTTAGTTTCACGTAAAATAATGTCACACATTTCAGCTGACAATATACTTTTGTATATTTGCTTTGCTGAATATAGTTTGTATTTTTGAGCAGCTCCCCTACGTTGTCTTAAAATATTTTAACTGATTGTCTGTGACTCAGGAAATGGATCAAGTTGCCAATCTTCAGAGTCGTACGAGTCTTCATCAGTTTCTACGTTGCCTACTAAATCAGTATCTGAAGCTGCTACCTCGTTTAATTGTGGAATATATTCTTTGTCACTATTAGAATATATTATATCTTTTCACTACTTTCACATGCACATAATATGTTATTTATATCTGTCGAAGTAAATATTTTAGAACGAACTCTTGCATTAGAATGCATCTTGTTTAACCAAAAATTTTACTTGAAATGTTACCTTCACTCGGTGAAACTCTAAGATTGACTAAAACAACACACATAAAAACGTTAACTTGTGTTTCGTTGCAAAACGGGAAATCACCGGAGTAATATTTACAAGTTTTTTTCACACTTGCTAGATTTGATATGCATACGTTGCATAACCCAGCGCACTTACAAAATATTGAAATTTGACTGAAAATTAACATCTTTTGTTAATCTAAGAGTTATTTTCTGTGATTATGCATATTTTTTCAACAAAAAATTTTAGTTTCCAATTATATTTCCATATATGTAGGTACCCCGCTACTTTGAAATGCTGTTCACATAAGAGTTAAAAATATTTTCCATATAAAATTCTATACAAACGTTAACGTTAGAAAGCCTTGAAGTTGAATATTATTGAATACTGGGCAAACTTAAACTTTTTATGAAGAATGTTAAAGCAGAAGTCAAAAAACATTATGAGCAATGCAAATACAAATTGCTTGTATATGCGTGTGTTCTTGTAACAAAAACCAAAAACTTTATCAAAATAATTTTCGTGGGAATACAAAATTTAATTTAATAACAAGTGCTTATTTTTATTTATTTATTTATTTATTTAATCAATGGGTATTATCCTAACTGACTAATTGACTTAAAATTAATGAATAACAATATGCATTTTAAAATATATGTAGTACAACTTCACAGAATATGTACATAAAAATTTACGAATTAAGAAAAACAATAATTTTATGCTTTATGGAATTGAAACATAAAGAAAAATCAACAAATTGTGACAGAGAATTAAATTGTCTACATAACCTCGAAAAAGGATCAGCAATAGCGTAATTTTCTCTATAAAATTTAACAAAAAGCTGATTATAATGACGCGTATTGCGACAAGGTATATTCAATTTAACAGACTCTAACAGAAATTCACAAAAAAGGTCAACAAGAAAAAGAAAGACCAACATGAAAAAACGACTTCAAGAAGAATTCTTGACAAAAAGTACGGGAGAGCAGAGGTAAGGGAGAAACATATAGATCAATTAAAAATGGATAATCATTCAAAAAAAAAGCAAATTTCGATCTACCAAAGGTTAAAATACAATTTGGTTTAAGGATTGGTGTTTGACTTATGACGTCAGCAGTCGTCGATGGCTGCGAGTGTAAGATGCAAATCCCTCTGAGGAGATCGAGTGGTAGCGATCGATACATGATAGGTCCAGCCGCCTGGGTTCGAATCTCAGGTCAGTCTAGAATGAATGATTATCAATAACAATTTTAATTAATTTTCATATTGTAAAAATTCCATTCTTCATAAAAATAATTTAATGAAAATTCAATTTGATGAACTTAAGCCTGATTAAAAATATTGAAAATTTGGATAAAAACCATAAATAGTTCAACAAAATTACCACAATACTAATTATTACAAACATTACCATTAATAAGATTAACCATAAAAGATACATTTAACATTGTACGACAACTTCTGAGCGATGGTAATTTTATTAATGCCAGTCTACAAGCATAGGAAGGAAGATCACGTAAACAGAATAATAAAAATTGTTTTTGGACCGATTCAATACGAGAATTGTGAATGTTGTAAAATGGATCCCAAATGATTGACCCATATTCTAAGATTGGTCTAACGAGTGATACGTAAAGTTGCTTCGTTATGTATGAATCAGTGAATTCTTTAGCAAAGCGCTTAATCAAGCCAAGAACACCTCGAGCTTTATTTACAGTTAATGTAATATGAGAAACAAAGTTTAATTTAGGATCCAGTAAGACTCCAAGATCAAGAAACGAATCAACCAACTCCAGCTGATGACCACCCAAAGCATAATTAACAGCAATACAGTTATTTTTATAAAAACGCATGCATTTGCATTTCATAAGATTCAGCTCCATCATATTATGATTGCACCATAAAAAGAAGTTTTTAAGATCCGATTGAATATAATAATGATCAGCAAAGCAATTAAAGGAATGGAAAATTTTTACATCGTCAGCATACATCAATATATTGGCGAAGTTGATAACGTTAGGCAGATCATTAATAAACAGCGAAAATAAAAGTGGGCCAAGATGACTGTCTTGGGGAACACCGGAAGAAACATAAATATACTTGGATATACAATTATTTAATTGTACTTTTTGCTTTCTTTTAATTAAATAAGAACTTAAACTTCTACGGGATAAACCTAAAAAATCCAATTAAGTAAGAAGAAGGTGATGATTAACTTTATCAAACGCTTTACTGAAGTTAGTATAAACAGCATCAGTTTGTTTCTTTTGTGTGGAAATGCACAATTAATTAAAGTTGTTAAATGAAGTACATTGGTAGTTGTTGAACAGCCTTTTCTGCTGGCATGCTGCCAGTAACGACGAGGTGTAATGGCTGAGGAAATCAGTAACTAGTTTTTCAAAAAGTGTTGGAATGGCACTTAATTTGGCAATTCCTCTATATTTTGTTATATCCGATTCATTACCAGATTTAAATAATGGTTTTATATACGAATCGAGTCGACGCATTGAACATAAAAGTTAATGGCGTAACTAATGATTCAGAGCTTTGATTTAAAATACATGTTGCAAACAAGATCAGGACCATGACTAAAAGACATCTTTAGCCTTTTTAGTTAACCAAAAAATCATTGCTATTAAAAGTAATGCATGGTTTGATGAGAGCATATAGGGATACCCATTACTATCATTGTGGCAAAAAAATCGGCAAACATATCACATATGACCTCAGAATCTCCAGATTCTTGGCAACGAAATTTCATAACGGATGGGTATCCATTAGATTTTCTTTTAGAGTTGACAAATGCAAAGATTGATTTTGGGTCACGAACGAAATTGGTTTTCACCTTATATATGTATTCATTATAAATATAAAGCATGATAAAGCATGAGTATTTTCCGTAATCAATAAATGATCCAGACTTTTTGAATTTTTTATAATTTTTATTCTTGAGATTTTTTAGCCTAGTAAGCTGTTTAGAGTTCCATGGTGGTCCAACTGGAGTATGAACAAATTGTTTAGGTACACGAATATCAAAAAAGGCGTACATTTTTTTATAAAATGCAGAAACCATCGCATCAATATCCGAGCTATTATTTAATTGAGAGGGTAAGATGTTGCTACAGCACGTATTTCTTATTTATTGGTTAAATAAGTTGTAATTAGTCCTTTAGGAACAAAAAACTTTATCGACCTTAAATGGCTTGAATTTCACTTTAGATGCACGCAGAGAAAAAACATGGTTGTGAAAAACATATTCTAAGAGTAACATATTATGATAAGATTCATGATTGTAGTCACCATATTGTGATTATTATTGAAACCTATTATGACTAAATATACTTGTAATATTACATCATAATATTTTTCCATTAATCATATTATTATTCTGTTAATCATACTAAGTCAAGAAGTAATTAAATTATTGTCATGTTAATCATAATAAGTTAAGAAGCAATCATATTATTGTCATGTTAATCATAATAAGTTAAGAAGCAATCATATTATTATCTTGCTAATCATAATAAATTTAAAAGCAATCATATTATGATGCAGCACCCTTCATAACTGTCATAAAAATATAAAATAAATTAAAATTTTCTGGCATCGATTTTTATTTTGTGGCTTTTTACAATTTTTCTTAATGTAAATCAAATAGCGGAGTTCAATATAAGGCTTGCAAAAGAGAAAATCCAAAATCTGTGGTTTTCATGGACCGCGTTTGTCCATTTTTTCTTATTTTTCTTTTCCGATTTTGAGATGTTGATGCCATATTTCCTAATTTTAATTGCTCTTTACATGTTTCTAAAAACTTTTGAAAAAAATTTATTAATTTCGATTTTTTAACGTGGTGTACAATACCTATCCCATAGTTTAATTTAGAATGGTTTTTCGGCTGTCCTGAAAATTTTGTTTTAAGACATACGCAGTTGCCCAAGAAAACAACAGAAATATCGAAACACTTTTATAAAATATAACTTAATCTCTATGTGTTTTGTTGTTGGATTTTACAAAAAAACTACGATAATTTCCATTTGCACTATTAAATGACTAAACTGAATGAACTCCGCTAATATTTTAATTTTTTTTAAATTCTTTAAGCTAATTTTTTATGGGAATTTATCTTTAAATTGTTTAACCGCTCACATATAAAATTAACGACACAATTGATACAAAATTATTTTACAAATGGCGCTAACATAATATCATTAGAGTAAAAATGGTTTGATTGCATCTTAAACATAATATGATAAATGTATAGAAAGTTATCATGTTATGGCTATTAAATATCATTATATGGTTGTGAGTAATATAATATGTTTTGAAAGTTATCATAATTTAGTTGTTAGAAAAATAATTATTTTTCGTTCAACAATACTCAAATTTATAATTGCGATAAACGTTGATATGTTTACAGTAACTATAATATTGTTGATATTAAAGAAAAGTAACAATTATTTGTGTACGACAACAATATATTGTTATATTAAACATAGTGTTGTTTCCCTAACCATGCCCAACCATATTTTTTCTCTGCGTGTGGAATTAAAAAACTCACTTCAGTAGTGGGGTGATAACGATCTTCAGGCAACGTTATAGGTTCTGAGCGAGTAATAATACAATCGTCCACATTATTTACGAACACCAAATCAAGCAGTTTACCAAAGTTATTGTATACGTTATTCATTTGAAAAAGAGATAAACCAAGAATGTCATTCAAGAAGTTATCATGACAGTTTTTATTTTTGACTTGAATTAAATAAGGTGTATCAGACGTTCTCATCCAAGATATTGAGGGCAAGTTGAAACAACCAACAACAAAAATAGAGTCATCATTATAAACATTTAGCAACAGAAGTAATGGCTTGAACATGTTATAAATAAATAGCACTATCAAAATCCGGAGGAACGTAAGAACAGGTGAAGTAAATGTTTTTATTTTTCAATTTAACCACAACAGCAGCAAATTCAATACCAAGGGTATCAGTAACTACAACTTCAGATTTCGATTATACCTAAATATTTGGTATTTATTAGACAGAATTTTGGTATTATAAATATCATCTTTTAGCCAGGTTTCAGTGAAGATAATTACATCGTAAGTGAAGTCATAACTATTAACCAAGAGAGTAGACAAAACGATTCTTAGAGCCCATTAGTTTTTTGAAACAAATGGTTTTCTAGGTGGTAAATGAGCAATATTTGTAGATCTTGGATTATCTCTAAAGATGTATTCACGAACAACGATATAAGCAGGCCAAAAACGGGTATCAACAATCTGATCAAAGTTACATTTTTAAACGAAGTTATACTTCTGGGTTGAGAGTAAGAAAATTTGTTTATAACAATATCAACATTAGAACCGAGATTTGTTTTAATGTAATAATCAATGCCTTCTACGGTTGTATCGCAAGCCAAACGGGAAATAAATAATGTACGTTTTGGAGGCACAACAATTAATGGCTTAGGAACGGCAAAATTGGCAACATTACCCGATGGACAAGGACTAAGACCAACAGTATTTTTAGATCCAGTATCAGTATCGGATATAGGAGTATTACCCAGTGGAGGGGTAACATTTGTAGCTAAATTTGGTACTGATATTGTATTTATGTCATTATCAGTGCTTACTTCTGGACCAGAGGAGTTAGCCATTACTGGTCTAACAGGAGACCTGGTAGACGTTTTCTTTATCTTCGGGGATGATACTTTTGGTGAGTTAACAAATTTATCAAGGTTCGAAAATTTTGAAAACAATTCGCCAAATTTTGAAAGTTCAGTCTGAACAGCTAAAAAGTTTTTGTTAAGAACTTTAAACAAAATTCATGGAATCAAACTATATCATGGAAGGTTTTAAATTGTGATCGATGAATTGACAGATATTTCATACAAAAAGCATGTTCATTGGGGGTATAACAGAATTTTGGTCTTTGCACTACGCGAAACTTTACGAAACCTTAAGAAAAAATTGTAATAAAAAAATATTAAATATTTTATTAATAAATGAAAAAAAAATTAAAAAGTTTTAAATTATTAAAAAACATGAATTTAAAATGTAATGTGCGTGTTGTTTTGCTAACGTTTTTTGGCTAAATGTATAAATAGATACAAATAAAAACAAATAAAGGTGCGATATTGGGCTGTGCCGAATCTTAAATACTCTTCACTATGGTGCTATAAGAACAGAAATTAACATAAATAACGTTCTTTATATATAAATAAATCTATTTTGAACTATCGTTTTGCCAAAGTTTTTCACAATATCGAAAAAAATTAAGTGTGTTTCCTGTTTTGCCAAAGTGTATGTCTTCAAATCATCTTCCGCTGCAGATGTTTTATATACGCAGTCTTGGTATTAAAGTACCCTTGTAGACCTTGTTAATCTTTTTTTTATTGTTCTCTCTCTCTTTTTTCTGCAGATTCATTACTTTACAATAAATGTATAAAATCTAATTAAATAAAACAGAGTTGTACACTTAACACAGAGGATAAAAACCACTACTGTAAATATTTAATTTTCCAAAAACAATTTGAAAAAAATAATTCTGGCTAGGAGGTTTTGTTTGCAACTTTAAAAAAATACGGTTAAAATTGTAGTGTACCCTAATACACTCTACCAAATGAATGTGGCGAACCCTAATATAAAACCGCCACATGCATAACAAAATAATTTGACACCACACATCAAAACAATGAACCACATGCACTTAGTAAGAACAAATCGAAGAACATTTGGGGAATTCACAAGGTGTGCTATTAAGTTATGTTGTCATAATGTTCTTACATTTTACAATATCGGCTTAGGACTCTGATGTCTAGTAAACAAACAAAATAAAATTTATTTGTGGTTTGTGTCTAAAAAAAGGAAAAGTGTCAGGATAGATCTAATTTAATTTATTAATTCATGAATTAGAACTAAAAAATATTTTTATTTTTGGTTAATATTTATTTTTTTATATTTGTTTTAAATCAGCTGACTTAAATTCATAATAGCACACTAAATTATGAGGGGTTGTTCACAACAGTCGTATATTTTTATGTTATTATTTTATGACTTATGACTTATGACTTTATGACACCTTGTGAATCCCCCAATTGATTTGTTAAAAGTGCGGCATTAGCAGTTTGGAAAATTGAGTGACTTTTTTATCATTCAACTCAATTTCCCAAAGTAATTATTATTGGTCAATAATTAATAAGGTGAAGTAGACTAAGAATTGAGTGTAAGATCATTTTCGTATAAAAATGGCCTCATTGTCCAAAGAAAAACAGATTGAACCTGAACGACAAATCGGCAATATCTGCCTTGTATTTTATTTATTAAAAAATCTCCTTTTGCCCTCATTAAGATGAGATCGGCAAAAGTTAATAGCGTGGCAAGTGGCAAACTCTGCCGGCTAAATAAAAACTATAAAAAAAATGTTTCACAATTCTTTATAAAGTCTACTGATTCATATAGACGTGATACGCCACCAATAGAATATCTCCAATAATAAAATTTTTTTAATTCCTATAATTTTTGAAAACCAAAATTTTTCAAAAATTGTAAAGTTATGTTCACAACTATTCAATATTTGATGACCTACACGTAACCACTAGTTTTATTAAAGAATTCTATTCTTTTGCAAAACGTTTGGCAAGAGGAAATATTATTTAACAGTTTCTAACTTACATTATACAATTATCATCTTAGAAATAAAGTTTAGTAAATAAATATAAATTGTAAAAAATAAAGCTTAGGTTTGATCACTTTACTGGTCAGGTTTTTTTTGGATTCTATCGTCAAATATTCTTTAGGTCTGAACATACCTTAAGCCATTTCTATGTACTTATTGTGGTGCTTCCTCACCATTGTGAATTGGTTTGTTGTTATTCAAATTAACTTTCTATTATAAAAACTAATTTGATTTTTGTATTTTTATGTATTCGAATTAAAACCGGTTATTTAAAAATGCTTTACCGAAAACCGGTTTGTTTAAAATAGCAGCTATTCGGAATGAAAAAAGTCAAATAATCAATCTCCCTAGAGCGCAGTCAAGTTTTATTTGGCGCACATTTACGTCAAGCTTATCGACTAGTCAAAGGTGATTAATATGTCATGTCTTCGAATTGCCTTCGCAACTTATCATTTTAGGACACTTCATTCACTTTACTTTGTACTTCTAACCGCGTTCGAAATATCACGACAGACGAAATCTGCATTAAAGTATATATACAACTACAATTAATGATGGAAGAATTCCAACCAAAATGTAGTGGGGAATGTAAGAAAAGATAAACTCACTATTTATTGCTGTTGTTTTTGTATAAGCTTAAATATTGCTACAATTATAGCTGTTGCTTATAATTCTTATTCGCTTATCAGTTTTATTTGTATAATGTCTTTAGTTTTTCTAAAATCTTTGGATGAAGTTTTCCGAGGATCTGGCCTAAGCAACCAGTGTAATACGCATAGGAATTGCTTATCCCATCAACAATAAATTTCAGTTTATTTATAGCAGTTTTCGAAAATAAACAGTTCATTATTTAGCGTTCAGCTCACACACCCTAGAACGGTATATATTTGTTTAAGTGATTGTGTAGACGAACACAACCCTTAATAACGTTCGTAACTTTTTTCAAGAAAGAGCCGAACATAATATAATCTTATGTTCTTCGTTAAAAAACAGAACAATTGTAGTTATACTGTAGACAAACATTATATTTTATTGTTCTATAATGTTTCTTTTTGTACCCTCCGCCACAATTAGATGTGAAGAGGGTATATTAAGTTTGTCATTCCGGTTAAAACTTTTTTATTAGTCATCTCAGACCCCATAAAGTATATATATTCTGGGTCCTTGAGTGATTCTTAGTCGATTTAGCCATATCCGTCTGTCTGTTTCCGCCTTTCCGTCCGCTCACTTTCGAACAACTCAAAAGAAATGAACAAACTTGCTTGTAGTAATCCTAAGCAGTTTGGGATTGAAATCGGTGCAGTAGGACCAGAGTTATGAATCAAAATGTGGAACTAACACCTAAAAAAAATTATAATTTTGTTACATAAAAAAAAACATAAATTGTGGAACAAGGCACGGAATCAGAAAAGATTTTGCAAAAATTTGTTTTATTCGACTGAAAATCACGCTGCAAAATTTTGTGAAGATCCGTCCATAATTAACCCTAGGCCCCATATAAACACTACTCCCGGAAAACAGTTTAGTATGCCTAAAACCGACAAAAATAAAGCTATCATAACAAAATTTGGTACGTCACAGTTTTATAGTACTAGAAATTATACTGTGAATTTTCGTGAAGATCGGTCTATAATTTACCCTAGGCCCCATCTAAACCCTACACTCGGAAAACAGTTTAGTACGCCTAAAGCTTTCAAAATAAAATTAAATACTTCACTACTCACACTTAAAAAATTTCGTGATGCTCGGTTCATAATTTACTATAGGCCCCATATAAAGCCCACTGAGCTGTCTGTGGAGGGCATCAAAGATTCGGCACAGCTGAATATAGCACTCTAACTAGTTTCACATTGATAAAGAAATTAACAAACAAAATTTTAGCACCGACCGCACCACGAACAGCTTGTGTGTGTATTGTGTAATTGTTTTGTTTGTGTAAAATTATTTTGCTGGCTTTTTGTTTTTTTGTCGAATGTGTATTTTAAAAACAATTGTTTTTCTAAAAAATGTTTGGTTATTTTACCGAACGGAATTAAATGTTCTCATCTTTTGTTGTGTTCGAAAGGTGGCAAGCAGGGAAACGTTATTTTTTTATTGATTTTCTACACAAACACTATCAGCGGTTGTGTTTTCGACAAATCTACCGAACCGAACACTAAGGAGCGATAGTTAGTGTTTATTTTTGACCGTTGATCTATAGTATGAAATGGGAATTAAGCACATTTAAACAAAACCTTGTTAGTCAATTTTTTGAATCCCAAGTGTAAATTAAACTGAACTGGCAACATAAAATAAAGTCATTTGTTTTTATTTTTGTTTTGTTTGCGAAAACAATAAAGCAAGTTGTTTTTGGTTTTTATTTCGTTTTTTCTTAACCTACTTACAACTACAATTATAGCCTGTCCGACGATTTCGAACGTTAACGTTCGCAAAGAAAATAGCATTTAAAACAAAAAAAAATTTTGGAATTTTTTTATTGTTTTAAATGTAATTTTCTATGCGACCGTTAACGTTCGAAATCGTTGAACAAGCTGTTAATGTTGGAAGAATTCCAACCAATTGCAGTGGGGAATGTAAGAAAAGATAAACTCATTATTTATTGTTGGTGTTTTTGTTTAAGCTTTGATATTGTTTTTCTAAAATCATTGGATGGAGTTTTTGACGATCTGGCGTAAGCAACCAGTGAAATGCGCATAGGAATAGCTTATTTCTTCAACAATATATTTCAGTGTTTTCATCAAGAATAAAAATTGGGAATTAAGTAAAAAAAAATTTTTTAATTAAATATTTTAGTATTCACACGAAATTAGTTTAAGTATAGAAGTTAACACCACTAATATTAACAATTCAACAGAAGCAGTTTTTTTAAATTAACCTACTTTCGACATTAAACAAATTGCTGACAATGCGTCTGCAATATTAGTTCAACTACCAGCAAAGACATCCGGCATGTGCAACTAAAATTCCTGGAACAAAAACACGCCACCAGAAAGAAGTTAGTACATCAGCTATTTTGGCATTATTAAAATATTGTTTGAATTTAATTTTGAGTTAGTTACAATTGTTATATTTAAGTGTTTAGTTATAATTTGTTACCTTTAAGTTTTTAATTTTAATTCTTCTAAAAAATGTGTTAAATAAAAATGTGGAAAAAAGAAATAAATTA
The DNA here is from genome assembly GCA_949318255.1 of Pollenia labialis. NCBI lineage: Eukaryota > Metazoa > Arthropoda > Insecta > Diptera > Polleniidae > Pollenia > Pollenia labialis. The sequence goes on from OX439142.1 coordinate 58,929,664, forward strand.
AAACAAAAAAAAATAAATATTTTTTTTATGTGTTAAATAAAAATGTGGAAAAAAGAAATAAATTAAAACAAAAAAAATAAATATTTTTTTTATGTCTTTCAATTAAAAAAGACTTAACTGGCGCCCAACGGAAAATAAGTCGTGTTTACGGTATCCTTATAAAAAAACGCCCTAAAGAAGTGCGCCCACAAAAGCACTTAAGTAGTGCAAGTGGGTAAAAGGAACCAAGAACCGGCTAAAGGAATAAAATCAGCGTTAGGATCCAAAGAGGATAAAACGCACCCCACCAAGAGTGCGCATCGAGGGACCCTTAGTAGCATTAGTTGTAAAAAGGACTAATCTCCAGCGTCGTGGGATGTATTTCATAGCAGTATTAACGTAAGATACCTTATAAGTTTAAAAATTAAGTAAGTGAAAATAATTTCCTCTTAAAGAAAAGGTGAATACAAGAATAAAATAAATAAAAAAAAAAATTTCTCTAAATAAGAATATAGAAAGCGAATACAAGAATAAAATAAATAAAACAATTTTTCTCTAAATAAGAATATAGAAAGTGAATACAAGAATAAAATAAATAAAAATTTTTTTCTCTAGATAAGAATATAAAAAGTGAATCAGAATTAGAAAAACATAATATAAGTTCAATTCTGCGACTCTGAACTCCAGACCCTCCAGAGTAGAAGAACACCCCTTCCAGTAAGGGATCAAATAATAATAAAAAATATATATATAACAGTAGTAAAAAAATAAACAAATAATTATGTCAAATCCGAATAACCTAATTAGACCAGGTGTTTTAGAAACACCAAGTGTAGCTAATACGCAGCGTCCACCACAGACATCACAGTCCTTGTCGCTACCAGACTTAGAAAACCTTATAGGTAATATAGTGAAAAGGGTAGTGCAAGAAAATAATGATAGAAATAATCCCGATAGCATTCTTTTGACAGCAACAGACGAAATAATTAGACCAGAACATCAGGGTCAAGTAGGGGACTTAGATAAAATACCGGACATAATACGTAGCCTTAGGGATTTTTCAGGAAATCCGGCGGAGTTTAGTTCATGGAGAAAAAGTGTCGACCGCGTCTTAAAAATTTACGAAAGCACAAAAGGTTCGCCGAGGTATTACGGTATTATTAATACCATCAGGAATAAGATTACAGGAAATGCCGATATGGTTCTGGAATCTTACAATGTCCCATTAGATTGGAAAGCCATCTCCCATTGCTTAAATTTGCATTATGCTGATAGACGCGATATAACAACTCTCGAGTGCCAGCTTGCGTCTCTAATTCAAGGTAGAAATTCTATTCCTCAATTTTATCAAGAGGTTTACAATCAACTCTCACTCATACTTAGCAAGCATTCAAGCTTAGAAATGGGTCAAGAAGCTCTTCATTTGCTTACCCAAACATATAGGAATAAAGCTCTAGATACGTTCATTAGGGGACTCAATGGAGACCTTCCGAAACTACTAGGTATGAAAGAACCTTCAGACTTACCTCAGGCTCTGCATTTATGCATGAAACTCGAAAATCAGGGTTATAGGGCACAATATGCATACAACCAAAATAAGAACCGAAAATTTCAACAACCCCAGGTTCAACAAGTACCGCAGATGAATAGAAAACCACCATTTTATCCACAAGCAGGGTTCTTTCCAAACAGAACGCAACATCAACCTATTCAAAACTCTTTTTCTAGGCCACCAATAAACCAAAATAATTTTTTCAAACCTAATCCAGTGTTTCCACAGAATTCTAATCAATTCTTGCAATATCAAAATTTTCAACCCCCAAGGCCATTTGCCCCAAAACCATTACCCAAGCCAACACCCATGGAAATTGATAGTTCCCAACAGACTAGGAACTATATAAACCGACCAAATTTCAATGCGTTTGCTGGAAAACGACCACCACCACCATCGAACCAATTTAAGCAAAATGTCCCAAATAAATACCAGAGGGTAAACTATATATCTCAAGAGACAGAACGTAGGGACGACCACGAAATCCAAGACAATAATGGTCAATATTGGCAAGAACATGGCAATGAAAAATCTTGGCAAGAGTATTCACAGGAATACGAAAGGCAAGAAGAACACTATCATGAAAACGATCCCAATCAATTCGTAGACGTTAATTTTTTAGATTAAATGCCTCATCACTACCCTATTTTAAATGTAGGACAAGTGATGGAAAAAATTTAAAATTCCTCATAGACACTGGCTCGAATAAAAATTACATCCAGACTTCGTTAGCAAAACATCCCAAACCAAATAAAAACATATTTTTCGCAGATTCAATAGGCGGTAAAACTAAGGTTTCGCACCACATCGAACTCAACCTTTTCGGACTTAAAGATAAAGCACTTACATTTTTCATTTTACCAACACTCAAATCCTTTGACGCCATTATTGGCAATGACAGTTTGAAGCAGCTTAAGGCAATTATATTTACATCGGAAGACTATATGCTTATAGAAAATAAAATTAGGGTACCAATTAAACAGCAGTTGTCAAAGGCTGTGCACAATATTGATGCAAAAATTGAACATTTGAGCTTAGAACAAAAAAACACAATAAGATCTGTGGTACACCAATTTCCAACATTGTTTGCTGCACCGGACAAAAAATTAACGTATGCAACAACAGTCGTTGGTGAGATAAGAACATCAACAGAATCCCCAATCTATACAAGATACTACCCGTAGCCAATGTCGTTGAAAGCAGAAGTGAAACAGCAAGTAAACAAACTCCTTGAGGATGGCATTATTCGACCATCCCGCTCTCCCTACAATTCACCTGTTTGGATAGTGAATAAAAAACCAGACTCTGCAGGAAATAAACAGTATAGGTTAGTAATCGACTATAGAAAATTAAATTCAGTAACCATTAGCGACCGATATCCAATCCCTGATATCAACGAAGTACTTGCGCAATTGGGACGCAACAAATTTTTTTCCGTTATCGATTTGAAAAGTGGATTTCATCAAATCCCTTTAAAAGAGTCAGACATAGAGAAAACCGCGTTTTCCATTAATAATGGAAAATACGAGTTTACTCGCCTTCCTTTCGGTTTAAAGAACGCTCCCGCGATCTTTCAGAGGGCATTGGATGACATTTTACGATAACATATAGGAAAAATTTGTTACGTCTATATCGACGATATCATAATCTTTAGCAAAACTGAAGAAGACCATGCAAACGATTTAGAAACCATTTTCGGAGTACTACAAAATGCAAATATGAAGATTCAATTGGATAAATGTAAATTTTTTGCAAAAGAAGTTGAATTTTTAGGCTTTATTGTAACTGCCGATGGGATTAAGGCAAATCCAGCAAAAGTACAAGCAATTGAGAATTTTCCTACACCAAAAACCCTCAAAGAACTTAGATCATTCTTAGGAATGTCTGGATTTTACAGACGTTTCATTAGGGATTATGCTAAGTTGGCAAAGCCACTTACCCTAATTTTGAGAGGGGAGGAGGGACGATTGTCCAAGCGAATGTCCGCAAAAAAGGAAATAACTCTTAGTAGTAACGCGATAGAAGCTTTTAACAAAATCAAAAGGTCCCTTACCTCAAGTGAAGTAATGTTACAATATCCTGACTTCCAAAAGGAATTTCATCTTATCACAGATGCTTCCAATTATGCACTAGGCGCAGTACTAGAGCAGGAAGGAAAACCTATAATTTTCATTTCGAGAACACTTTCAAAATGCGAAGTGCACTACGCAACCAATGAAAAGGAGATGCTCGCAATTATTTGGGCACTAAAAACTTTGCGAGGTTACCTTTACGGTTCAGTTGACATTAAAATATTTACGGATCACCAACCCTTAACGTACGCACTAAGTAATAAAAATAGCAACAGTAAACTAAAAAGATGGAAAGCAATATTGGAGGAATACAATTACGAACTTAAATACAAACCTGGTAGGACGAACGTTGTAGCAGACACACTTTCTAGAATCCCAGACAATAGGCAACAAGTAAACACATTGACAGCAACGCAACACAGTGACGACAGTTCTTCACAAAATTTAATACAATACACAGATGTACCAGTTAACGTATTCAAAAACCAGATATTCCTTTCAATAGGAGATACACCCTCGTATCAATTCAAAATTATTTTTCCAACCTATCATAGACACATAATAATTCAACCTCAATTTGACGAAGACAACCTTGCAAACATCCTGAAGCGATATTTAAACCCTTCAGTAACAAACGGTATTTTTACCGATGACCACATTCTAGGAAAAATTCAAGCTATATACCCCTTACATTTTACCAATTATAGGACACGATACACTAGGAAAATTGTAGAAGACTTAACAGATGAAACATGTCAAGAAGCCAAGATAATTCAGGAACATAATAGAGCACACAGAAATTCACTCGAAAATAGAGCACAATTGTTGGAAAACTACTACTTTCCTCAAATGAACGCAAAAATCAAAAAGATCGTGAAACAATGTAAAATATGTCAAGAAAACAAATATGAAAGACATCCGGCAACGCCTGTTCTCCATCCTACTCCCATTCCTGATTATCCGGGACACATTGCACACATTGACATTTATCACACCAATAACAAAATTATTTTAACCGCCATAGACAAATTTTCGAAATACGCACAGGCCAAATTAGTACATTCTAGAGCAGTAGAAGACATAAGACTACCATTACAGGAACTACTGATATCGATAGGCACACCTAAGAAAATAGTGATTGACAATGAAAAATCTCTGAATTCTGCCCCTATCACCTTTATGCTCGAAAACCAATATGGAATAGAAATATATAGGACACCTCCGTACAAGAGTACAATTAACGGACAAATAGAACGATTTCATTCCACTCTTTCTGAAATGATGCGTTGCGTAAAAGCTGAAAATACCCATGGAAGCTTTGAAGAATTACTTTTTAGAACCCTTCATAAATATAATAACTCAATACACTCGACAATTAAAAAGAAACCAATAGAAGCATTTTTTGGACGAACTGTAAGCACCGACCCAGAACAGATAGAAAAGGATAGAGTTGATAATGTAAAGAAACTTATCGACAAACAGAATAGAGATCTTGAATTTCATAATAGGAGAAGAACTCCCTTCAACCACTATAACCCAAACGATGTTGTATATGTAAAAATAAATAAAAGGTTAGGAAATAAGTTAACCCCAAGATATAAGAAGAAGTTGTAAAAGAAGATAAGGGAGGAACGATTCTCACAGAATCTAAGAGAGTCGTTCACAAGTCCCATATAAGGAACAGTAAATAGTAATAGAAGGATTATTAAAGATAGAAATTAAGATAGCGATGAAATAAAACTAATTATAATTATAATAGCATCAGTAATGAGATAAAGATTTTAATGTAACGATTAAGAATTTATGAAAACATAATACAAGCACGATTAAAGGAGAAAGGATAAAAATTAAATAAATATGTTATACAAATAAAAATTATAGGAATTAAATTTTAAATTAAGAGAAAAATCGAACAATACGCCATAGGCGTACGATCTCTCAGCAAAGTTAAGAAAAAAAGATGAATGTTAAAAATATCAAATAAAATACTGACAAGATATACTAAATAAATAAAAATCATAATATAAGGAAATGTAATTAGGAGAAAAATCGAACAATATGCCATAGGCGTACGATTTCTTCGTAAAGTTAAGACAAAAAAGATTAAAAATTACAATAGCAAATGGAAAAAATGACTAGAGAAATCAAGCAAATAAAAATTATTAAATAAAAAAGAAAAAAACCCAATTAAGATAAAAATCGAGCAATATGCCATAGGCGTACGATTTCTTTATATAATTAAGAAAATATAAATAAAAGGAATTAATTAAGTAAATAAAAGTAGGATATAAGAAAATTGCTGAAAAAAAGCAAATCCAAAATTTCTTTATCATGATATGAAACTAGCTTACAAAAGTCTCACTAGAAACTTACTTCTTTTTACAGACTCTTGAGCACCCTATGTGCAGCCGAAGTAGAAATATTAAATTATTCAGATTCACCACTTATATCTTTTAATACTGGACATGCAAAATTGCAAATAGGATCATTCAAACTAGTGCATTCAATAAATATTTCTGAATATCAACTAGCTTTACGTGAACTTCAAAAAACAATTATCCACAAGTTAAACCCAGGAAATCCCATCCTTCCTTTCCTACACTACGAATTATCACAAACCCAGCTAGCCCTAAATAAATTAAAGTTGAAAGAAAAAACAAAAGATCAATAGATTTCTTAGGCACGATCTGGAAATGGATCGCCGGTAGCCCAGACCACCAGGACCTTAGGATTATAAATGGAAATCTAGATGAATTATCAGATAATAACAATAAGCAAATTATAATTAATAGGAATGTTTTCGAAGCTATAAACAGTTTAACTGAAAGAGCTAATATTATTTTAAAAAATGTAAGAGATAGTGAATTAATCCAAAATGCTTTGGCAGTAAGTGTAAAGGAAAAATTAAAAATACTTAAGGAAGAATTAATAAATATTGAACATGCAATTAATTGGTCCAAAGTTGGGATCTTAAATTCATTTATATTATCAGAAAAAGAAGTAAAAATGCTAGAAGAAAAAATTGAAAGTAATAATGTTGAATATATTAATATTGAAGAGGCTTTAGAATTTGCAGAAACAAAAATAGCAAGTAGTATTGAAAAAATAATTTTTATTGTAAGTTTACCAATTACAAATAAAGAGACCTGTGAGTCTAAATTAATAAAACCAGTAAAGAAAAATAACGTAGTTTTTAAGATAAAATATAATGAAATATTAAAATGTAATGAAACAATTGTAGCAATAACAAAGAAATGTAAAACATTTAATGATCTAAAAATATGTTATAAAAATGATGTACTAGATATTACTAACAGCAAATGCCTGCCTAACTTATTAAAAGGAAGAAAATCATACTGTCCCACAACAAGTGGATTTCACATACCAGAAATAGAAAGTGTAATTCCTGGATTAGTAATGCTAAATGAGTTCAACGGAACCATACAAGTCAACGAGGAACAGATAAACCTAACTGGAACTTATTTGATTCAATATCGAAACACATCACTAAAAATCGCAGATCAAGAGTACAGCTTCACTGAAACAGTACAATTTAAGCCTCTACCAGCAATTATCAGAGCGCCATCCATAAATTCCTATGAAGAAATCCTTTCCCTGGAAATGATTAAAGACCTCGAGATACGAAATAGAAATAAAATAGCAAACGTCGATCTAAGCAGCAAAATTAATCTTACCTTTAACACCGGTATAATAGTGATACTCATCATATTAATCATATTATTACTAGTAAGATTGCGGAAAAATAAATTAAGACACAACTTGGTCCTTAATTCTAAGGAAAAAGAGATCACGATGCTTGGAACAAATCCCATGCCGACAGGGACGTCAGCACTTGAGAAGGGAGGAGTTAACACCACTAATATTAACAATTCAACAGAAGCAGTTTTTTTAAATTAACCTACTTTCGACATTAAACAAATTGCTGACAATGCGTCTGCAATATTAGTTCAACTACCAGCAAATACATCCGGCATGTGCAACTAAAATTCCTGGAACAAAAACACGCCACCAGAAAGAAGTTAGTACATCAGCTATTTTGGCATTATTAAAATATTGTTTGAATTTAATTTTGAGTTAGTTACAATTGTTATCTTTAAGTGTTTAGTTATAATTTGTTACCTTTAAGTTTTTAATTTTAATTCTTCAAAATAAAAAATGTGTTAAATAAAAATGTGGAAAAAAGAAATAAATTAAAACAAAAAAAATAAATATTTTTTTTATGTCTTTCAATTAAAAAAGACTTAACTTATATAATATTTAGTATACTTACACGCAAATTACAATTTGCCTTTTCAACTGAACACTTTTTTGTAGTATTTTTAATTGTTGTTTTTTATAAGAACACACCTTTTTTTAATAGATTTGAATTAACGTGGTTTATTATGTTTTATGTCTTTTGATAAATTTTGTTTTGACATTCTCATAAAAATACGGGTACATTTACAACAAAAGTAAGAAAAAACGTATATAAATTATACATTATTTAAATAACCAGTTCATTCGATTTTAAAAAAATGGTTTGAGCAAAACTAAAAAAACCGGTAAAAATCAGTCCCTATTGTCAACCATCTATCAACAAACAGGAGGGAAAGGATTAATGTAATTAAAGTGTTAATATCACCCCCCATCAATGTGGAAATATTCTTAGCGCTAAATGGCTGCCAAGATTGTATTTTAGTATCAAATCCATTGATAAAATGTCTGTATGATGATAAAAGACGTCATAAAAAAACAACAAATTTATTTTTTCAGTTTATTTTCTTAAGAATTCTTAAAAATATACTAAAATAAGCTTGCAACTGAAATAACATTATAATATAAATAAAAATAATTCAACAGTTTCAAAATTAGTTTGAAGCTTATATTTTTACATATTAAATAAATAAATACACATCAATAAACACCAAAACAATGTTAAATTAGTGTTTTAGAACTGGTTGTAATATAATATATTCTTACATGCAAATACACCTTTAAATTTATATTTTGTTATATTATTGGATTGCAAAGTATTTTTAATATTTATTGAATTCATAGTATTTGAATAATATTACGCGTTATATCAATTTCTATAACACTATCAAATTTACAGTAATCTATGCCCGTTATTGCTTCATCAATTGGTTTTCCAAAACGCCCTTTAATACGAATAGATTTCTGGTTTATCAAATTACCGCAATTGGAATTATTAATTAGTATTGTGGTTATTTTGTTGAACTATTTATGGTTAGACGGCAAATCCCTCTGAGGAGATCGAGTGGTAACCAGCCGCCTGGGTTCGAATCTCAGGTCAGTCAAGAATGAATGATTATCAATAACAATTTTAATTAATTTTCATGTTGTAAAATTCCTTTCTTCATAAAAATAATTAAATGAAAATTAAGTTTGATGAACTTAAGCCTGATTAAAAAAATATTTAAAATTTGGATTAAAATTGGAATTATTTTTATGATCTGCTGTCAAATCGAAAGCAAGTATAGGAATTTGCACTCCATTTGCCCCCAAATGGAATCTTTCTTAATTAAAATGTTAAAAGTTTAATAAAAAAAATTCATTTCAGGGGAAAAACTTTCATTTTAGTTTTCACAACTACTTTTCGCTTTATTTTCTAAAAATATTTTTTTCCGATTGTCTTGTTATCATCATCATCATATTCATATATTCTTTTGCTCCTTTTTACGACTACACTATTTATTCATTAACAAATGATACAACATTCGAAAGATATTTTTGGTAAATGTATGTTTGTAGCTACATTTTATTAAAATCGCTTAAGTATTTTAGGAGTTAAAGCCTTACAAATATTATTGGACCACCTGATTAATTTTGATTAAATGGACTACTCCATGGACTGGTCCGATGTAATGCAAGCATGGACCATGTCATTGTTAAATAGATTTTGTAGTGAGACGACATGTCTTCGTATTTTAACGACATGTTTTCGTTTTTTAACGTAGTTAAAACTAATCCTCTTGTGTACACAATGGAGTAGTTTTAAAACTACTTCTTTGTGGTCCAAAGATGGGTTATATGGTCCTGCCCTAGGACATCGTAAGGTTAAATCGACAATGTTTTTTCCATACGTTTGGGTTACTTTTGGACTAGTCCTAGTCCTTTGTGGGCTATTTGGACTGGTACTATTATTTGCAGGGAAATAACAGAAACACAGTTATGTTTCTTCTTTTGTGTTTACATACTTAAAAGAACAACAGCATACAGATTTCTTAGCTATGCCTTAAATTGAAGAACCGTAGAAAATAAGAAATAAAAAAGAGACGGAAAATTGTAAATATTTTGTTTTCTTTTTGAAAGAGTTGTTGTTTTTAAATGTTGCCGTTGATTACTTATATTTTTTGCATGTGAATAATTTTATATGTTACCGTTGATTTCTAAAATTATCTGCATATGAATAATTTTAATGCTACATTTAGTTACATTGTAAAGAATGGATTTTTATTTTTTTTTAAGCTATTCGGTGGTACTTTGCTATTTTTTTAAATATTATTTGGTGTTACTTTAAATTAATTAGTGTTTGGTGTTAATTATTTTAGACTTGATTTTAGTAAGTTTTCATATACTAAATTTATAATTGTACGACATAATATAATTTTCAATTAAAAGTGACAATGTTATATAGTGATTTACAAAAATCTAAGATTCTTTAAGAATGTCTCGTCGTGGCAACTTATATTTTTCGTTTGAGTGTGCTATTAAAGTTTTTACAATTATTCGATTGAAGTGTTGTGTGTTATAAATAAAACTATTGATAATGGGCAATCACGAATGTATGTAGTGTTTTGTGTAAAATATCTCTGTGCTCAATAATATCTAGGTATCTACATCTATATGAGATTTTTTCGTCTTAAAGTGATTTAAGGGAGGGGGTTTATATGTGACCCATGGTAAACATGGGCGTACCAATACAAAGTTCACAAAGCAGCTGTTACAAAAGTTAGCGCTGCCAAATTTTATATTAATACCAAAATTTCTAAGGAAGTGATAGTATTTGTGGTCAAATATGGATCAATTCCAATAAGATTTGGTAAAATGATTAAGGTTCCAATAAAATATTTTTGTGCAAATTTAAAGTTAATATGTATGTGCCATAATAATATGATGGTTAACAGGCACAAACTAACATTCCGGAGAGACGGTATGACGGTTATGTGTTATATTGGACCTATTCTTACAATTTATAATAAGCACCATTTTTGTTCAGCACAAACGCATAATATACTTTCCACCTTTGGTTGTGTGGGTAGAAAAACAATTTTTCCAAAAAGAAAACTAAAAATTATACAATCTCTCTGTTTTAAAACCTACACTACCATAGATAGAGAGAATATTATGTGCTTGTACTGAAGTATATAACGGATACAAATATTGGATCTGTGCAACCTTCAGTTTACCAATCAATTAAGTCCGTTTGGCTGGCTGGCATGCACTTAACAAGGTCTTTATTTAAAGATTGCAGTCGATTGTGTAGACTGCAAGCCCACACTAGTTATGATGAACGTTTTTTATTTCATCTATTGTTACGAATCTAGGCAACTATGCTAAGAAATTTTAAAAACAAATGTAAAACCAGAAACCCGAATAAATCAAATATGTCTGTATTCAGAATTTTATTTGATTTATTCCTAAAATTCCTCCAGTTTTTCACTTATAAACATAAAATCTTTTAAAAAAGATTTTGACAGTTAGATACACCGTTTTACAAAAGAAGAATCGCTCTTTCTATGCAGCGTTAAAAAATATTTGTTTCGTTTCCATTTTTATATAGATAAAATTTAAAATTGGCTTTCCTCTTTTCATTGGACGAGAATCAAAAGTATTATGAAAATCTGAGAAAACTTTTCATTTCACCATTTTACAAAACGAGAACTGACCCCAGAAATAGAAGTTTTAAACAGTTTTTTTTAATATTTCGTTCGTTTAACATTTATGTTATTTTAAAGGTAAATGTGTATATAAAAGCGATTATACTTTATGAAATATCCGGGCAGGTACGTGTCCCAAATTTGTTTGAATTAAATTTTACTCCAATTCGATTTACAGAGCAAGGATTGATTTTCTTAACACATTTAGCATATAACAACTCCAGTATAAATACAATTACAGATACACACATACCAAATAAATAAAGAAGAAATACAGTCTTAAAATAATTAAAATCTAATAAATTATCGCTGCTTTCAGATTCACTAAAGAAACGAATTTCTCCACTAAGAATGCCATCGAAGTTAGTTTCTTCCATAAATTTTGTTAGAATACCAGATTCCATAATATATTTCAAATAACGATTGAATAACTGGAGATAAGGTAATTGTCGCCGTGCGGTAAAATACTCCTGTTTTATCAATATTGCTTCATTGATTTTATACATACGAGGAACTTTTAGATTACGCTGCTGATAGAACACGAAATCTATTTTATTTTCCACGCCCGTAAACATACTTGACTTATTCATGTCACGGTGGACTTGTATCAATTCTTGAAAACTAACAATTTTTGCCTTTTTAACTAATAATTTTCGCTCATCAGGTAACTTCTCTATAAAATTAGAAACATCTTGCGTTGTTAGCAATTGATAAGAAGTTTTACACATATCCTCCAATTTTTCAATTTTCGCATCATAAATGTCTTGCACGAATATGGTGGATAATTTGGCCAAATATAAATTGGTCATTATAAAACCATTAATGAAAATCAGAATATAAACCATCTTGTGCATGAAAGTTTTGATTTTAAAATTTGCGTGATATTGACAGATGAACGCGGCCAGAACATATAGAGCGGAGTTGCTTAAATCTATTTCATTCGTGTAGTGTTGCCGGTAGTAAATAAAAGACACAGCAAAAACACAAAATAACAGCAATAGCAGAACACAGATCCTGGTGGCAACAGTGTAGGGATGCAGAAAATATTCTGTTCTTGGCAGGGGTAGGGGATAAGGTGCCGCAACAAGCCATTTCACATTCCACATAACATCGCTACTGCTTCCAGCAAAACGGTCGTAGACAGAGATTGACATAGGCCCAATATCATACGTTTTGTTATTCGCACCCTGTTTAAGTTTCTCGTAATCATAGGTTTTATTATAACCTGGAATATGCATTAATCGGAAATTATGGTATTGTGCAAAAGCTTTAATCATTTTATATAAATATCCAGTAGTTATTGTCTTTCCAGAACGGTCTTGAAAAGAATAACAACGTGGAGGAATTGTAACAATTGGAACTTTTAAGGGATAACCCTGAAAATCTTGCACTTCTTTTCTATCGACATACTCTGTTAGATGTTTGATACGATAAAGTGTTATGTTGGGCACTGGTTGGTAAGTAAATAGTCCTTTATCTGTGTAATACAAAACATTCGTGAAGCCAGAAAACCAATTTTTGTCTGCTAAACTCTCCAAATCTCTCATGCTGGCTTCCGGAATAATCCATAAAATATGGGTAAAGTGTAAATGTGTTCTTCGACCATTTCGTAGACGTTATTTAAATCTGAAAATTGCAAACACACAATAGTGAGAAACTGGTCGTGATATAATTCCTTGATATTTGTGTCAAACTTCTTAGATATCAACAGCACTGGCAAACTCAATGATTTCAGCGCATCCCCCATATCCTGATTAAAGTCTAGAGTGATTACGGCATTCCATTTAATGTCGAGTTTCTGATTTAATTCGTTTATGATATCTACAGGAAAATTAGGTTCATTTTTTTTTTCTGGTGTAGTTAATTTAGCAATGGAAAGTCTTACAATTATAAATAAAATAACGAAATTGTAAAATTGTATTTTTATTTTCATTTTTTTGGAATTTATTTCTTTTAGGCCTCTTTTTGCGTTTTGCAAATAAAACTTGTAGTAATTTTTCTGGTAGATGAGTGGTAAAATATATTAAAGGATTGGACACTTTCTGCTTTGTCAAAGATGGATATCTTAAATTAAATGTCGGTTATATTATAATTTTCCTTTTTTTGGTATTTGTTTGCGAACGGATGTACACTTTTTGTTTTTGAATGTACAAATTTATTGTGTTTTTTAAGTTTCTTAAGATTGTCTTTTTTTATGTTTTCTATTTTTGTAATTCTGTTGTTCACTTGTTTACTGTTTTAAATTGACTGCGTTCAAGTCCTTTATGCTAAAAGAGGTTTGTACTGTATCCAATGGAGCAATTAAAACCAATACAATGTACGTATAACAATTTAACAATTCATATGTAAAACAAAATCACTTTAATAATACAATGTTCACATTTATAAACCAGTTATTATTTTACAGGATCGTCGTGACTTGTAGTGGTCATGTGTAAAAATTCCGGCTGCCATGACATCGTGAAATATTAAACTGTGTTAAGGCTCTTCAAAGCGTCCCGAAAATAAACATTTTCCATAAAACACGGTTGTCAGCAGGATGGTTCGCCTGTTATGATTAAAGGTTAGCTGAAAACAGTTCCGGAAATTTTTTTTTTTTTTATTTTTTTTGCCACGCCTCTGGATACCACCCTTTTGTTTTTTGTAAACTGCGTGGCCATTTATAGTTTCATCATAGCCAGGGAAACCGGAAATATTATCTAAAAAACAATTAATGCGCCTTAAATATGCGGTAAGCTTATGAAAAGATGCTCTAAAAATTAGAATAAATATGCGTTAGGAAAATCAAAGATGCCTTTTTAGAAACCAAACAATCAATAGTTAAAAAGAACATATTTGAATAAAATAAGCAAGTAAAAAAGGTTGTCAGTCAAGCCCCAGCATGTGATACCACTGTTTTAACAGACACATTTTTGCTTGTTCGCTATTTGGGACTCATGTGCAGTAATGGACAAACCAGAACTAGGAGGTTAAAATTATTATAAGAGTTATTTGTGCTAAATATTTTGTGGCGAAAGTTAAAGCGTTTTTTAAAAAATTGTATTGTGGTTAGCAAAAACGTCAACAAATACGACACTGTTTACAAATATTTTACAAAAAAGGTTTTGTTGCAAAAACGTTCGTTAAGTTTTTTAATCACGACAGCGTATATGTAAAAATGTTCTCTTAGATACGCCTGCCAACCACCACCTGGATAACTATCTTGCCGCGATGTGGTGGCTTAAATGCCGGCTGTAGTATATGCCTTATAACCTGAGTCGGTAAGTCTAGCCGAAACTGGTTATAATGCATAAGCTCTAAGGCCGGTATGACTAAGGGTTATCCATCCATCCATCCCATATCCCAATACCTATAATCCTATCCCCCCCTTTTTGTTTCCCACATCCCCCACTTTTAAGGTCAAGGTGGTTGACAGCAGTGCCGAGGACCTGGATGGCTAGTTAGTGGTTAAATAAACTGGTCGTGAACAGCTTCCCTCTGATGCCGATGGCAAGGGTCAGTTGTAACTTTGCCTAGTCCGCGCAAGCCGTCACTGCGCGCGACGGTCCTTTTCATTACGTGCATACTCGTGGGACCAAAAACTGGACGAAATTGAAAAAACCAAAAAGAAGGACGCGGTCTTAGGACGCGGTGCAGGGAATGTCTCTGACAACTCGGCAGACTCTGAGTCAGATATGGACTCAGACTGGCTGAGTATTCACAGGGATATTCTGCTGCAGGAAAGTCAGTTAGCAACAGAACTGACAGAGACGGACGCGATGGACTCACTAGTCGGCTCCCCATCTCGAACAGGTGCTTCGGACAGGCTCGGTGATCTAACTCTGGGCTCTGATGATGAGCACGAAATAACAATGATTTCGGCTGATGATCAGGGCCAAAGGGCTGGACCAGCGGCCTCTGAGGTTACACTCGAGATGGAAAGTGGATTGGCGAGTGCATCAAAACACATTGTTCGGCAGGATGCGACAGAACAGGTCACATCAGATAGCCGAACGAGTTTAGAAAAAGCCAAGAGTGGTGTGAGAGCCTCCTTAGCCTTTCTAGAAAAGATAGCTAAGAAAGACTCCTCACTGCACGATGGGCGGGATAGGCATCTGCTGAGGAAGCACCGGAAGAACGTTGCTAGATTCGAACGAATCCACGGTTCTGTCGGTGATATCCTAGGCATTCCCTATCCTGCGGGATACACAGCAAGAGCTGCTGAGGACTCAAAAGTTGTCAGTAAAGACAACGAATCCTCACCAACCCTTGCTGAGGAATCCTCCAAAAAAGGAGCGAAAAGAAAAAAGGAGGGTAATAAGTCCGCACCTGTTCCTCTTAACCGCGACAGCATGGTCACGGCTAAAGGAGCTAAGACTGCGGACGAAACACCCAGTACTAGTCGCGCGATGAGGACTGGGAAAGTCCTGATAATCTCCGATAGTCACCCCCAATAGGGAGTCACTAAGGGAATTACCGGGACAAACCAGTCAACATCTGCAGGGAAATCGGGTGATCACCGACAGAACTCTGCTAAGCCCCCCAATAAAGGGGTTGTCAAGAGAGTTAGGTCTGGTGATGACCAGAAATCTCCAGCGGCTAAGAGGACTAGTCAGGCTGGTGCCGGCCCTCTTAAGGATCTCCGCAAGGAGACCACTAAGAGGACTGTCTCCAGAGAGGACCAGTTCTCCACGTCAAGGAAGCTGAGGGAGTCGTCGGGTAAGGACGGTATTCTGGCGGCTGTCATTGATCGTATGGATCCCGATGGAAGGATCAGTGTCGAGAAATGGCAGGTGCTAGAGAACAAACTACTCGACGAAATCTTCAGCGTGAAAGAAAGGCCGGACGAAGTATTGTTCAAAGGGGCTGACTGGGCAAGAGGTGTCAAAACTGTCAGTTGCGGCAATCAAAAAACCTTTGAGTTTTTAAAGGCTGCAATTGGCAGGTGTGGCAGCGCTTTCCCTGAAGCCAGATTGGACGTCATACTAGCGTCTGAGTTGCCATTGAGGCCAGTAGTCACGGTGTGGATACCTCCACCTATAAAACCGGTGGAGGTCATACTGGGGTTACTGGACAACCAGAACGATGGTCTCACTACAGGCCAGTGGAAATTGATAGCTTCACTGGGCTGTAAGGAGAACCAAGGGAGAGACTTCAGGTTCGCAGTAGACCAGGAGTCTCTCAAAAGGCTGAAGTCAATGGGAGGGGTTGCTGTGTTCGGGTTGGGGTCTATCAAATTTAGGTTTCCTAAAGATGATAGACCCTAAGAGGCTGAAAGTGGTGCAGATAAACCTGCACCACTGCGAAGCAGCCTCAACCGAATTAGCAACCCACCTCATTGACAACAACGTGGACGTGGCCTTAATCCAAGAGCCCTGGACTAATAAAAACCGGGTAGTTGGATTAAAGGTCACGGGGTATACCTTGTTCGTACCCCACACAGATGATAAGGTACGAACTTGTATACTGGCAAGAACTGAGTTTAAATTTATGATTTCTTATTCTTTCAGTAATGGAGACCTCACGGTCGTGACAGGAGAGGCCAGGGACAGAACGGTTCTGGCACTGGCATCGGTATACTTGCCGTACGAGGCTACCGATCCACCTGGTGATAAAGTACGGGAGTTGGTGGAGCACTCGGGCAGAAGCGGCTCGAGACTGGTACTGGGTTGTGACGCCAATGCACACCACACCCAATGGGGAAGTGCCGACATCAACAAAAGAGGTGAGTCTATGTTTGATTTTATTATTGCCAGCAATCTCTTTATCTGTAATAGGGGGAATACGCCAACGTTCAGAACTAGGGATAGAGAGGCAGTGATAGATATAACATTGACGAACTGTAGGGAATTAGTAGAGGACTGGAGGGTGGCTTTGGATTTTTCCTTCTCTGACCATAGTCGTCTGTCCTTTAGTCTAATGTTTGAGAGGTCGAAAGGGTGTCCGTATAGGAATCCGAGAAGGACGGATTGGGATTCGTTTTCGGGACTGGTGCAAAGGAACCTTAGGGTGTATTGACCAGTAGCTATGAGCGATCCTGTCCGTTAAATCTTCCGGGCAGACGCACACAGCCAAGATGGTGGACAGACGAGTTGAGGACTCAAAGGTCCACTGTCAGAAAGCTGTTCAATAGGGCGAAGTATACGCGTAGGGAGGAAGATTGGAGTAACTTCAGGGTAAGTTACGGGAAGTATAAGGGAGATATTAGAAGGGCGAAAAGGGACTCGTGGATTAAGTTTAGCGAGTCAGTCGAATCCGTGAATGAGATGTCTAGGTTCAGGAGAATTTTATCCAAGGACCCGGTAGTCCCTGGATTTATTCAGAGACCGGACGGCTCATGGACGGAATCTGGCTCTGAATCTCTCTGTTTGCTAATGGAGACTCACTTTCCGGGGTGCGTGGATCCGGGGTCGGGAGAACAGGCTGTATGTGGTGACCCCTTCTCTGGGTCAAGCTCGGGCGTTGAGGAAAGGGAGACGGTGGGGGAGATGATTACCTTGGATAAGGTAACATGGGCGGTAAATACCTTTGGGTCCTACAAATCGGCGGGACCAGATGGTATCTTTCCGGCGATGTTACAGAATATCGGGAAATCATCACTCCTGTTGTTGGTGGAACTGTTTAGGGTATGTGTGCTGAACGGGTACATTCCTAGAAGGTGGAGGGAGGTTAGGGTTGTCTTCATACCAAAGGCGGGTAGAACCGGTCACTCTAAACCCAAGGATTTTAGACCAATCAGCTTGTCGTCTTTTCTTTTGAAGACTTTGGAAAGACTAATTGATCTACATTTGAGGACGAAGATTGACGCAGCATCGTCAGCGGTGCTCAACACGCCCATCTTAAGAGTAGGTCTGTTGAGAGTGCGCTGCATGATGTGGTTGGTTATGTGGAGCGGGGTTTGCGAAACAAGGAATACACCTTGGCGGCATTCCTGGATATAGAGGGCGCCTTTAACAATTTGAGGATAGAGGCTATCAGGCAGGCACTGGTTGACCTAGGGGTTCCGCTGTTCTTGGTCGAGTGGATAACTATGATGCTTAACAGCAGAGTTATTCACTCTGACTGGGGAAGTGAACGCTTAAGGAAATCGGTGACTAGGGGGACCCCACAGGGGGAGTTCTCTCTCCCTTATTGTGGCTCTTGGCCGTCAATGTCGTTCTGAGACGTTTTGACAGAATGGGTCAGAAGGTCGTGGCCTACGCGGATGATGTAGTTATATTGGTGTCGGGCAAGTTTCTGCCGACAATAAGCGACATCATGCAAGGGGCACTGGGCGAACTATCGGCATGGGCTAATGATAAGGGATTGGGAGTTAATCCGGAGAAGACGGAGTTGGTTCTTTTCACTAGGAGGTACAAGGTGGAGAATTTCAGGCTACCGGTACTGGGAGGATTGGAGCTTAGATTGTCTGATTGTGCTAAATATCTGGGGGTATTTCTGGACAGCAAGCTGTCATGGGGAAGAAATACTCAGGAGAGACTTAAGAGGGGTCTCAATGCCTACTATGCTTGCAGATCATCGATAGGTAGGAGCTGGGGACTCCGGCCGTCAGTAGTGGGATGGCTGTACACTTCGGTGGTTAGACCCATTCTTACGTATGGATGCTGTGTTTGGTGGGAGTCATTGGGATTTGCTAGTCGTAGGAACCTTCTTTCTAAGGCTCAGAGGTGCGCTTCAATTGGCATGACAGGTGCCATGAGAAGTACTCCTCAGGCTGCCCTGGACGTCATTCTACATCTTCTGCCTATTGAGCAGTATGTGATGGGAATGGCGGCCAGGAGCATTCTTAGACTGAGGGAGTTAGGATTGATAGGGAATGTCACGCAGGGTCACTCACGGATCCTGAGTGTGATTGAGGATTGTGGCTACTGCCTGGGACTACCCGGCTCCACTGATTATGTGGGCACCAGGGTGGACTTTGGGCGGTCGCCGGAGGTAATAGTGCCTTCGAGGGAGAGCTGGTCAGGTAGGAGCAGATTATTTAGTGGATTTGCTATTTTCACTGATGGCTCGAAGATGAGGGGCACGGGTGCGGGAGTCTACATTGAGGATCTGGACATCAGAAGGTCATATAGGCTTCCTAACGACTGTAGTGTCTTTCAGGCGGAGGTTCTGGGGGTATTGAGGGCCGTGGAACTTATGAGGGACAACATTGATAGGGGCTCTGAGGTCACTATATATGTGGACAGCCAGGCGGCACTTATGGCCGTAAGGGGCTGTTATGTGAACTCAAAGCTAGTTGATGATTGTAGGAGGGCTTTGGAAGAAGTCTTAGGGGAGTATACGCTAAGGTTGTGCTGGGTGCCGGGTCACTGCGACATAGGTGGCAATGAAGTTGCTGACGGGTTAGCAAGACAGGGCTCAGAGATGGAGGACCCTAACTGTATGGAGGCGGTTAGACCTCCAATAGGCTTCTATTTTGGAAGGATTAGGGAGTGGATTCTGGGCGCGACCAATCGGGCCTGGGGGAACCGGACGGACTGCCGGGTATCACGGACGCTGTGGCCGGTGCTTAGCAAGTCCGATTCGAGGTTGCTGCTGGGCATGAGTATGGTCAGCGTGAGGACCATGATAGGAATGATCACGGGCCACTGTATGATAGGCAGGATGGCGGTGAGGATGGGATCCGAATTATCGGATATGTGCAGGTTGTGTGAGGACCCTGAGGAGTTAAAGACAGTTGAGCACTTTCTGTGCCACTGTCCCAGGTTGCAGGGCAGCAGGCTGAGGTGGCTGGGCAGTAGATTCCTGAACGAATTAGGGGATGTCCCGGGTTGTGGACTTGGGAGTCTGATAGGATTCGTAATGGGGATGGCCTGGCTGCGCGAGAGGAGGCTGGGTGCTGGCCACACGTAGGTCGAATTTGGTTGGTCAGGATTTCTTTCGGGGCTGGTCCGAAACATTCTTTTCTATCCATCTTTCTTTTCTGACTTGTGCTTTCGCTGTTTTATTTCACCTATTTTCCTTCTTTACATATCTTTCTCTAATTAAGGCGTCACAATGGACCATACCGGTCTCTGGGTGAGGGTGTGAAGGAGACTTCACACCAGCCTTTCAACCTAACCTAACTTACGCCTGCCAACCACGATCTAAAGATATCTTCACCTGTAAGAGGTTTTTTCGTCTGAAAGCAATTTTGGGACTGAGTGTACATTGATCAACTCTGGATAACATGGTGCTACATAGATCGATTGTTATAAAATTTGGCGAAATAATTTAGGGGAAAATATTATATATTTGCGCAGAAATGATCTTAAGTACACTAAGAGAGAAATGATGATCTAAATTTAATAAAAAATTCATGAATTTAGATTGCAGAAGTCTTCAGATTGGCATTCTCAAATACAAGCATAAATTATAAATTTTTAGAATGAATTCTACAAATCAAGAACGTAATCCTAATTTTAAGAAAGTTTTCTTGAAATTAAGAATATATTTTAAAGTTAAGAAGAAGACTTATTTGGAAAAAAAAAGTTAATAAAAAATAGAAACTGGGAATTATTTCCTTTCGAAGGAAAAAAATATTATATTATTGTGAATTTCAATTAAAAATGGAAAATCAGAACATAGATGAAATGGTGTTTATAACCATACCAATGTGTGACGATTTATTGCCGCTGGCCGCTGGCCAATGGACAATATGATGTAATCAGCATTCCCTAGAAAATTGCATTGCTAAAAAGCTTACTTCAAGAGTTTCAAGTGGAGTCTGTTTTCAAGTTTCTCAAGGGTAAGTAGGGATACCAATCGGGACTGGTTTTCGCAAATCCCGGGATTCAGGATTACAAAAAATCAAATCAAATTTTTCGGGATCCCGGGATTTTACGGGATATTGGGATTCGGGATTTTTGAAAATTAATAGATATTTATTAATTAAAAACGTCTTTAAAAGAAGTTTACAAACGAAGGTTTTATAATACATTTATTATTTTAAAGTTAAATATTACTTAAATTTGTAAAAATTTGAAATTTTGACTTTTCGTATTTAATGACTAATTTAATAAAAAATATGATAAAAAAACGTACGATTTTAAACAATGTGTTACTTGATTCAATAAAAAATAATTACCATTAAAGCTATATTTGATTCAATTACCTCAGTTAATTCAAGCTAAATAAAAAAAATAATTAATATTCTAATTGAACAAGGCAACATAGAAGTTGATTTATTTGTAAGATTCTATTAAAATTTTATTAAATGAATTAAAATAAATAATTGAAGTTTGAATTCGAAATTAACTAAAAAAATTTTGTATTTGGTGCACCAGTGAATTGTTTTGTGCATTTCAAAAACATTTTTTTCTTTAACAAATTTTCTTGTTTCTTTATTTTCAGTACTTTTCACGTTAAAATTTCTTTATAATTATTGGACACGCTTGAAAATAATAACAAAGTGTTACTATTTTTCTACGTTTTCAATGACAGTTTTAACAGAATTTATCAAATAAATATTAAAGATCAATATTGTGTTCGCTATCCTCTCATGGGAAATGTCATACTGAATTTCTTTTTATAAAAAAAGGAAAAACAAAAAAATTAAGTTAACAATTTCGGGATTGACAAAATCCCAAAAATCGGGATTTCCGGATTGGCATCCCTAAGGGTAAGTAAGGAAAGAAGGAAGTCATAAAAGAAGCGATACCTCCTCTGGAGATAAGAATGGAGTTCCAGAGATTCCAAGTAAATGCACTTTTAGTCTTTTGAAATCGGTTGTTTACTTAATCAAACAGATATAATTGAAATTTCGGATTTTACTATCCCTCCTTTACATTTATATCCAATTAATAATGGAAAGACATATGTTAGACCTATGTTAATGTAAGTATTAATTTACTTGTATGTATAACATTATCAATGCGGTTTCCTTTTTGTTTAATACATAAGTTAAGTATACATACATACGTTAATATTTAAATAAATAAAAATTTTAATAAATAAAAACCTGTGTTTTATTTTAACATTTAAATTCGGATAACCAATACGACTATTTTAAAGAATACATTCTTAAAATCGATCTTAAAAGAAGAATTTCATTAAGAATTAATTCTTGATTTAAGTTTTCTAATAAGAAGAAAATCTAAAATTCGCTCTTAAAATGAGAATTTTTCAATATAACAATTTAAATGTGATTTAAAAAAATTTTCGCATTTAACAGACTTCTAAGATTGATATGATTTGATTTTGAACGCAACACCTTGATTTTAGCGCGTTCTTTCCACCTTAGTGCATTAACATTATTTGCTGGTTAATTGTCTATGTGCCTATTCTTGACCAAAAAAACTTTGTATGGGAGCCATCTAAAAGTATAAACTGATTCTGACCATTTTCATTTGGCCCTATTACTGCGACCAGTGCTTTGTGCATAAGGTTCAGAAAGTGATTAAGAAACGATCTGTATACTTAACGAATCTATATTTCCATGTGTTACACACATCAGCACAAACATAAAATAAACTCCCCACCAATGATTGTGTGCTGATTGAAAAATCTGCTAACCAAAGTTTAAATCAATTTTTTTTTCAACGAAAGAACTTATAAGCTTTAATCAACAAGTATGAAAATTTGCTTCAACGATGTGGAATATTCACTATAACTTAAAAAAAATTGCTGCAAAAATGCTCTTTTGATCTAACAAAGTTCACGGTAACAATAAACTAATTTTGTTTCTAAAACAAGATACTCAAAAATCTAAAAATAATTTCTTGTTTTTAAACTACTTTGTCCGCATTTAGTAAAATTTTCTAAAATAACATTTTTGGAATATAAGAATTTTTTAAAAAAAGTAATTTTAGGCTTGGACGAGAATCATTCAAATTTTTCTTGGTTGAAGCCATATTTAGTAAATAATTTTTTCCGTGTTACAACACGAAAAAGTATGAGCCTACAAATCGATGCCAAAGACATACAAAGCTCTAAAACGGATGTATCTGTATTGCTTCTGCATCCGTTAATCGTACCAGGAAAATCTTGGAACTACATATTTATGGTTTCTCTGATCATAACATATTTTATCGTTTGTCTTTATTGACTTTTTCGACATCAAATTCTGGGTGCCACTTAGCACCGCTGTCTCGGGTCCTATCCCCTCCCCCCCAAATTTGTGTGCCTAACGTTTAATGTACTAACTTTTGTGCCATGGCCGAAAAGTACGCCCAATGTTTTTTACACCTACATATTATATTAAGCCCGTTCGATCACCATACAAACAGAACACGCACTTGAATGAGTGTAACTCCGAATTCTCTAGAACTGTAAATAATACGTCTCAAATTGTTTTCAATTAATCTTTAATTAGAAAAGATAATGGGGTACAGATTATGTGATAATTGCAATTGCTCCCTTTGCTTTCGATATTACTTTGGAAAGTTAAAGTGCGCTACAGAGTCCTCCAATATAAGGTTTCATTTAAGCTTTATGAATTGAGATTAGACCAATCAATATCTTTGTGATTTTCGGTTTAATATTTCCATTCAGTTATTCCGCCCGTTTGGCTTCTTTTAATAAAAACAAGTAAGAAAGTCCAGCTGGTAAAGCCCGACAATTTGATACCCTACAGTATATTAAAAAAAAATTTCGAGAGTGTACCTTAATTTTTTTAAATTTTATTATTTTTTGGTCTTAATTAAACGCGTTTTATACTACTTAAGCATTTTCCGCTTCATAAAAATATTGGTTACATTCCCACCTTTAAGTATTGATTCAAAATTACTATATGGGTCGTTCTGACGATGTTCGTTCATCCGGATGGATATCTGTCTGTAAAAGTAAATACGTTATTAAGTACGGGTATTATTTGTTTTATAATTGCAATATACATATCGTCGGCTTTATATGCAAACCTGCTAACTACCTTTCAGCGCATTTCACAAGAGAGACAAAAATCTTTTTTTATTTCAGTGATACCAGTGAAATGCGCATAGGAATATCCCAATAACAATAAATTTTATCAACAATAAAAATTGGTAATTAATCACGACACACAAAATCTTGTTAATTGAAAGTTTATTATTCCCAAAAATTACTTTGAAAATTAAAAATACCATTTATTGAAAAAAATATTCACAATTTTAAATTTTTATCATTTTTAGTAATCTGTATTATCATTTAAGTAATAGGCGCAAGTTCAACAAATTGTTTGCATGAGCCTATGAATTTGGTGATTAGAGACAATTTTTAATTTTTCTGTATGTTCCACTAGGCGTATCTTTCTCTACCATATATATATATATATGTCCTTTATTTATTTTTAAATATTCATAAAAAAGAAATACATATGTATATGTAATATACATAATAATACACATACCATAATATACATACCATACGGCATCAAAATCTCAATTTACTTAAAAGAGTGGAGTTAGCAGCTTTTCATATTTAATACCTAAGTTCTGTTTAAATGCGTTTTCAAGAAAAAGATGCAAATATTGAAATTGCAAAAGGAACAAATATAAATACAAAAAATGAAATTAAACGTCAAACCTGGTCACCCCATTAACTTATACGCCAATTTTAAACTTAGCTCCTCATATTTTTACAGACTTCTATGGCCCAAGCAGAGAAGATGAAATGTCTACATCGATGATATCAATATCATAAAACGATATGTTAATTTGTATATTAAATTAAAAATTAAAACTTTACACAAAATATTTCATTTAAATTATCACACATAGCGATCACAGTAAATTATTTAATAACATACTGCACTTATTATTTGTATATTTCATAAGAATAAATTTAATTTCCATTAGCGTTATCTATAAAAAATAGTACAGGTAACTAAAATGTTTTTAAATCGAGTTTTATATGGACATTTTTTTAATAAACTTTAATACAATGGAATTAAATTTTTGAAAAAGGGAGTATATCCTTTGCTGCATTAGAATAAATTATACATGTGTTGCGTTTAAAATGGAGTACAATGTATAACATTGTTGCATTAGAATAAATGTTTGCAAATCAATATATTATTACATGTTTTTTTGTATCATTCGAATAAAATCTAAAAACCGCAGTGATTTAATAAAACTGTTTTTTAATTAAAAATCTGCAAGACTGTTTTGAACTTAAAAAAACGGAAATCCCGATAAATCTACACATTTGGCAACGCTGGACATATGATCAATATCAGTATAAAATTTTGGCATGAAATCGCAGCCCATTTGAATAAAAAATACACCATTTGAAAGGTATTTACTTACAGAAGTGCACAATATATATTTTATTAAAATCTGAAGGATACGTGTAAATTCTGAAACCTCATATACCCAAAACTAAAGGATAAAATTTAATACATATCGTTATTATTAGAATAATAAACGGACAGGTACTGGTACTTTTTGAAATTCGGGAGTAAACAAGAATAACCTGAATTTTGGAACTTCGTTTTCACCCCATTTACCTTGTAAACCACTAAACATAGAAATAATGATTATATCAAATTAGTTACTTATCTAAAAAATACAAATACAAATTTGGTACTTTTCTCAAAAATTCGAACGTTTTTTACAAAATATTTTTCTCTATGTATTGACAGATACGTATTTAATTATGAGCTACCATTGCAAAATTCATATTTCTAATATCTCAGTTGGTGGAAAAATTATCATAAGGGGGAAATACGGGAAATTAAACTACCTTATCCTACTTTTACGTGCTACAGGTAGTATTTTTTTGAAGTTTCTATAATATTAACTTATAGGTGTAGGCTCTTGAGTAAATGAAAACCTTAAAAATCAAATATGTTGGCACACTTTTGTTCTTTAACAGGTAGTTTTGGAGAGTTCGTTAATATTGGACCAAGAAACATAAGATTAACAACGCATCGCTCTGAGTGAATCGGAATCAGTAAGGGAGGGAGAGCTTTTTTTTGGTAATTTTTCGTTCTGAAAAAGGCGGTTTGAGAGTTATTTATTAGTACTGAGCCTCGAAACATAAAATTCAATATGCAGAGTCCAGAGCGATGGAGAATTTATATCTAAGAGGAGACTTTTTGGTACTTTTTTTGGTTTTTTAAAATGTACTTCTTGATTTTTTTTGTATTACTGAACTTACAAAACTAAATTCAATATTCGTGGAATTGAGTGAAAGAGAAAATATGGACTGGATCCACTAAGACAAAAAACAATCAAATGCTCGAAACATGTAAATTCATATCTGTCGAATTTTGCCAAAACATCTTATACTACATTTACATTAGGCCGAAATCTTGTAGATTTGATTTAAAATCTTCTTCGAAATCTAGTGCGTTTACATTATACTTTTTTGACATTAGCGTGATTTTGTTTTTATAACAAAACAACTGACTTAAAGTCTTTTCGTTACACATACAAACACAAAAAGAAATATACATTAAACAATTTGCATAGCCTTTTATTAATAATCAACGATATTTATTTTATCAATGTTATTCGTCTTTTTTATTTTTTTACACTTTTTTATTTATTTTTTTATAAAACTTTTTAATTTTTTTAACAATTTTTTAAATGTCATTTTTTCTTGTGCAGGGAAGTATTTTTTTGTACTATATTGAAAAGACCATAGTTGCATCATTAAGTACATCTAGATTTTGAGTAGATTTCGTCAAAATCTAGTCACGAAGTAGATTTTGATTTGTATGGGAAATCTAGTCAAAAACAACTAGATTTAGCTCGAAATCTCGTAAGTACTAGATTTTGCGTAGGTGTAAATGTAGTATTAAGTCAAATTTAAAGAATTAAAAAAAAGTTGTTAATTGGTTAACGGTTTTAAAATTTGTTAAAAGTGGGTATGGTTGACCTTTTTTGTTGTTGTGGTTTATATTTGGTTTCACAAACAATTTTAATTTTTATTTTCAATATTTTTATTTATGTACCCAATATTTCGAGGCAACTCCGTTGCTCATCTTCAGGAGATCTAATCAAAAATATATATAAACAGATTTCATTGTACAGAAAAAACACAAAAACATTAAATTACAAATAAATATAAAAACATACTTATTTTAATAAAAAACTAATTTAAAAGTTTTATTGTCATTGAAAATTATAATTGAAATTGTTTTTAAATTTGTATTTATTATAAACGAAATTTTTCTGCAATTTTAGTTTATTTTATTATTTAACAAAAATGATTCACCCATTTTATTAACAACAAATGTTTTGCTATCTTTCTCGACCTAAGATGTTTTGTCAAAATGCCACAGATATGTACTTACATCCCAATAAAAAATTGTGCTTCGAGCGAAGCAGGTTTGTAAGGGAGAAATGCAAGAGTTGAGCTTACCATTGCGCCTACGGAAGACATGAATTTTATATGGCACGTTCCCACTTTGAAGCAATACATTTTTGACACATAAAGCGCATTATTCAGCGCATATAAAAATTGTTGTATGTAACGATCGGCCTTAGACACTGAATGTTTTGAAACAGGTTTTTTTTAAGTACTCTCCCTTACAAACCTGCTTCGCAGTAAGGGAATGCCGTAGCACTTGAAATGTTATGTTTTTTTTTATAAAAGTTTTTGAGAGTTCTTTCACTTACTTTACTGCAGTTCTGTATGTCTTATTGCGTAGCGCATAATTGTGCGCTTATTTTTTTAAGTGTACCATTAGTACTTCGCAAAATGATAAATTTTTTTATTGGGATATATGCAAGACGGATTTATTACAGATGGTCCTAAAAGCCCTGCTGATAACTTTTTTTTTAGCTAAAATCACTGTTGGATGTCAAAATTTTGTTTATTCTCTTTTATTATCTTTGTTTCTGTTTTGTTTTATTTCTTTTTTTGACATTGTACAATGATCTTACAAAAACAAATTGCTAGTGGTTTTTGTACGAGTTGTACTTGTTGTAGTACCGAGATTACCTGGGATGAATTCGCCTTGGATTATAGTCGAAATTCAACCAGTGGGCAAACACTTGTAAATTTAAATTTTTTTTCCAGCTGAGTTAAGATTGTTTCTTTCTTTTTCTATTCAAGTTGTTTTTTTTGTCTATAGGATTGATCGTGTCATTTTTACGTTACACATTTCAATATCTTGTAGAATTTTTATGAGAGATTTAGTTTATTATTGAAATAAGTTCATATCTATGTAAAGAACTGTATGCTTAAGACCATGATAAGCTATCACACAAGTCGTACGAATATTGATAAAAATGCATCTCTGCTCTAATTACACTGTACATGATTTTTCAACGTTTTCTTAACCAGCAAAGCTTATTTGAATACGCTGATTTCTTTTCTGCTGATGAGGTTTTTACCTACTTTCTTTTAAACAATGTTATAACATGGCAATTATAAGCAGGATTATTTGACATAAAAATCACTCGTTGTTGTATCTTAAGATAAAATCTCGAAAATTGTAAATATTAACATACTAAGTATTAAATGTAAATAAAGGTGAATGATAAAAAAAAATATGAAATTTTGTTTTATTATTGAAATTAGTTCATATGTACATATATAAGGAGTGCATTCTTAGCTGAGTGGTTTCAAACATAAATTAAAAATGTATGGCGTTAAAGTAATACAAAATATTTTCATTTACTTCAAAATAAATCAACAACTTTTATTACTTTTTTTAGTTGACATGTTTCTCTTCAAAAAATCTTTTTAAAAATCTTACTTATCTCTATGAAATCGTGTAAAATTTTGGGATTTCATTTTTGTTTAGGATTATAAAAACTAAAAGGTTTCAACGATGATAACTAAAAAATGTAATTTGATCACAAGCATTGTATATGAAGTGTTATTTTAAATAGCACACGTACTTAAGGGCTAGTTAAAATTTTTTTATCAAATCAGAACGTAAGTCAATTAATTAAAGTGACTTAAGGAAAAACAATCATGCAGATTAAATTAGAACATGTGCACCATGGACATATGTATGCATATTAAAATCGACTTCGTACAAATATTGACTAGGTTGATGACCATTGACTGATAATGGCACAGTCAGCTTGGTAGTGGTCATGCTTATGCTTCGTTTAACATTCTACACGAGCAATTAAGGGGTATAATAATCTTACCTTTTGTGGGGTGTTCTTAAGTCGCAGATCTATGCAAATAAGCCAACAACCAAGACAAAACAGCCCATGCCATCGATCAAATTAAGCTTTATTTATGCGCAAGAATGCTGTAAAATAAAATATTTTGGAATCGCAACACTCAACAAAGGCGCGACTGTCCCATGCAAAATGTAATATTTCATACATTAAAAGGCCTTTCATACGATTACAAAAACAAACAATGAAAGGCGTAAAGTATATTTTTTTATATAACTATTTTGTGAACGCTGGTAGAGGAATGCCAACTGCATCTTGCTTTAAATTTTCAGGGGCTGTAGTATAAACCTTATTGTATGATTTAATTTAAAATTGCATGAAAACTTTTTCTATTCGAAATTTTACGAATTTTAAGCAGACAAAAATCATATTCTTTTATATTAATACTAGCTTAACCTGGTGCGCTTCGCTACGCTGCTTTAACCACTTTATCAGTTGAGCGATATTTAATATATGCATCCTATGGAAGGTAGTTCCCCCCTGCGCTTACCCACTTTTTTTTTATTTTCAAAGTGAAGTTTACCAAGGTTTGAACTTTCTTACTATAACAGTTTTTAAGATATCCGATATTAAACATTGGCGTCCTATGGGAGGAAACACTTCCTCCGCTGCTATTTTATTTAAATTTTTGGCCGTAGAGGATTCTACTACTAAAAGTTTAACAAAACACGTGCAGCGGCTCCTCTTAATATTTCTATCTATGAGGGGAACTGCTCCTCTTCTGTCTTTCCCTCGGCCATTACTAAATAAAAATTTTAAGTTTGCCATAATAGTAGCTTTAACCACGTTTGATGACTCTCCCTATAATAGTTCTTCAGTTGAGCGATATTTAATATATGCATCCTATGAGAGGTATTTCCCCCCAGCGCCTAACCGCTTTATTTTTATTTTCATAAGATAAGAGTGACTTCTACAAAGTTTTAACATTCTCACTTTAACAGTTCTTTAGATATGCGATATTAAACATTGGCGTCCTATGGGGTGCACCACTTAACATTCTCACTTTAACAGTTCTTTAGATATGCGATATTAAACATTGGCGTCCTATGGGGTGCACCACTTACCCAGCTGCTATTTCATTCCAATTTTGGGGCTCAGAAGATCCTACTACCGAAAGTTCAACAAAATGCGTGCTGCGGCTCTTAAGATATGCGATATTTATTATTGGCATCCTTTGGGAGGAACCAATTTCCCTGCTCCTATCGAAAAAATAAGTAGCCTATTTTATTAAAAGGGCTAACGTGATGTTACTGTAAAAATTTCAAGAAAATTGGTTCTGTAGCTTAGGAGTCTATAAGCCAACAAACAAACATACAAACATTTTTCAATTTTATATATAAAGAATATTACGTTACGAATAAGTAATATTCGTTATATTTATTACGCATACGCATACATGACAGTATTGGAAGGTAAAATAGACGTTACCTTTTTAATTTTTGCGATTCTTATATTTTGTTTTAAATACAGTTTTGGCGAAGCATTAAATAATTTTATTCTGAAAGTGGCTGTTAAACATAGACTTTTTATTTCAAATATTTCCATATACCACAGCAAAAAATTTGACTCCCGATTAGTCTTATTTATTTTTGTATGACGAAATATTTGCCTTTTAATATATGTGCAGTACCGCCCAGGTGGGAATTGGTAATCTATTACATAAAAACAGCAGCAGGTTAAAGCAGCAATTAGTCTGCCATATAAAACACGAGTCATAACGTTTTTTATCATTATTGTCAAGGCTACTTTAAATTTATTTATTTATTTATTTGTGTCTTTCCTATGCAACAAGATTAGATCTTATTATTACAGCATATAAATTTTAATTTGAATAAACATGTTGATTATAAATTATTCTAGAGAGTTTACATATAAATACTTATAAATTAATTAGTTTTAAGATAAAAAGATTATTATTCAAAAGTGATGTGAAATTGAAGAATTAAAATGCAGAATCTTTGTCTTAATACATGAAAAATATGATAAATAACAGTATAAAAGTTAAGTTGTAGAATACAATTTTAAAATTTCTTTTTTAAACTTGAATGCGTTACTATTTTTTTTTTTTTTTTTTTTTTTTTTTATTTTTTTTTTTTGTTGAATGTTGCGAGGTAATGACTTCCAAAGTCTCATAGTTCCGGTGAAAAAATGCCAGGAAGATTATTTTGAGAAAATTTTCAAAAGTAACTCCGTAAAGTTTAGTTTTATGCGAAGAAATACTGTCATACTTTTTCAGACCATAAACATATCTAATAATATTATTCTTTACCATATTAAGTTTTCCCATATAATAATATAATAAATAATACATTGCAAAATAGTAAGTTTGCACTACTGGATAACAATTTGAATATTTATTTGTTTTATTTCTTTTCTCACGTACATCAATAAAGGTATTGATCAAGAGTATATTAAAACCCTGCGGCAAATTAGTGGCAATTGGTCCAACAGACTGGTCCTGGGATTTGTAAGGATAGAACAAGTACAAAGAGAAAGGACTCATGACCAGTGAAAGAACAACCAATTCCTTAATTGGTTTATGAAGAACAAAAAGGTAGAAAACGTAATGCATTACAGTAAAGTCTACACTGGTGCTGTGACAAATTTGTTGGTACTTTCTAAAATTTTGTTCTTGAATTTAATTCTAGGATTTGTTTTATTGAAAAACTGCTACAGATAAAATTTGGACAGTTAAATAAAAGGACGTCAATACTGGATAACAATTTGAATATTTATTTGTTTAACTTTTTTCTCAATTCATACTATTTCTTATAAATCTTTGTTATTATTAAGGTAAAGTTCCTGGTCTTTTTCCATTGTCCTGCCTTTCTCTCTCAGTTGTTGCTACATTAAACTTTAACGTTTTTAAGAAAATGTCTCTTCTTGTTGAAATTAATTTTGTTTTTTTTTTTGTGGAAAAGAAAAAATAATCTTTGGAAATTGTAAATTAAAATATTTATTTTTTTTCTATATATCTATTTGGGCCCTATTTCACCAATTCTTTAAATTTTAATATCAATTTATATAAAAAATTCTTTTTTTATGTCAAATAAAAATTCAACTATATGAAAACTCTATTTAAATGTGAATTTATATTTAAATAAAATTGGTGAAACAGGTCCTTAATGTTAATCCAAGCATGTTTTGAAAAGTGATCTAGAGTCACTACACTTTTTAGAACACTCTGTTAACCATTCGGTGTTCTACAACCTTATTACCACTAAGTGAACCTCATGGTCTGGCCAGACCACGATTGAAAACCAAAGCCAAATAAGTAAACTAAACAATATTGTGTGTTATTTTAAAATTAATCAGACTTTTTTATATAATTGTAAAATGTATAAATTATTCTGTTAAACAGCCATTGCAAATATACTTTTTTGTCTCCCTGCCAAGTTGAAGGCACATAGCTCTGTTGCAGTTGCCGCAGCAAAAATTTGTGTTTCTCACATCTTTGATTTTGGTTTTAGAAATAACGCACAACGAACGGTAAAAAGTTGAACTTGACGGGTACGTTACCGCTTGTACATTATCGGATTGTGAGTTAGTATTATGGTCCTGCAATGTTTTTTAATGGTACCTGTGGTTCAGCCAGAATTCGATTCAGGCCAACTTACTTGTAAAATTCATAGCCTTCGTTTCCTAAAACTTTTGCTAAAAAAATATATTGCATATGAAATTCAAATATGGTCTGGCCAGACCATGTGGGACATCTAATGGTTAAACAATAAATTCAATTTAAATTAAATTAGTCCACAAAGTTCTCGTTAAGGCAAAAAAATGCTAAAGTATACCTTTTCAAAGTTTCGAAATTAACCTTGAGTATCTAAAATTTTATTCAATTATTCAACTTTTTGCAAAAACCGGTTTTCGAATATTCCGAATAGTTGCTATTTTAAAACACCGGTTTAAATAAATTAAAACACAAAAAGGAATTAAGTTTTAACCCTAGAATACATAACCAAAAAATCCAAGCAAACACATAACCTGGATACATTTGTACCCCATAATAATTTTTAATCATTTTAAGCTTCACAACAAAAACTTTTTGATTAAAAACCAAAATCTAACAAATTAAAAAGACTTGAAATCCTAGAACCCAAGTTTGAATACTCTATTAGTATTGGGTTTGTAACTAGAAACGTTTAAAGGTGCTAGTGGACAGACGAGTATCAATAGACCTCAACAATTTTTTTGAATAATTACAAGTAAAGCATCTTGGCCAGAATAATACATTTCAAACAATTTTGCGTCAGCATAATATAAACTAATAGTTTTTGTATGAAATATCTGCTTATTCGTCGACCAACAATTATTAGTTATATGGAAAACCCAGATCTAAAACTGTTCTTTCGCCTATATTTGTTTGACGCTCGCCTTCTGATGGTTTACCAGTGTACAACTTTCCATGCAAGCCCAAAATATTTTGATGCCATATTTTTCTGGCTTGGACGGCATGTACTGCGAAAATTGGGTACGTCCGCGATATCCATACAATTGCTCATCAATATTAATGCATTCAGAAGGTTTATAACTCTGATGTTAATTCTCATTCAGCATCGTCCAAATGTCTCGAAAAGCAGTAGCTTTATCAGTTTCTGCTCATTATCACAACTTATGCACGGTAGCACCATTTTGAATCTGCCGATAGACATTGCTGTACGAAACAACGGCAAATGAATAGGTTTACACAACTCCGTTATGTGTTCTCTATTTGATTTGTGGGTACCTGCGTGAATAACACTGCATCTAATTCGTCTTCACGGAATGGCTCAGATGTTTTTATTTTTTTTTCTGGTCTTCCAATTTTTGTGTTGTAGTCGGTTATTATTTTTTCCCCTTCTCGGTTAGTTTCACGTAAAATAATGTCACACATTTCAGCTGACAATATACTTTTGTATATTTGCTTTGCTGAATATAGTTTGTATTTTTGAGCAGCTCCCCTACGTTGTCTTAAAATATTTTAACTGATTGTCTGTGACTCAGGAGATGGATCAAGTTGCCAATCTTCAGAGTCAGAGTACGAGTCTTCATCAGTTTCTACATTTCCTACTAAATCAGTATCTGAAGCTGCTACCTCGTTTAATTGTGGAATACATTCTTCGTCACTATCAGAATATATTATATCTTTTCACTACTTTCACATGCACATAATATGTTATTTATATCTGTCGAAGTAAATATTTTATAACGAGCTCTTGCATTAGAATGCATCTTGTTTAACCAAAAATTTTACTTGAAATGTTACCTTTACTCGGTGAAACTCTAAGATAGACTAAAACAACACACATAAAAACGTTAACTTGAGTTTCGTTGCAAAAAGGGAAATCACCGGAGTAATATTTACAAGTTTTTTTCACACTTGCTAGATTTGATATGCATACGTTGCATAACCCAGCGCACTTACAAAATATTGAAATTTGACTGAAAATTAACATCTTTTGTTAATCTAAGAGTTATTTTCTGTGATTATGCATATTTTTTCAACAAAAAATTTTAGTTTCCAATTATATTTCCATATAGGTACCCCGCTACTTTGAAATGCTGTTCACATAAGAGTTAAAAATATTTTCCATATAAAATTCTATACAAACATTAACGTTAGAAAGCCTTGAAGTTGAATATTATTGAATATTGGGCAAACTTAAACTTTTTATGAAGAATGTCAAAGCAAAAGTCAAAAAACATTATGAGCAATGCAAATACAAATTGCTTGTATATGCGTGTGTTCTTGTTACAAAAATGAAAAACTTTATCAAAATAATTTTCGTGGGAATACAACATTTAATTTTATTGATTTTGTTTTTCGTGCTTATTTTTATTTATTTATTTATTTATTTAATCAATGGGTATTATCCTAACTGACTTATTGACTTAAAATTAATGAATAACAATATGCATTTTAAAATATATGTAGTACAACTTCACAGAATATGTACATAAAAATTTACGAATTAAGAAAAACAATAATTTTATGCTTTATGGAATTGAAACATAAAGAAAAATCAACAAATTGTGACAGAGAATTAAATTGTCTACATAACCTCGAAAAAGGATCAGCAATAGCGTAATTTTCTCTATAAAATTTAACAAAAAGCTGATTATAATGACGCGTATTGCGACAAGGTATATTCAATTTAACAGACTCTAACAGAAATTCACAAAAAAGGGCAACAAGAAAAAGAAAGACCATGTGAGGCTGCTATTTAAAATTTTTTTTTTTACCTTAAATATTTTCACTTTAGTATTTATTTTATTTGAATCAAATTTGTTTAGAAAATTTTGTTAAGAAATTTTCAAAATTTTTTCATTTCAATTTTATTATTGGGAAAAATTTCAATTTTTCATTTAAAAAAAAAAAAAAAGAGAAAAAGTATTTAAATTTTGTGATTTTGTTTTGTGCATATATTCATCTATTTGAATTGATGTTAATGTTGATATTATTTCAACATCAACAATCTTCAATTCAATTATCCATATTTCAAAACCATCTTAAGTTACCTCTAATTATTTTCGGAAATCAGATTCTGTGGTCTGCGGAGAGGAAACTAAAATCTATTTTTTTTTGTTGTTCCTTTGACTTATTTTAATGGCATTTGTTTATAGCGAAGTACCTACACAGATTATTAGCCGCATTTGTAGGTCAAAAATTTGTTTTGATTAAACTAGTCAAATATTCCATTACCCCTATATGTCATCTTAAAACTGAATTATTTTTTTTTGCGCGGGTTACAATGTTAACAGTTGTTTTTTATGGGCACATTATTCAGAAATTTTGAACGTCTGAAGGAAATAAAATAAAAAGAAATCATTGATGCGCTGATAAGTATCATTTTGTTATTAAATAATGTCTTAATTATATATATAAAAAAAAACAATTAATTAATTAAGCTTTAATTTTCATTTTTTTCCTTTTCTATATATGTATATAATTAATAACCTATGTATGTAAAAACAAATAAGACTCCATTTATACACAACATCACCAAGTGGAAATTAACCTAGATTCATCAGTTCGAAATTTCAAGACAACAGGCCTGCGGTCTTCGTAATGAATTAAGTGGTGAGTTTTGGTGTTTTGATAAATTTAATTGTTTTTATTTTAATTTTCACTTAAATCACAAAAACAAAATATGATTTAAACTTAATTATTATTTTAATAGCAATACAACCTTTTACTTAATTATTATCGTATAAACAATACAACTTTTACTATTATTTTGGACATAACTATGAATTTTATTTTATTAATGTTATTTATTAACATTGTTTTTACATATGTAAATAACATTCCCTATGATTAAATCTTTTGAATCATACATTTCTTTATAGTTCAAATCATGTTTAATTTTTATTTTTTTTTATTTTTAATAAAATAATGTTAATTTACATCATGAAATATTAAACGTTTGAATTATAATCTCATGAAACATTAGGGTCAGTATTAGTTAGATCATTCACGGGCTATCTTAATTATAGCCTTATGTTAGATAGCAAGGATTGGGAGGGTAGAGAATACAAAGGAGGAACCAACACCTAAACCTCTTTGACTATGTTGTTTTTTTTTTGTTTCGTTTAATTTTAAATTTTTTTAATTTTGTGGTCGATTTTGCAAATAGCTACCTGTTATTAAATAATTGTGTAATAGGCCTTAGTCTTTCTTTAAAGGGATAAGATCCACCCCAATTTCCATGAGCACGGCCGGTATCAAAGGTAGCATTGTCCCTTACGAGATAGAGCCAACAGGGTTCGGTTCGTTACAACCAACATGAAAAAACGACTTCAAGAAGAATTCTTGACAAAAAGTACGGGAGAGCAGAGGTAAGGGAGAAACATATAGATCAATTAAAAATGGATAATCATTCAAAAAAAAAGCAAATTTCGATCTACCAAAGGTTAAAATACAATTTGGTTTAAGGATTGATGTTTGACTTATGACGTCAGCAGTCGTCGATGGCTGCGAGTGACAGACGGCAAATCCCTCTGAGGAGATCGAGTGGTAGCGATCGAAACATGATAGGTCCAGCCGCCTGGGTTCGAATATCAGGTCAGTCTAGAATGAATGATTATCAATAACAATTTTAATTAATTTTCATATTGTAAAAATTCCATTCTTCATAAAAATAATTTAATGAAAATTCAATTTAATGAACTTAAGCCTGATTAAAAATATTGAAAATTTGGATAAAAACCATAAATAGTTCAACAAAATTACCACAATACTAATTATTACAAACATTACCATTAATAAGATTAACCATAAAAGATACATTTAACATTGTACGACGACTTCTGAGCGATGGTAATTTTATTAATGCCAGTCTACAAGCATAGGAAGGAAGATCACGTAAACAGAATAATAAAAATTGTTTTTGGACCGATTCAATACGAGAATTGTGAATGTTGTAAAATGGATTTCAAATAATTGACCCATATTCTAAGATTGGGCTTACGAGTGATATGCAAAGTTGTTTCGTTATGTATGGATCGGTGAATTCTTTAGCCCAGTGCTTAAGAAAGCCAAGAACACCTCGAGCTTTATTTACAGTTAATTTAATATGAGAAACAATATTTTAATTTAGGATCCAGTAAGACTCCAAGAGCCAGAAACGTATCAACAAACTCCAGTTGATGACCACCCAAAGCATAATTAACAGCAATACAGTTATTTTTATAAAAACGCATGCATTTGCATTTCATAAGATTCAGCTCCATCATATTATGATTGCACCATAAAAAGAAGTTTTTAAGATCCGATTGAATATAATAGTGATCAGCAAAGCAATTAAAGGAATGGAAAATTTTTACATCGTCAGCATACATCAATATATTGGCGAAGTTGGTAACGTTAGGCACATCATTAATAAACAGCGAAAATAAAAGTGGGCCAAGATGACTGCCTTGGGGAACACCGGAAGAAACATAAATATACTTGGATATACAATTATTTAATTGTACTTTTTGCTTTCTTTTAATTAAATAAGAACTTAAACTTCTACGGGATAAACCTAAAAAATCCAATTAAGTAAGAAGAAGGTGATGATTAACTTTATCAAACGCTTTACTGAAGTTAGTATAAACAGCATCAGTTTGTTTCTTTTGTGTGGAAATGCACAATTAATTAAAGTTGTTAAATGAAGTACATTGGTAGTTGTTGAACAGCCTTTTCTGCTGGCATGCTGCCAGTAACGACGAGGTGTAATGGCTGAGGAAATCAGTAACTAGTTTTTCAAAAAGTTTTTGAATGGCACTTAATTTGGCAATTCCTCTATATTTTGTATATCCGATTCATTACCAGATTTAAATAATGGTTTTATATACGAATCTTTCCATAATACGGGAAAATAACCACATTTAGTCGACGCATTGAACATAAAAGTTAATGGCGTAACTAATGATTCAGAGCTTTGATTTAAAATACATGTTGCAAGCAAGATCAGGACCATGACTAAAAGACATCTTTAGCCTTTTTAGTTAACCAAAAAATCATTGCTTTTAAAAGTAATGCATGGTTTGATGAGAGCATATAGGGATACCCATTACTATCATTGTGGCAAAAAAATCGGCAAACATATCACATATGACCTCAGAATCTCCAGATTCTTGGCAACGAAATTTCATAACGGATGGGTATCCATTAGATTTTCTTTTAGAGTTGACAAATGCAAAGATCGATTTTGGGTCACGAACGAAATTGGTTTTCACCTTATTTATATATTCATTATAAATATAAAGCATGATAAAGCATGAGTATTTTCCGTAATCAATAAATGATCCAGACTTTTTGAATTGTTTATAATTTTTATTCTTGAGATTTTTAAGCCTAGTAAGCTGTTTAGAGTTCCATGGTGGTCCAACTGGAGTATGAACAAATTGTTTAGGTACACGAATATCAAAAAAGGCGTACATTTTTTTATAAAATGCAGAAAACATCGCATCAATATCCGAGCTATTATTTAATTGAGAGGGTAAGATGTTGCTACAGCACGTATTTCTTATTTATTGGTTAAATAAGTTGTAATTAGTCCTTTAGGAACAAAAAACTTTATCGACCTTAAATGGCTTGAATTTCACTTTTGATGGAATTAAAAAACACACTTCAGTAGTGGGGTGATAACGATCTTCAGGCAACGTTATAGGTTCTGAGCGAGTAATAATACAATCTTCCACATTATTTACGAACACCAAATCAAGCAGTTTACCAAAGTTATTGTATACGTTATTCATTTGAAAAAGAGATAAACCAGAATGTCATTCAAGAAGTTATCATGACAGGTTTTATTTTTGACTTGAATTAAATAAGGTGTATCAGACGTTTTCATCCAAGATATTGAGGGCAAGTTGAAATCACCAACCACAAAAATAGAGTCATCATTATAAACATTTAGCAACAGAAGTAATGGCTTGAACATGTTATAAATAAATAGCACTATCAAAATCCGGAGGAACGTAAGAACAGGTGAAGTAAATGTTTTTATTTTTCAATTTAACCACAACAGCAGCAAATTCAATACCAACGGTATCAGTAACTACAACTTCAGATTTCGATTATACCTAAATATTTGGTATTTATTAGACAGAATTTTGGTATTATAAATATCATCTTTTAGCCAGGTTTCAGTGAAGATAATTACATCGTAAGTGAAGTCATAACTATTAACCAAGAGAGTAGACAAAACGATTCTTAGAGCCCATTAGTTTTTTGAAACAAATGGTTTTCTAGGTGGTAAATGAGCAATATTTGTAGATCTTGGATTATCTCTAATGATGTATTCACGAACAACGATATAAGCAGGCCAAAAACGGGTATCAACAATCTGATCAAAGTTACATTTTTAAACGAAGTTATACTTCTGGGTTGAGAGTAAGAAAATTTGTTTATAACAATATCAACATTAGAACCGAGATTTGTTTTAATGTAATAATCAATGCCTTCTACGGTTGTATCGCAAGCCAAACGGGAAATAAATAATGTACGTTTTGGAGGCACAACAATTAATGGCTTAGGAACGGCAAAATTGGCAACATTACCCGATGGACAAGGACTAAGATCAACAGTATTTTTAGATCCAGTATCAGTATCGGATATAGGAGTATTACCCAGTGGAGGGGTAACATTTGTAGCTAAATTTGGTACTGATATTGTATTTATGTCATTATCAGTGCTTACTTCTGGACCAGAGGAGTTAGCCATTACTGGTCTAACAGGAGACCTGGTAGACGTTTTCTTTATCTTCGGGGATGATACTTTTGGTGAGTTAACAAATTTATCAAGGTTCGAAAATTTTGAAAACAATTCGCCAAATTTTGAAAGTTCAGTCTGAACAGCTAAAAAGTTTTTGTTAAGAACTTTAAACAAAATTCAGAAATCAAACTATATCATGGAAGGTTTTAAATTGTGATCGATGAATTGACAGATATTTCATACAAAAAGCATGTTCATTAGGGGTATAACAGAATTTTGGCCTTTGCACTACGCGAAACTTTACGAAAACAATTTGTTTGGGTCGTCACCCACCTTAAAAAAAATGCAATAAAAAATTTTAAATATTTTATTAATAAATAAAAAAAAAATTAAAAAGTTTTTAATTATTAAAGGACATGAATTTAAAATTTAATGTGCGTGTTGTTTTGCTAACGTTTTTTGGCTAAATGTATAAGTAGATACAAATAAAAACAAATAAAGGTGCGATATTCGGCTGTGCCGAATCTTAAATACTCTTCACTATGGTGCTATAAGAACAGAAATTAACATAAATAACGTTCTTTATATATAAATAAATCTATTTTGAACTATCGTATTGCCAAAGTTTTTCACAATATCGAAAAAAATTAAGTGTATTTCCTGTTTTGCCAAAGTTTATGTCTTCAAATCATCTTCCGCTGCAGATGTTTTATATACGCAGTCTTGGTATTAAAGTACCCTTGTAGACCTTGTTAATCTTTTTTTTATTGTTCTCTCTCTCTTTTTTCTGCAGATTCATTACTTTACAATAAATGTATAAAATCTAATTAAATAAAACAGAGTTGTACACTTAACACAGAGGATAAAAACCAATACTGTAAATATTTAATTTTCCAAAAACAATTTGAAAAAAATAATTCTGGCTAAGAGGTTTTGTTTGCAACTTTAAAAAAATACGGTTAAAATTGTAGTGTACCCTAATACACTCTACCAAATGAATGTGGCGAACCCTAATATAAAACCGCCACATGCATAACAAAATAATTTGACACCACACATCAAAACAATGAACCACATGCACTTAGTAAGAACAAATCGAAGAACATTTGGGGAATTCACAAGGTGTGCTATTAAGTTATGTTGTCATAATGTTCTTACATTTTACAATATCGGCTTAGGACTCTGATGTTTAGTAAACAAACAAAATAAAATTTATTTGTGGTTTGCGTCTAAAAAAAGGAAAAGTGTCAGGATAGATCTAATTTAATTTATTTATTTATTTATTTATTTATTTATTGGTTTAATCTTATGAATAAATTCTAAGACTAAAAAAATTAAAGGAGCACTAGCTGCCAAGGCTATCAGCTCGTATTTAATTTATTAATTCATGAATTAGAACTAAAAAATATTTTTATTTTTGGTTAATATTTATTTTTTTATATTTGTTTTAAATCAGCTGACTTAAATTCATAATAGCAAACTAAATTATGAGGGGTTGTTCACAACAGTCGTATATTTTTATGTTATTATTTTATGACTTATGACTTTATGACACCTTGTGAATCCCCCAATTGATTTGTTAAAAGTGCGGCATTAGCAGTTTGCAAAATTGAGTGACTTTTTTATCATTCAACTCAATTTCCCAAAGTAATTATTATTGGTCAATAATTAATAAGGTGAAGTAGACTAAGAATTGAGTGTAAGATCATTTTCGTATAAAAATGGCCTCATTGTCCAAAGAAAAACAGATTGAACCTGAACGACAAATCGACAATATCTGCCTTGTATTTTATTTATTCAAAAATCCCCTTTTGCTCTCATTAAGTTGAGATCGGCAAAAGTAAATAGCGTGGCCAGTGGCAAACTCTGCCGGCTAAATAAAAACTAAAAAAAAAATTTTTTCACAATTCTTTATTTAATTTTTTTTATTCCTTTAATTTTTAAAACCAAAATTTTTCAAAAATTGTAAAGTTATGTTCACAACTATTAAATATTTGATGTCCTAC
Source organism: Pollenia labialis (assembly GCA_949318255.1). NCBI lineage: Eukaryota > Metazoa > Arthropoda > Insecta > Diptera > Polleniidae > Pollenia > Pollenia labialis. The sequence goes on from OX439142.1 coordinate 58,972,385, forward strand.
ACGTAACCACTAGTTTTCTTAAAGAATTCTTTTCTTTTGCAAAACGTTTGGCAAGACAAAATATTATTTAACAGTTTCTAACTTACATTATACAATTAACATCTTAGAAATAAAGTTTAGTAAATAAATATAAATTGTTAAAAATAAAGCTTAGGTTTGATCAATTTACTGGTCAGGTTTTTTTTTGGATTCTATCGTCAAATATTTTTTAAGTCTGAACATACCTGAAGCCATTTCTATGTACTTATTGTGGTGCTTCCTCACCATTGTGAATTGGTTTGTTGTTATTCAAATTAACTTTCTATTATAAAAACTAATTTGATTATTGTATTTTTATGTATTCGAATTAAAACCGGTTATTTAAAAATGCTTTACCGAAAACCGGTTTGTTTAAAATAGCAGCTATTCGGAATGAAAAAAGTCAAATAATCAATCTCCCTAGAACGCAGTCAAGTTTTATTTGGCGCACATTTACGTCAAGCTTATCGACTAGTCAAAGGGGATTAATATGTCATGTCTTCGAATTGCCTTCGCAACTTATCATTTTAGGACACTTCATTCACTTTACTTTGTACTTCTAACCGCGTTCGAAATATCACGACAGACGAAATCTGCATTAAAGTATATATACAACTGCAATTAATGTTGGAAGAATTCCAACCAAAATGTAGTGGGGAATGTAAGAAAAGATAAACTCACTATTTATTGCTGTTGTTTTTGTATAAGCTTAAATATTGCTACAATTATAGCTGTTGCTTATAATTCTTATTCGCTTATCAGTTTTATTTGTATAATGTCTTTAGTTTTTCTAAAATCTGAAGTTTTCCGACGATCTGGCCTAAGCAACCAGTGTAATACGCATAGGAATTGCGTATCCCATTAACAATAAATTTCAGTTTATTTATAGCAGTTTTCGAAAATAAACAGTACATTATTTAGCGTTCGGCTCACACACCCAAGAATGATATCTATTTGCTTGAGTGAAATAACATTCGTAACTTTTTTCAAGAAAGAGCCGAACATTATATAATGTTATGTTCTTCGTTAAAAAACAGAACAATTGTAGTTATACTGTAGACAAACATTTCATTATAATGTTCTATAATGTTTCTTTTTGTACCCTCCACCACAATTAGTTGTGAAGAGGGTATATTAAGTTTGTCATTCCGTGTGAAACTTTTTTATTAGTCATCTCAGACCCCATTAAGTATATATATTCTGGGTCCTTGAGTGATTCTAAGTCGATTTAGCCATATCCGTCTGTCTGTTTCCGTCTGTCCGTCCGCTCACTTTCGAACAACTCAAAAGAAATGAACAAACTTGCTTGTAGTAATCCTAAGCAGTTTGGGATTGAAATTTAGCAAAATCGGTGCAGTAGGACCAGAGCTATGAATCAAAATGTGGAACCACCACCTAAAAAAAAATGATAATTTTGTTACATAAAAAAAAAACTTAAATTGTGGAACAAGGCACGGAATCAGATAAGATTTTGCAAAAATTTGTTTTATTCGACTGAAAATTACGCTGGAAAATTTTGTGAAGATCCGTCCATAATTTACCCTAGGCCCCATATAAACACTACTCCCGGAAAACAGTTTAGTATGCCTAAAACCGACAAAAATAATGCTATCATAACAAAATTTGGTACGTCACAGTTTTATAGTACTAGAAATTATACTGTGAATTTTCGTGAAGATCGGTCTATAATTTACCCTAGGCCCCATCTAAACCCTACACTCGGAAAACAGTTTATTTATTTGTATTTATTAAATATGATTTTCTAACACAACAAGACATAATATCTTATAAATTACAGTATTAGAGTCTGAAAAGTTAACCATACATTGATTTAATTAAATTTAAATAATTATAAAATAAAATAATGAAAAATAAATAAAAATTAACTAAATAAATAAATTAATCAATAAATAAATAAAAAAAAAAACAAAATTAAAAAATAACGTTTTTTAAAAAAATAAAAAAATTTAAGAAAGATGTTCTTTAAGCAATTTTCTGAACCTCATTGCGTTGCTAGTGGTCTGCAAATTATCAGGGAGTTCATTCCAGAGACGGATGCTAAGAATAAAGAACTGACATTCAGAAACGTCGCTACGCAAAATAAAATTAAATACTTCACTACTCACACTAAAAATTTCGTGATGCTCGGTTCATAATTTACTATAGGCCCCATATAAAGCCCACTGAGCTGTCTGTGGAGGGTATCAAAGATTCGGCACAGCCGAATATAGCACTCTAACTTGTTTCACATTGATAAAGAAATGAACAAACAAAATTTTAGCTTCAACCGCACCACGAACAGCTTGTGTGTGTATTGTGTAATTGTTTTGTTTGTGTAAAATTATTTTGCTGGCTTTTTGTCGAATGTGTGTTTTGTTTTTCTAAAAAATGTTTTGGTTTTTTACCGAACGGAATTAAATGTTCTCATCTTTTGTTGAGTTTTATAAAAACAGTATTATTTTTGTGTTCGAAAGATGACAAGCAGAAAAACGTTATTCTTTTATTGATTTTCTACCCAACCACTATCAGCGTTTCTGTTTTCCACAAACCTACCGAACCGAACACTAAGGAGCGATAGTTAGTGTTTATTTTTGACCGTTGATCTATAGTATGAAATAGGAATTAAGCACATTTAAACAAAACCTTGTTAGTCAATTTTTTGAATCCCAAGTGTAAATTAAACTGAACTGGCAACATAAAATAAAGTCATTTGTTTTTATTTTTGTTTTGTTTGCGAAAACAATAAAGCAAGTTGTTTTTGGTTTTTATTTCGTTTTTTCTTAACCTATTTACAACTACAATTATAGCCTGTTCAACGATTTCGAACGTTAACGTTCGCAAAGAAAATAGCATTTAAAACAAAAACAAATTTTTGAATTTTTTTATTGTTTTAAATGTAATTTTCTATGCGACCGTTAACGTTCGAAATCGTTGAACAGGCTGTTAATGTTGGAAGAATTCCAACCAATTGTAGTGGGGAATGTAAGAAAAGATAAACTCACTATTTATTGTTGTTGTTTTTGTTTAAGCTTTGATATTGTTTTTCTAAAATCATTGGATGGAGTTTCCTGACGATCTGGCGTAAGCAACCAGTGAAATGCGCATAGGAATAGCTTATCTTTTCAACAATTAATTTCAGTGTTTTAATCAAGAATAAAAATTTTGAATTAAGTAAAAAAATTTTTTTTAATTAAACATTTCAGTATTCCCACGAAATTACTTTAAGTCTATTTACACATTTTTTAATAGATTTGAATTAACGTGGTTCATTATGTTTTATGTCTTTTGAACATTTTGTTTTGACATTCTCATAAAAATACGGGTTCATTTACAACAAAAGGAAGAAAAACGTATATAAATTACACATTATTTAAATAACCAGTTCATTCGATTTTAAAAAAATGGCTTGAGCAAAACTAAAAAAAAACCGGTAAAAATCAGTCCCTATTGTCAACCATCTACATATCAACAAACAGGAGGGAAAGGATTAATGTAATAGAAGTGTTAATATCACCTCCCATCAATTTGCAAATATTCTTAGCGCTAAATGGCGGCCTGGATTATATTTTAGTATCAACTCCATCGACAAAATATCTGTATGATGACATGGACGAAATGGTTTTAGAGGTCGTTAGGAACGTAAATGCCGTCATAAGAAAACAACAAATTTATTTTTTCAGTTTATTTTCTTAAGAATTCTTAAAAATATACTAAAATATGCTTACAACTAAAATAACATTATCATATAAATAAAAATAATTCAACAGTTTCAAAATTAGTTTGAAGCTTATATTTTTACATATTAAATAAATAAATACACAGCAATAAACACCAAAACAATGTTAAATTAGTGTTTTAGAACTGGTTGTAATATAATATATTCTTAGAAGCAAATACACCTTTAAATTTATATTTTGTTATATTATTTGATTGCAAAGTATTTTTAATATTTATTGAATTCATAGTGTTTGAATAATATTACGCGTTATATCAATTTCTATAACACTATCAAATTTACAGTAACCTAAGCCCGTTATTGTTTCATCAATTGGTTTTCCAAAACGCCCTTTAATACGAATAGTTTTCTGATTTATCAAACCACCGCAATTGGTATTGTTAATTAGTATTGTGGTAATTTTTTTGAACTATTTATGGTTTTTAATCCAAATGAGTGTAAGACGGCAAATCCCTCTGAGGTGATCGAGTAGTAGCGATCGAAACATGTCAGGGTAACCAGCCGCCTGGGTTCGGATCTCAGGTCAGTCAAGAATAAATGATTATCAATAACAATTTTAATTAATTTTCATGTTGTAAAATTCCTTTCTTCATAAAAATAATTTAATGAAAATTAAGTTTAATGAACTTAAGCCTGATTAAAAAAATATTTAAAATTTGGATTAAAATTTGAATTATTTTTATGATCTGCTGTCAAATCGAAAGCAAGTATAGGAAATTGCACTCCATATGCAACCAAATGGACTCTTTTTTAATGAAAATATTTAAAGTTAAATAAAAAAAATCCATTTCAGGGAAAAAAACTTTCATTTTAGTTTTAACAACTACTTTACACTTTATTTTCTAAAAATATTTTTTTCCGATTCTCGTTGTTATCATCATCATCATATATATTCTTTTGCTCCCTTTTACGACTACACTATTTATTCATTTACAAATGATACAACATTCGGAAGATATTTTTTGGTAGATCTACATTTTATTAAAATCGGTTAAGTATTTTAGGAGTTATAGCATTGCAAATATTATTGGACCACCTGATCCGATGTAATGCAAGCATGGACCATGTCATTGTTAAAAAGATTTTGTATTGAGACGAAGTTTTAAATGTACTCCTTTGTATTCCAAAGCTGCGTTATATGGTCCTCTCCTAGGACATCCTAATGTTAAATAGACCATTTTTTTCCATACTTTTGGGTTACTTTTGGACTAGTCCTAGTCCCTTGTGGGCTACATTTTACACGCGTGTTTGAACTAGTCCTATTATTTGCATGGAGTCGCTAGAAAGTGTTACTAATCCATAGAAACATTTCACATACGTGTGAGAAAAAAAATGTAAACAGAAACACAGTAATGTTTCTTCTCATGTGTTTACATACAAAAAGGAACAACAACATACAGAGTTCTTTGATATGCCTTAAATTTAAGAACCGTAGAAAATAAGAAATAAAAAAGAGACAATTTGGACTTAAACCAAATTTTAAAAATGTAGACATATTGGTGGGAGAGTACAACTACAAGAAGAGATTTACACTAGAGATGCTACGTATAATTGATCAAGAGACAGAAAAAACATTAAATTTTAAGAAAGACACAGAAAGGTGTGCAAAAATTTATAAACATGCAATAGACAAACACAAATCAAAGTAAACTTAATTAGTGAAGTGTTAAATTTGTCCGGTTTTTCAAACTTTTATTGTTTATTTATTTAAATGTAAATATGTATAAAATTTGTTTGTGTAAAATTTTTTGTATTTTTAATGTTATTTTTTGTTTTGTATTTTTAAAAAAACACCAGATCCCCCTGATGATGATTTGACCGAAATATTGGAAAAATATAAAAATAAATAAATAAAAATAAAAATAAAATTATAAGTTTTCGACAAGGCGAATTTATTACAGGTGGTCTTAAAAGCCCTGCTGATATTAGCTAAAGTCACTGTTGAATGTCAAAATTTTGTTAATTCTCTTTTATTATCTTTATTTCTGTTTTGTTTTATTTCTGTTTTTGACATTGTACAATGATTTTACAATAATAAATTGCTTGTGGTTTTTGTACGAGTTGTACTTGTTGTAGTACCGAGATTACCTGAGATGAATTCGCCTTGGTTTTTGAATTTTATTTATTATTTATATAAGACCTTAAGCCAAAATAATAAAACAATAGAGACAGACAATTTTATATATTTTGTTTTCTTTTTAAAAGAGTTGTTGTTTTTAAATGTTGCCGTTGATTACTTATATTTTTTGGCTTTCTTTTTTTCATTGGACGAGAGTCAAAAGTATTATGAAAATCTGAGAAAACTTTTCATTTCACCATTTCACAAAATGAGAACTGACCCCCACAAAAATTGAAGTTTTAACCATTTTTTTAACATTTCGTTCGTTTAACATAGTGGACTTTGCCGGTGGATTACTCATAAATTCGGCCATGTTTTTGAAAGCGAGTGAATTTAAAGTTGTTATTTTAAAAGTAAATGTAAGTATATATAAAACCGATTATACTTTATGAAATATCAGAGCAGGTACGTGTGCCAAATTTGCTTGAATTAAATTTTACTCCAATTTGATTTACAGAGCACGGATTGATTTACTTAACATATTTAGCATATAACAACTCCAATATAAATACAATTAGAGAAACACACATACCAAATAAGAAAAGAAGAAATACAGTCTTAAAATAATTAAAATCTAATAAATTATCGCTGCTTTCAGATTCACTAAAAAAACGAATTTCTCCACTAAGAATGCCATCGAAGTTAGTTTCTTCCATAAATTTTGTTAGAATACCAGATTCCATAATATATTTCAAATAACGATTGAATAACTGGAGATAAGGTAATTGTCGCCGTGCGGTAAAATACTCCTGTTTTATCAATATTGCTTCATTGATTTTATACATACGAGGAACTTTTAGATTACGCTGCTGATAGAACACGAAATCTATTTTATTTTCCACGCCCGTAAACATACTTGACTTATTCATGTCACGGTGGACTTGTATCAATTCTTGTAAACTAACAATTTTTGCCTTTTTAACTAATAATTTTCGCTCATCAGGTAACTTCTCTATAAAATTAGAAACATCTTGCGTTGTTAGCAATTGATAAGGAGTTTTACACATATCCTCCAATTTTTCAATTTTCGCATCATAAATGTCTTGCACGAATATGGTGGATAATTTGGCCAAATATAGATTGGTCATTATAAAACCATTAATGAATATCAGAAAATAAACCATCTTGTGCATGAAAGTTTTGATTTTAAGATTTGCGTGATATTGACAGATGAACGCGGCCAGAACATATAGAGCGGAGTTGCTTAAATCTATTTCATTCGTGTAGTGTTGCCGGTAGTAAATAAAAGACACAGCAAAAACACAAAATAACAGCAGTAGCAGAATACAGATCCTGGTGGCAACAGTATAGGGATGCAGAAAATATTCTGTTCTTGGCAGGGGTAGGGGATAAGGTGCCGCAACAATCCATTTCACATTAAACATAACATCGCTACTGCTTCCAGCAAAACGGTCGTAGACAGAGATTGACATAGGCACAATATCATACGTTTTGTTATTCGCACCCTGTTTAAGTTTCTCATAGTCAAAGGTTTTATAATAACCTGGAACATGCATTAAGCGGAAATTATGGTATTGTGCAAAAGCTTTAATCATTTTATATAAATATCCAGTAGTTATTGTCTTTCCAGAACGGTCTTGAAAAGAATAACAACGTGGAGGAATTGAAACAATTGGAACTTTTAAGGGATAACCCTGAAAATCTTGCACTTCTTTTCTATCGACATACTCTGTTAGATGTTTGATACGATAAAGTGTTATATTGGGCACTGGTTGGTAAGTAAATAATCCTTTATCTGTGTAATATAAAACATTCGTGTAGCCAGAAAACCAATTTTTGTCTGCTAAACTCCCCAAATCTCTCATGCTGGCTTCCGGAATAATCCATAAAATATGGGTAAAGTGTGAATGTTTTAAGAGTTCTTCGACCATTTCGTAGACGTTATTTAAATCTGAAAATTGCAAACACACAATAGTGAGAAACTGGTCGTGATATAATTCCTTGATATTTGTGTCAAACTTCTTAGATATCAACAGCACTGGCAAACTCAATGATTTCAGCGCATCCTCCATATCCTGATTAAAGTCTAGAGTAATTACGGCATTCCATTTAATGTCGAGTTTCTGATTTAATTCGTTTATGATATCTACATGAAAATTAGGTTCATTTCTATTTTCTGGTGTAGTTAATTTAGCAATGGAAAGTCTTACAATTATAAACAAAATAACGAAATTGTAAAATTGTATTTTTATTTTCATTTTTTTGGAATTTATTGCTTTTAGGCCTCTTTTTGCGTTTTGCAAATAAAACCTGTAGTAATTGTTTTGGTAGATGAGTGGTAAAAAATATTAAAGGATTTGACACTTTCTGCTTTGTCAAAGATGGATATTTTAAATATCTTATCTTTTTTTGGTATTAGTTTGCGAACGGATTTACACTTTTTGTTTTTGAATGTAGAAAGTTATTGTGTTTTTTAGGTTTCTTAAGATTGTCTTTTTTTATGTTTTCTATTTTGTTTTCAAGTTTTGTAATTCTGTTGTTCACTTGTTTGCTGCTTTAAATTGACTGCGTTCAAGTCCTTTATGCTTAAAGAGGTTTGTACTGTATCTAGTGGAGCAATTAAAACCAATACAATGTATGCATAACAATTTAACAACTTCATATGTAAAACAATTTCACTTAAATAATACATACAATGTTCACATTTTTAAACCAGTTATTATTTTGGTTGTCGTGGTTGGTAGAGGTAATGTCTTAACCTTAACCCCCATGACAAGGCGAACCGAAAATCTGCAGTCAGCTTAAAACCGTGTGTATGGTTGGTCGACGAAAATTCTGAGTCAGTCATCCCCTTGGATTAAATATTGGTTTCAAGCAATTCGGTCACGTAAAATTCAAGGCGCCACCTATTCCATTTCGTAGCCTTCCTTCCAATTTTTTGCTCGTGGCAAGCAAGCCCTTCCAAAACTGTTAGCTTCTAGTTTTAAAAATGCTCATTTTTATTCCACTCCCCAAAAGTACGCCATTTGAGCATTTTACACATGCGGATCCTTCCCCGTAATGTCCAATTTCTTGGTCATAGCAAGAAAGCCCTTCTGCGACAAGCTTTAAACATTATTAAGGCTCGGTTAGGCGGGAGTAACTGTAACAGTCAACTTACCGTAAAACAGTAATGCCAATCTATTTCTTACATATTGAGACGTAACATCTAACTGCTTACTTTAATCGTTCTAATTGCTTTACATATACCAAAATGAATCAGCTGATTTCCACTGTAACTGTTACTCCCAGCTACTGAGCCTTTGCTTGTATGCCACGCCCCATTTTTCTAATTAACATACATATTACATTTAAGCATTTTGATCCACATACAAATAAAAAAATATTGCATAAGCCGCGCTCTACAAATAATGTTAGTTATATCAATTAAGTCTCGAGCTGGTCTGATGTAATATTAATGTGTAGAAAAAATTGAGCGTGGCGTAAAACGTAAAGGGCCAAATACACTTGTCAAATGCTTGTCCAGCCGGCGAATTCAACGTGTACGTGTGCTGGACGTTATATTCGCCGTCATATCTTTCATTTGGTCAATAAAGAATTTTGTTTCATAAGGACTTGCATAAAATGAACAAAACTGATAATTTGGTATACGAACACAAAAAAAATTTCAGGTCAGTCAAGAATGAATGATTATCAATAACAATTTTAATTGATTTTCATGTTGTAAAATTCCTTTCTTCATAAAAATAATTTAATGAAAATTAAATTTGATGAACTTAAGCCTGATTAAAATATTAAAATTTGGATTAAAAATTTACAAAAAGTTACATTTACAACAAGTTTTTTATATTTATTTGCACCGTCGGAAGCAAATTTGTTTTCGTTGAAAAATTCGATGCTCAACGAAATTTTCGACGGTGCTGCCAACTCATAATACCAAATTAACATTCGATAGTCGATGTTCGATAGCCAGCGAAAATCGTTTATCGAATGTAACTTATAATAGGGGCCATAGTTTTTGCTAACGAATGCACCTTTTTTGAGTAACAGTTTTTGTTTTTTGGGTTAACAAATTTATTTCGTTCTTGTATTTACATTTTTTTTCTATTTTTTTTTACAATATTTTCTATTTTGTGTTTGTGATTGTTTTAATGTTTTCTGTTTATTTAATTGCTGTTCGCTGTTTTAAATTGACTGTGTTCAAATTATTATTTTTATTTACCTTGACAAGAGTCCTTTATGTTAAGGATGTTTTGTACTGGATCTAAGAGAACAATTTGGGAATTAAAACTAATACAATGGATTTACAACAATTTAAAAATATTTATAAGTACAACAATTTCACTTAAATAATACATTATTCACATATATTAATTAGTTATTATTTTTCAGGGTCGTCGTGACTTGTAGTATAAATATAATATGGTTCTTTTACTCCTCTGGGGAGCATAGGGCCGCGTAACTTGTAGTAGGCATGTGTAAATATCCCGTCATAAAATATTAAACTGTGTTAAGGCTCTTCAAGGCGTCCCAAAAATAAATATTTACTTTAAAACACGGTTGTCAGCAGGGTGGTAGGAGAAATGTTGAGCCAATCGCCTGTTATAATTAAAGATAAGTTGACAACAGTTCCGGAAATTTTTTTATTTTTTGCCACTTCTCTGGATACCGCCCTTCTGTTTTTTTGTAAACTGCGTCACCATTTTTAGTGTCATCATAGCCAGGGAAAACGGAAATATGAATTTAAAAAACAGTTATTGCGCGTTTAATATGCGGTAAGCTTTTGAAAATATGCTCTAAAAATTAGAAAAAATAAGAAGAACAAAGATGCCTTAATAGATACCAAACATTAAATAATTAAAAAGAACATATATGCATAAAATAAGCAACTAGAAATATTGAGAGGTAATTTAGGGGAAAATATTATATATTTGCGCAGAATTTATTTTAATAATTTTATTAGAAGTACCCTTACTTCTTATACAGAACCCAAAAAAAGTTTTTTTTTTTGAAAATGTTTCTGTCTTTCGTCACAAGTACCATAGCGTAACAAAGAGCCGGGCTATACCATTTATATTTTCTGACTAGTTTCATTTGATTCAGAACAATTTGTTATGCTTACTTAATGCGTTCAGTAAGAATGCGTGTGAAAAAATTAACTAAAGAATTCAAGCACATACAAATTAATAAAAATAAACAAATATTTTTATACCATGAAGCTGTCTAGCTATATAATAAAGCCCTTTTCACTTTTATTATATTTAATCCTATCGTAATACTACATGTGACAAAAATAAATTTAATACATACAAATTTATAAAATGGAGAACATATACATGTGTATATCGTATAGATTTATATATAAAAAAAAAACTATGAGAGAAATTGTTTATCTCATATTAAGAATATTTTATACAAACATTATACCACTTTAAAAATTTCAAGAATTTTTCCCAACAACTTTTAAATTGACACAATAAATAAGTCTTTAAGAGTTTTGCATTATGTTTTATTTAAAATATTGCTATCCCCAAAAAACCTACTGACAAGCAAGAGAAAAAAAGATGTCCTTGTCCTCGTAAGAGAGAAATCCAGCAAACATTTTAAATTTTTTTTAATATTAACATTTTAACAATAATAAGTATTGTAGTTATTTTGTTGCACTGTTTATGGTTTTTAATCAAAATTTTGATATTTTAGTTAGGCTAAAGCAGTCGTCAATGGTTGTAAGTGTTAAACGGAAAACCCCCCTGAAGAGATTGAGTGGTTGCAATTGAAAGATGTTCGGGTAACCTGTCCGTGAAAGCCTAAGTTCGATTCCTGCGGCAGTCAAGAATGAAAAATTATCAATAAATTTTAATTAATTTCATGTTGTAAGATTCCTTACTTCATAAACATAATTTAATGAAAATTAAATTAGATGAACTTTAGCATAATTGAAATATTAACATTATAACATTAAAATTGGAAACTTTTAAATTATAACCTTATCTTAAAGCTTTCCTTAAATTCGTACAACTATTTGTAAGCATTTGTAAAAACTTTAAGTTTTAAATAATAATTCTTAGTGAAAAAGTTTGCTAGTTTATCTTCATTTCAAATTCACATTTGTAAAAATATCACGAACGACTGTTATTGCCTAATTATAATATTCCCATTATCTTTTTTTATACTCATTTTCTAGTGGTTGTGTTCTCTTGATCCCGGTTTTTATTTATTCTTGATTTGTTGTGTTATGACACAAGTTTGACATTAATAGATTTTCTTATGAAGTTTAAATTAAACTTAAACGATTTTATTATAGAATATTCTTTTCTACACAGTATACAACGAATATAAGAAAATCATAAAATTATAACAATATTTTTTTTGGAAGCGTGTTTTATTAAATGCAATTATTTCTTATAAGAAAGTTTTTGCATGGTAAAATAAGCAGGTGACATTGTTACGGCAACAAATACAACATTACAACAAAAAAGGAAATTAGTTCCGAGCTTACGTCAAAAAATATTTTAAACAAAATAAATAAATTTTAAGCCAATTTTTATCTAATGATGGTGATTATCTTATTAATTGTAATTTAAAATTACCAAAGACTTTAATTAAATACAAAAATAAAAATATCGAAAATTTATAATTAACAGTTGAACTAAAAATCACAATTGTTCTTAAAATACAACAATCACAGCACAAAATGTTTGTAAACATAAACAAACCTTTGACATTGTGCGTAAGAGCAAAAAATCATCATCTGGCGTAGTGCTGACACCTGTATTATTTCACCATGTATAAATGTACATTGAGTGCTTAAAGCCCGATAGTAATGAGTTAGGCTATTATCAGCTTACTCTGGGAAACTATCATGAATTTATTTTCGCTTGAACAAGGTTATGAAGTTATTAAAATTTACTTTAAAAAGATAAATCTGTACGGAATTTCTACTAAATGGTACAAAAATTGGTTTAAACTACTTTTTAGGTTTAGATTTTGATTTTTGAATAACTAAGTTCTTTGTGTTGAGTCACTTTTGAACTAGTTGCGCGATATGTACATGTTTAAATTTTAAGCCAAAAAAAGGTAATTGTCACTTAAAATTAAATTGATGAAAATGGATATCATCTAAACAATATGTATTTAAATTATATATCGTTACCTTCAGACGTAAAAGGGCTAATTTTGCGGTAGGAAAAAAAACTTTCTTAAATGTTTACTTAACAATTAATTTTATTTCTTTTAAAATTTACAAATATCAGGTGTTAATATTTTTATAAAATTTCATATTGAAAAGGAGGTTACTTACCACTTTTTTCAACATTATTGAACATAGCACGTATACATTGCATTTCAAAACAAATATTAAACCTATAAAATAGTATTTTTTTGTACTGAATCAAAAACTAAAATTTTTAAAAAATGTGGACTTAGCTTCAACTGAATATAACTATATTTTCTATTTTTTTTTTAACTGCGCTATGAAGTCATGCGAACTGCATTCCTGTTGGCTTATAATTTCAATCTGGAAAACTTAAGAAAGTTGTTGTTTAATTGCGGGGTTGACAGCATTTTTGGCTATTTTGCTACTAGTTTAAAAACAATTACAACACAGGCGCTTCATCATGGTCTCATACAAAAATTATTGACAGCATGAGGAATTTATTTTTCGCATTTAAGTGTTTTTCGGTAGGCCTTCTTTAAGGACTATTGTACACTATGGAGTATCCCCTGCCCTATACATGGTGGTGTAAGATGTCTATTTTGGTTGAACGGGCTCTTAATTTTTCCCCTTAATAACTTTAAAATTTTTGAAAGGCGTTGAAAACATAAATTACAAAATAAATATTACGTCAAAACTTAAAAAATTTTTCGATTCGTTTAGTATCGACTGAAAGAATAAGAAATAAAATTGCTTTCGAATCGAAAAAGTATTCGTTCGATCACGACTGCCAAAGTATGCCCCTTATTCACAAAAAAATATTTTCGTTATATAAGAGTAAAATACGTTAAATGTCAATACAAAATTCAGTTTATTTAAAGTTTAAAAATAAAAGTTTTTGTTCTTCTTAGGTTTAAAAAACAACAAAGCAACAATTAAATCGTTTTCCGCTTTACAACTGTCAGTAGGACGGCCGTCAAATATGGTGATTTCTCGTCAAACAGAGCGATTTTTTATCCTTTGATTAATTGATTGATTGATTCTTTATTAGATAAGACAGTACAACAAGAACGGTGTCTTATATAACAGTACTGTAGAGGTACTGTTATACATATGTGGCACAATAAAATAAAATGAAAATTAAACACATAAATAAATAATAATTAATATAAATAAGTAAACAAATATAAAAAACATAAAAAAATATATAAAAACAAATAACAAATAAATATTCAAGCTCGAGGTCCTTTTTTGTATAAAATATTCTTTATTTTATTTTCTCCAATATTTCGTTATTCTTTGAATAACATCATCAGGGACGTTCTAATTAAATAACAAAAATCAAAATATAAGTAAAAACATCAAAGCAAAAAAACGAAAAGTAAAACAACAATAAAAATATATATAACATCAATAAAATAACAACAAAAAACTAACCAAATACTTATTTACGCACACAAAAATTCTTATAGGCTAGTGTGTTGCTATTACCGTCGCCATTTTCTTACTAAGATAAAATTAAAATAATAAATAATGCACTTGTTATAATTATTTCTTCGCCTTATTAACTAAGTAACGAAAATGCTGAGCCGAACTCCCTTCGACATCGGCTTTGAAATTCATCCTAGTTGCTGTTGGCATTTTTATTATGTTTAGCATCTCCAACATATATCGGCGTTTATAATTCTCTTCCCTCTGTAATATTTGTACGTCATCTAAGTTCGGAGAGTGATGAGTATTCGCACAGTGGGCCTTAAGTGCTGTTTTTTGTGTATTTATTAATTTTTGATCTGATCTGGCTTTTAATTTATTCTTGGTTGTGCCTATGTATACTTTTTGGCATATTTCATTTTCCTTTCCGTTGCAAGTTATTTTATAAATTACGTTAGATTTTTCCAATTTGTCAATTCTATCTTTTGTATTACTAAAAAGTTTTCCTAAATTGTGTGTAGTTTTGTGGGCCATTTTGTATTTTTCTGTATCAAAAAGTTTAGATTTTTCCAATCTTTCTGAAATTTTAGGAACATAAGTTAAAGCTTTGTAAATGTGGGGACTTTCATTGGTGTCGTTATTCCCTAGTATACCCGTGGATTTAGCTTTAAGAATTATTGAAGATAGATGGAACGAGATAACAATACATACGGATATGTCGAAAAGTTTGTTCTTGAAGATACTTAAATTTTGCATAAATGACAACAGATATTTTAAATATGAGGAAAAAATATACACACAGAAAAAAGGATTGCCAATGGGATCACCAGCTTCACCTATTGTAGCAGATATTGTGATGGAAAAATTATTGGATACTTGCATAGGAAACCTGACAAAAAAACCGAAAATCTTGACAAAATATGTGGCCGATTTATTTAGTATAGTACCAGAGTGCGAAATAGAGGTAATAATGAATAGTTTAAATAGCTTTCACCGCAACATAAAGTTTACGATGAAAAAAGAAAAAGACTCCAGACTTCCATATCTGGATACGTTAGTAATACGTGACAATAATCAGTTAAAAATAGATTGGTTCCAAAAACCAACGGCGTCTGGACGGATAATCAACTTTTTCTCGAATCATCCAAAAAGAGTTATTGTTAATACAGCTAACAATCTAATAAAAAGAGTTCTGAATATAAGAGATGCGGAGTTCCATAAGAAAAATAAAGGAAAGATAAAACAAATACTACACAATACCGATTTCCCGGCAAAACTTGCAAAAAAACTAATACGGGATTTTGAAAAACCTAATCACAAAAACATTAGAACCAATGAAAGTCCCCACATTTACAAAGCTTTAACTTATGTTCCTAAAATTTCAGAAAGATTGGAAAAATCTAAACTTTTTGATGCAGAAAAATACAAAATGGCCCACAAAACTACACACAATTTAGGAAAACTTTTTAGTAATACAAAAGATAGAATTGACAAATTGGAAAAATCTAACGTAATTTATAAAATAACTTGCAACGGAAAGGAAAATGAAATATGCCAAAAAGTATACATAGGCACAACCAAGAATAAATTAAAAGCCAGATCAGATCAAAAATTAATAAATACACAAAAAACAGCACTTAAGGCCCACTGTGCGAATACTAATCACTCTCCGAACTTAGATGACGTACAAATATTACAGAGGGAAGAGAATTATAAACGCCGATATATGTTGGAGATGCTAAACATAATAAAAATACCAACAGCAACTAGGATGAATTTCAAAGCCGATGTCGAAGGGAGTTCGGCTCAGCATTTTCGTTACTTAGTTAATAAGGCGAAGAAATAATTATAACAAGTGCAATATTTATTATTTTAATTTTATCTTAGTAAGAAAATGACGACGGTAATAGCAACACACTAGCCTATAAGAATTTTTGTGTGCGTAAATAAGTATTTGGTTAGTTTTTTGTTGTTATTTTATTGATGTTATATATATTTTTATTGTTGTTTTACTTTTCGTTTTTTTGCTTTGATGTTTTTACTTATATTTTGATTTTTGTTATTTAATTAGAACGTCCCTGATGATGTTATTCAAAGAATAACGAAATATTGGAGAAAATAAAATAAAGAATATTTTATACAAAAAAGGACCTCGAGCTTGAATATTTATTTGTTATTTATATTAATAAAAAGGTCGAAAAACAACATCATATATTTAATATATAAAAACAATATAAAGAAAAAAAAAAATATAAAAAATGGAAATTAAGGTATGGTGATATTGCGATATATAAACGTATAAAAACGGGTAAAATTTTGTTTTTGTTTTTAAATTTTATTTATATTTATAATCAAAAAATTCGAAATTGAGTTTGCTTGATGTTTTTGGACCGATTTACTGTGAGAATGAAAGGTTATATACCATTTCCACAGGGATGAAAAACAGGTGGCATTTTAAAATGAATTTCGAAAAGGACACATCTCAATAATTATTTAGAATATATTAAATATGTATGCTTTAGCAATGGAAAAAACCTTGCATTCAAAATTTTACAGGTACGTTTTGATTTTGCTGCTCAGAGGATAATTTGGCGATTTTCCAAAATTGTATGAAGACCTTCTGCAATGGCCAACCGACATGTAAGAAGAAAGAGAAAAAGATTTCTTGCTTATATGTTTATTGTGAAAAAATATTTTCGTTTTTGTTATTTTATGAATGTATGCATTTTCTAATTTGCAGGGACCGTAAATAACAGTTATCCAGATAATTTAGACCTATACTGTCACATACCGGACTAGCTCTTTCAGGATAAAAAAACGATTTCAGCTCCCCAGTTCGTTTAATTTAAACACTTATTATATGAAACATTATAATATATTTTAAATAAAGTTGTAACAACTCTTTGAAATTTAATTATATCATTTTCATCTTCCTCATATACCAACTGTGTGGCAACAAACGTTGCCACTGAACATAATAATTCTGTTTTCATTCTAGTTCACAGTAGGGAATGGTAAATGGATTCCAAAATCGATTTTCGATCGACTTCTTTTATTTCCATTTTTGAAATCGATTAATCGTGCCTCAAAATCGATTTTAAAATCCTTTAAGATAAATTTGCAAACGTATACCTTTTATTACAAAGCATTTTTTTTTTTGCAAAATACTGGAGAAATTTAATTAAGATTTTTATTGTGGGTTGACATGACTTATGTTTATAATTTTCCTACAAAAAGTGAAAACGTGTAAATTTTGAGATGACCTTTAGAGGAGCTAGTGTTATATGTATGTTAATTTCACATATTAAAATTATGTTCTTGATTAAAATTATAAAAATAATTCTGAATTTTAGCAATATTTTTTATACTAAATTTAATACTTTTCAAAATGTTGCAACTTATGATATATAGAACCTTTTCTTAATTACTTTTTTTTTAATTCTGAGAATCAATAAAAAAGTCATCAATGTTTTTTCCAAAGAATTTGATGGATATCTCGAGCAAATTTTTGAAATTCATACCTTTAATTATTTGTGAATAAAAGCGAAATCGCGTTCATCGATTTTCTTGATTTATGTGTCATTTTGTTCATTGGTTATGCGACTTTACGCGAAAGTAATAGGACTTGACACTTTTTTTTTACCGTTTTGGATTTTTTATGAATTAAAAATAAAAAATTTCAATTTTTTGGGAAAAAAATATTTTTTTTCTTCATACATTTATTTATAACTGCGAAACTGCTTATGAAGCGAAACGTTGTATGAACAGATTAAAGGAATTGTAATTCTTAATTTTTTTTCAATTTGTTTCAGCTTATTCGGACTAGTGGCTCTCGAATTATGACAAACAAAAGAGCCTAAAACGTGACAAATTCCCCAATACGATACTTACTAACTTCAAATTAATTTTTAAATTATTTATTGAGGTACCATGACCAAACTAATGATGCAGAAGTTCTTCTTTCATAAGCAATTATACGAATTAAGTCCCGAATCAATCACCTGAAAAATGTTATACTGTGTTATTCAATGTATGGATAGTATTTTAAATAATTATGGCAAAAGTTATTGTTCGATGGAGACTGTTTCATTGCTAAGTTACTATCAAGTAAGCTTTAGAAAACAAACGTTTGCATGGCATTGATGTCGGAAAGATGCAGATAAATTCCCTTCCAACTTCGTTTTTGTTAGGATAAAGTACTTTCTGTGTTTCCACTCTGCTAATAAATAGATTTTTTATAATAATAATTATCATAATTGTGGTTATTTTGTTGAATTATTTATGGTTTTTAATCCAAATTTTTAATATTTTTAATCAGGCTTAAGTTCATCAAATTTAATTTTCATTAAATTATTTTTATGAAGAAAGGAATTTTACAACATGAAAATTAATTAAAATTGTTATTGATAATCATTCATTCTTGACTAACCTGAGATTCGAACCCAGGGGGCTGGTTACCATGACATGTTTCGATCGCAATCACTCGATCTCCTCAGATGGATTTGCCGTCTTACACTCTTTAACCTTTGGTAGATCGAAATATGCTTTTTTGAATGATTATCCATTTTTATTGATTTTATATGTTTTTCCTTACTTCTGTTTTTCCCGTACTTATGTCAAGAATTCTTCTTGAAGCCCAAAGTACATTTTTTGGTTTTTCATTTTGTCTTTCTTTTTCTTGTTGACCTTTTTCAGCACAACTTGAAGGACAAACGTACACATAGAGCTCGTGCCTTAGCTTTAACAATAATTCTAATTGTGGTTATTTTGTTGAACTATTTATGGTTTTTAATCCAAATTTTTAATATTTTTAACCAGGCTTAAGTTCATCAAATTTAATTTTCATTAAATTAGGTCAGTCAAGAATGAATGGTTATCAATAACAATTTTAATTAATTTTCATGTTGTAAAATTCCTTTCTTCATAAAAATAATTTAATGAAAATCAGAAAATAACGGTTATAAAATAAATTTTTTGATATCACCTATAACTGTGCTTTTTTTTAAAAAAGGCAACCAAAATGAAAAAAATATTCGCATCTCCACATTAAATGAAAAATGAAAAATTTTGGTTAGAAATAACCAAAAAAGGCAGCTCTGCAGACGAATGTCTGATAAAGTCGCATTTCCTCTAAGTGGTTGGGAAACCAGCAAATCCAACGAACAATAATAAAATTATCTATCGAGAAGAAAAAACAGCATAACTCCGTGATATGACTTCAAGTGATTGTTTGTGTGCAATGCTGAATTTCTTAAGTACATGACACAGATTTGACATTTTCCTTTTAATTG
Organism: Pollenia labialis; assembly: GCA_949318255.1. Taxonomy (NCBI): domain Eukaryota; kingdom Metazoa; phylum Arthropoda; class Insecta; order Diptera; family Polleniidae; genus Pollenia; species Pollenia labialis. The sequence goes on from OX439142.1 coordinate 58,992,094, forward strand.
TGCCTGTGGGTGTGTGTTTGTGTGTGTGTGTGTGTGTGTGTGTGTGTGTGTGTGAATTTCAATTCACTACTTCTATTCTTCAGCACACGCTGCAGGGTAAGTATATTTATACTCAATTGTGTTGTTCAAAAAAAACGTACGACAATTCGACAAAGAATTTAAAAAACAACAAAACCAAAATCTTCGTTTCATGTATACGATTTTACTAATGTAAGTACATACTTGTTCTACATAGTGCTTGTGCCGCTTAGCACCGCAAAACCCGAAAACCAAGTCATTAAATTGAGCAGTGACTATGTTCTGGCTGTTCTGGAATAATCAAAAAATTAGAATTCTACATTCGGCTGTACTAAATCTTTAATAATCTTAACCAAGAATTATAATTGCTCGGACCACTCTTTATAATCTGACCTTACAATCTCTAGCGTCGCAAAACTAATGTGATCTAAGTTTCATGACAGTATTTTTATTGTTGCCAATAGGGCCCATGATAAATTATGGAATGATCATCAGATAATTTTATGGCATAAAGCGTACTGCGCTTACTTTTTAAAAGCCATACTGCGCTCACTTTTTGCTATTTATATTCAGTATACTCTGGCAAATCATCATGCATAAATTGCCATTTAACGAATAGTAAAAATTTTACTTTAAAAATAGGTTATCATGGTTTTATCGCAAAGTTGTGCTTAGCGAAAATGCTAATTATAGGCTTATCGGTTTTATTAACAAACACAATGGTTGTATCCGATGTGAGAAAAATCCACAATAGCCCGTACGGACTCCATTACATGCAGAAAAATTTGTTTTCCGTGCGGCTTACATTCTATTGGCATCATCGGACCTCATTTCTTCAAAAATTAGGCCGAATCTCGTTTTACGGTTAAAGGAAGTCACTTACGCGCCATTGATCCGGAGTACATGTGGCTTAGGGATGCCAATCCCGAAATCCCGAATACCGAAATCCTGGGATTAATCTAAAAATTAAAGTCCCGAGTCCCGAGATTTTTACATAAAAATCCCGAAATTACGGGTTCGTTTTTAGAAAAAACTATAAAATAAAGAAAATACAAAATTTCTTTAATTATTTTCTTGTAGATGACAACTTGGGGATATTGCTTAACTATTGCCTCAGGAGATATCCTCCATTTGTTTGCAGGGACTTCAATAAAAAAAAATCTTGAAATATTTTCGAATCCGTTTTCAATGTAAAAATAAGTAAACAAAAGTTTTTAAACGCACGACACACGTCGACGAATTAACGCGTGTTATTTACTTTTACTTTCAAAAAGACTCGAATTTGAATAACAGTGTGTCATAATTGAATCATTGAGGATTCAGCTTCACGAAAAAAATAAACGCATATAAGCTCATTCTTTGGTAATAAATGATACAATCGATGTGAGAAAATGGTACCCTACTGATGAATCATCTCAAGGAATCATTTGTGATACAATTTTCTGATTCCTTTTTGAGAATATGAATGAATCATGTGTCAACCCTTTTTCAATGATTGAATAATATATCAACGATTGTTCGATCGCTAAAGTGATAAATCAGTTTATAATCATCAAAAGTGATCTGAGAAAACTCATTTTGGTGATTTTTACAAAAAATGCAAGCTGGCTTGAAATAAAATAAAAAATTGTTTTATACACAAAATATATATAGTTTTGTTAGTATATTTTTAATACCGAAAACCGAACCGAAACCGGGCGGTTTTTATAATTTTAAAACCGAAACCGCTGTTTTACATTTTAACGGTTTTTAGCAAACTCTACAAATGATTTCAAGGAAAAACTAAATCATCCAACAAAAGTTAATGTTAATGTTAATGTTATTTTTTCTTTTGACATTTGTCTTTTTTTAATGGAAAGAAACCTATTTGTTGTTTAATTTTGGGTTTCTTAAAGTTGAATATAGAGTTTTTAACATGACCAATTTTAAAAACATTTAACTTTATGAATAATTTACTGAAAAGGGCACATTAAGTCATACAAAGTTTTTCCTTTAACAAATAAATTGTAAATATTTTTTTTAACTTGATCTTGCATTTCTCAAACATTTTATACACTTTCCTGAAAAAAAGTTCAATTAAACTTTGAAACTATTTCTGTCGTTTATGTTTTTTATTTCACTTTTTGGTATTGTTTTTAAATATTCCAATTTCAGACACATTAAACTCGTTTATTTTTTTTTCTTACTCCTTCGTTTTGGTAATTTGCCAAATAACAAAAATTTACATGCAACAAACTACATTGTTAGCGGGGGTGAAAGACGAAATTGTGAAATGGTAAAATTTAGTCAAATAAATGAGTTTTGTTTTTGCCAGTCGCCGTAATGCGGTCAACATCAAGTGAAATTTACATTATAAGGGTTTGGAATATGTATGGAATAAACAGACAAAAAATGTTAAAGTATATTTACAAAAATTCTACTACACAAAAATGTTTTTTGCTCTATCGAACTTATTTATTTTTAAAATTTATATCATATGAAATTTATTTAATAATTTAATGAATAACATTTGTATTGACAGCCAGTTAGTTGTAATTTTCGTAAAAGAAAAAGTAAAAAGTTTTTCTAGTGAAAATGTTTTATTGCTTGATATTTTATATGGTGTTCTTAAATTTATTAATAATTTTAAAATTCAAATTTATTCACTTTTAGGACAAATTTCACCAATCCTTTTTAAATATAAATAAACATATGTTTAAAGTTCGTTTTTCGTGTCATATAAAAATAAATTTTATGAAAAATTTTATTTAAATGTGAATTGATATACATATAAATAGAAATAGCGGGTCCGCCATCTAACGTTTTTTTTCAACCAGTGCTTATTTCGTGAATGATAACACTTAGCTCATGGCTGATTTGACAGATAATTAGTTTTATCCTTCGGCTGAACGAAAATGGTTGTGTATAGGCTTGAACAACTAAGTGGGCCTGCGATCGACTTACAGAAGATGCCGATTTTGCCAAAAAAAATCATCCTTTCAGATGAAGCTCATTTTAATCTTGGCAAAATTGTCGCATTTGGGGCACAGAAAACCCGCAAGCATGAATTGAAAAGCCGTTGCACCCAAAACGAGACACTGTTTGGTGCGGATTTTGGTCCAGATGCATAATTGGGCCACTTTTCTTCGAAAATGAGTAAGGAGTGGCCGTTACAGTCAATGGCGATCGTTATCGGGATCTTAAGAAAAAGTTTAATAATCAATTTCATTATTTGCTTTTAAAGCATGCGAAATACAATAAAACAGTGACAGAAGAAATGAATCAAAAGAATTTTTTGTATGAGTTTTTTTTATGAAAGAATAATCTTAATTTTACATACACAAATTAATAGTGATGGTTATGATAAAAATAATTTCTTTGTAATATTTTTTATTTTTTACTCTTTTTTGTGTTTACCTGTTACACAATAGTTCTGTCCATGAGAAGGGCCTTTTTCGTGTATGTTTGAACTTGAGAATGGCCTGAAAGAGAAATTAAAATTAACAATAGTTACGGTATGTTTTGGCTTGTTTCGTTTGATATACAAGAGAAATATCACGATTCTTAATAAATATTGGTTTTCTTAGAAAAATTTTTTATATTAAATTTTTTGTTTTTATAAACATCGATACATATTTTTATCTTGGCATCACTGACAAAAAAAATCCACTTTTTAATCGTTTGTATTTGCGTTATTTACCTTAATTTTCTCAAGTTATATATTTGCTACACTAGTTTCCCAAGTTCTTCACTCAAATCCTAAATCTGTTAAATGTCTAACATTATCCTAGGATTATTATAGGTTTTCTCGTTATAAAAATGTACCCACATATGATTTTAATAAATTTATTCACTTGTCATAGTTTTATTATTTCTTTATGCATAAAATATTTTAAAATAAAACAGAAAACACCTGTCAGTGAATTTGTGAAAGAAGGAATGATGATGAACATTGAATTCTGTTCTAGCAACAACAATAGAAACTGTACTACTGTTCCGAATGAACAAAGGATTTCCAAAGTGGAATAAAACATGCACATATAGTATGTGTGTATACATATTTATTTTACATATACATATGTATGTATGTATAGTTAAACTATTTTCTTTATAAATACATATCCAGCTAAAGGTGCAGTAATTGGCCTAATGCCACACTAACATAAAAGACAAAAAATACACATACATCTGCGTACACATAAATATGTGCAGATGTCTGCATGTGGAACTATTTTATGTACAAAATTTGTATATAATACAAATTTATGCGTTTAAATGAACAAGAATTTATAACAAAAAAATGTGTTTTTTCCATGTCTGACTTTATTTATTTTTTTTTTATTGCATTTTATTCTCAGGTACATGGAACAAATAATAAAAAAAAATTGGGACCTACTTTTAGCCTGCTGTAATTTTAAAATAAGATAAAATCAATCAATCAAACCGTTTTTGTAGTTGTTGTAACTCATAACACTTATGTGCTGTTTTCACAACACAAGTCACTGAACGTGTAGTAAAATTTATATGAAAAGCACTCAGTTTTTTGAGTGTTTTCCATATAAATTTTACTACACGTTTAGTCACTTGTGTTGTGAAAACAGCACATTAAGCTAAGATCCCACTATCGGCGCAATGTACCATTTTTTGTCGTATTTCATGGTAGTGTGAACGGTAACATTTTTTTAATATGCGACAATCTGTGCCGAAATTGTGCTGACAGTAGACAATCAAAATTCACCTTGATGCGACGATAATGTGAACACTCTTTTGCACAATGTGGAGCAATCAAATTGTTTACTATGTTCCGATTTTTATCGGCCACTTATGCGCCGATCGCAGTCGCTAATCAGCGCCGATACAAAGGATGGCACAACGGCATTTTTATATTGCACCAACTGGCTACAAAAATTTTACTTGTTTGAGCTTTATTGTACCAAAATTTCATTTGTTTTATCTATAATTTATGTATTAACACGTTTAATAGTACATTTGTACTGTTAAATGAAAGAAAAAAATTCGCTTTAACCAAAACATTGCAGTTGTATCGATGTTGCCATCCCAGGTTTGTAAGCATCTGTTTACAAAACAACAATTACAAAAAAAAGAACAAGTGCAGTAAATTTGAATAAAATTTAATAAATTTTTTATTGTATATTAATATAGTTACTTTAAAATTTTTAGGAAACATAATGGAATATTCAGACGGAGAATTTTGCGAATTTCTAAAGTAAAATTATGTCTTGCCAACAAGAAAATAAACAATAAAATATGATTTAATTTGCCCAAATAGCACGATATTGTGACCGCATTGTACCGATTATTGTCGCAATTGAGTGTTTTCTGATATGAACCGAAAAAAATTGTCACAATGTGCGACGAAGATGGGACCACCTACGAATAAATTGTGCAATGTTTTTAAATGTGCATCGATATAGCACGATAAAAATGGTCATAGATTGTGCTATTTGAGTGGATAGTGCGATCCTAGCTTTAACGGTAGAATGCATAACCGGATACCCGTATGTCCACTAGACATTTTAAACGTTTCTTGTTGCAGAACCAAACTAATAGAGTATTTAAACTTTGGATCTAGGAAATTCAAGTCGGTAGTTGAACGGAGTATCCGTGTTTCCAAAAGTTTTCATATGAAACAAGTTAGAGTGCTATCTTCCACCGACAATATTTCAGGAGTGGGATCTATATAATATTAATTTATCTTTATAAAAATCGGAAAATTGTTTGCGGCTTAGACCTATACTAAATTATTGACCGACATTCAGAAAGTTTAATTCTTTTCTTTTTAAAAATTTTAACCAACTTTAGTAAAATATTATGATTCGTCACAGTTTAAGCCGAACTTAAATGATTTTCAGAAGGGGAATTTACATTGGAGGCATGGTAAATTATAAACAAATCGTCCCAAACTTCTCTAGAGTGATTTCTGGTTTTAAAAACCCTAAATTTAAATAAATTTCAATACAGAGGTGGAATTAGTTTGAGCGTTTACAATACATTTCTATAAGATTTAAGGTAAATAATATATCACAAAATTGCATGACATTTTTTCTGTCCATATAAAGCTAAGTTAGAAGAAGTTTTATCGCATTATCTTTATCTGCTACGGTTTTATGAATATTTATGTAATTAATTTACCTTTCTAAGCTTTATATGTGGCTTAAAGTAAATTATGAACCGATCATTACGAAATTTATAAGTGTGATTTGTAATCCTATAAACTGTGAAGTATTAAATTTTATTATGTTAGAATTATTTATTAGGGTTTTAGGAGTACTATACTATTTTCCGGGAGTATGGCTTATATAGGGCCCATTGTAAATTATGGACCGATCTTCCTGTGACTGTGACGTTTTAGTTTTAAATATGATTGCATTGTTAATTACAGTTTAATGCGTCTTATAAAACTGTGAAGTACCAAATTTTATTATTTCATTGTTTCAGTTTTTTGAGTGCTTTTCATATAAATTTTACTACACAACCAATTGCTTGTCACCTGGAAACAACACATAAGTAAAATATTTAGTTAAAATATGTATGAGTTATCAATATGGTAAAGACAAAAAAATATTAGGGGCAACCAATTCTCCCAATTTACTCATCTTACTCTCTTGTCATTCTAATTTTAAAAAGTTTATACGATATTGAATTTATTGGAAATAACTGTAGTTGTGCGTTTTAATTCCTGTACTTATAAGTAATTTTTTCAAGTTACTCATACTACGTGTTTGTGCTTTAAAACATGAAAAGAGCACAAATCCGGAGAATCATTTTTAAGAGGAATAGGTAAAGTTCCGAAGAAAGATTAATTCAAGTACGGATTTTTAATCGCAAAATACTTAAATTATCCATATTCAATCCTTCGTACTTGAAATAATCCAAAAATGAGATTGATTTAAGTAAAACTAAGATTAAATCAGTCTCAAAATGCACTTGATTCAGGTATTATAAAGTTGATTCCATCCCAAATTCGATAGAAAAAATTTTTTATGATTGATTTAGTTACTCGTATTACTCCCGGCCAGACCTTTTTTCAATGTGTAAAAATTCAAAACATGCGTAAGCCGGAGGGTTAAACACAACGAAACGTGTAATCTTTTTTTTACTTGATTTTAGAATTTTATACTTATTTCGAAAAATTTTGGGATTGATTGTCGTAATGACATTTAGGATTGTGTTGAGTAAGTTGTAGTGTTATTCGTACTTTAATTTTTGAGTACGACTTGTACTTAAGTTATCATAAAAAACTTGATTTATCGCGAGTGTTTTCTTTCTATGTTCGCGTAGTAAATTATATGTGACAGCGTGGGATTGGCTATAAATCTATGAACCATATATTCACTTTCAGGTTAAGAAACTTAGTAGAATTGTAGTAGTTGCAATAAGATGCCCGAATATTGGTTTTTCCGAAATAGTGTTTTTTCCGCTATACCAGTGCCCTCGCAAATTAAGGTTTTTTATAGAACGATAGAGTGTTAGGCGACTTTGGTGTAAGGCCAACACGAAAGCTATCCAAGTAAAACGTTTATACTCATACTCTTTTCACCTGTGATGAATGGTATAGAAAAACCAAAAACGGAACTTTGGTTTCCTTAGCCCCCTTTTGCCAAAGAAGCAGCATTAAGAAAAGAAATGGGAAGTCAAAGTATAGTGAGAGCATTTTAATTGAGCATTGTTTGTCCTACGTAAAATAAGATTTAACTCGTAATTAACCATGAACAATTTTCGCAAATATCTTAATTAAATAGAGTTGCTAAAAATTGGTAAAAATTAATACACTTTTAACCTAGGGCTCCTCAATGTGTTTTAGCATTTTCACCGTGTTATTTGAACGAATAAATAAAGCACTGTGCGATCATATACTTTTTAAACACCCTCACTTTGAGGTACAGTGACATCGATAAATATCCCTAATGATTGATTCTTGATGTAACGAACAAATTCGACACAGGAATTTAAATAATATTTCAATCCTCGGATCTAATTTTTCCGTTTTTATTGCAGTAGTCTTTCTAATTTTTTGTTTACCGGGGTGGTATTATTTAAGTAATATTATTTTAACTTATATGCTAAGTTTGGCACGACAAAAGAAGCCTCTCACTTGCTTGGTTAATGGTCTTACTTTGAGGCACAGGAATATCTTACTATATTCTTAGTCATTGAGTCTTCCCGCAGGAAACTACTAGTTCGGCGTAGAACTCCATATTAAATTTAATCATTGCATTGTTTCCTTAATATTTACTTAAATTTCATAGAATTTCTAAAACAACAGTAAAAATCTACTACCCTGGTAATTGGCATAAAAAACAATAACTTCTTCGGCCATTTATTTTTCTACCTTTTGTTCGCTTTATATTATATTCTAAATTGTCAAAAGCATTACAGTTAAATCAAAACCAAATACTTATCCAAATCAATAAGTTCACTCAAATGCGTATCAATATTACAAAAGAACCCACATTATTTTGGGTTTCGAAAGAAAATAATTTCATAGTGCTAAAAAATAGAATGTATATTGAATATTTAAGTAAAATGTTTTCCGTTATGCGCTTCAGTTTAAGTAAATACTTTTTTTAGGTTTTCGTTGCTTAAAAATGTAAAAAGGTAAAATACCATAACGCCTAAATACACCATTTCAATTCAAACATATGAATTGTCTTAAACAAGATGGAGCTAGCAAAGAGTAAATAACAGAATTCTAATATTTATCCTTAAGTTGTTTTCCTACATTTACACCTCAATGAATTTCATATAAATTATGCAGAATCACAAACGATGCTAACCGGAGAGAAAGGTAATTTTATGTTTTAACATATGCAGGAATATATTTATTAAAAGGGTTCTTAGAAACGATTTTTAAACAATTACCTAAGAAATTGCTGTGTTTTGTTAAGCGGACAAAAATTAAAACTCAGTTGAGAAATAAAAGATCGATAAAACTCTTAAAACGAAAATTTTATTCGGGCGTAAAAAAATAAAACTCATTTCAGGAGTTTGATTTTAACCGACATTTTATTATATGTACTCATTTTTAGTATATTGACACCTAAACCTTGTCGCTGTTCAGATCACTTCAATTTGCAAAGCAGTTTTATCTAATCAGATAAACTAATCATCACTAAAATAGTTTATGACTGCGAAATAAAACACTCTCTTTAAGAGATCATCAGAACTTTTATTTTTTCGTTGAAAAATTATTGTTTACTGTGGAGTTGAGAACTTTAGGACGAACATATTAGTATATGACAGTATAGGTCTCCTTTGACTCTAATATGGAGAGTTTTTAAGCTAAAATTGAATGGATAACTTTTATTTACAGTCCCTGTAATTTACCCATATGCACCAAATATTCATATATATTTTAAATTAACTAAAATTTATTTACAAAACGTTCATTTTTTTAAGGATTAGGTAATTCTTAATTGTTTTGCTTTGTTATTTATAAATTTTAATCATTTAAAGTATTTTTTTTTTGAGTTTAAATAGTGCTTTTAATTTTCCGATATTTTTTTAAATTTAATTTCCGATTTGTTTTTGAAAATATGCAGATATCTTACCAAAACGATCTGGCACCCCTGGTTGAGATCGTTTACAAATTTTAATAAACTTTCTTATTTTCATAAACTCGCCATTAAAATTTCAATATACAACAGATAACTGCAGATATTGTAGAAATACTTATGGTAACAACAGGTATTTGTAAGCAAAAAAGTGTTATGACTAGGGCAACCAAAAAAGGCACTTACAAAACAGTTTTAAGCTCTTAAAAAAAACGTTTAAAACATGGAAATAAGCTTTTAAAATTAATAAAAAGTATAAATTTATTTACTTTATTCGTTAAATACGTTGTAACAGAAAACAGTAATTTTCGAAAAGAAATCTCTGTCTATTTGGAGTCAGCACGTTCTTGTATATAGAATAAGTTCTTGCTATGTCTACAGATGTTAAGGAAGCATATTTAAAATTGAGTATTTGATCTGAAGTATATCTTATACGATTAGATTCCGCTTGCCTCCCAAAATATCCCCCATATCTTTTAGAACCGAAAGTCCTTAATTTTTAAATAAAACAGATTAAAATTTTTTATTGACTTTGCCTCCTAAATCCCCTGGAATACCGGAAATTTTTTTTACGGTGTCCATAATTATATACTGTTGGGAAACTAATTAAAGATTTTTTGTTTTCAATTTGTTTACAACTTCGTGTAAAAACCTAAAAATTCCAGAAATTAACAATATTTGGTTCTTAAAGCTTAACTATATTAATTAAACAAAAACACGTTACTATACCAAAAACAGAGAGAAGTGGACGTTACTTTATACAAAAACTATATTTAAAAAGAAATAATAAAAAGACCTTACAGAAAGGGTATTATTGTATGAAGTTACTGTGTAACTGAGGAATTTGATCGTTTGAATACAGTTATGGAATTTTCGAGAGAAAAGTAAATAATAAATACGTTGATAAAAAGGCTTAGAACTAAAAACTCAAAACATAAAAATATGTACACCAATATAAAAAGAACATTACAGAACCACTAAGACAGAATAACATAAAAAGCAAGTAACAAAGTATAGTCGGTCAAGCTTGACCATGCGATACCCAACACCACAGTATTCAAAAACAAATTTTCGAGAGTGTGTGTGGTTTATTAAAACCGGTTTGATAGTTACTGATAGGCAAACATCGGCTCCACGAAAAGCCCCCCAATGAAATAACGCCCAGGAAATAACCCCCAATGAAATAAATCCCAAAAAATAGGAAATAACACCCAAAAACAGTGAATGAAATAACATCGAAAAATAAATGAAATAAACCCCAAAGCGAAAACAAAACAACCCCCAATATTTGGGAGTTATTTCATATGAAATAACACCCAATGATGAAAATAAAATAAACCCCATCAACAACCGAATAAAAAATGAAATTACACCCAAATTATACACGCTATGAAACAAGCCCCGAATTTTAAAAATTTGTTGGGTGTTACTTCATTGGAGATTATTTCAAAATTTGAAAACCCCAAATGAGGAATGAAATAATTCCCAAAAAAAAAATGTAAAAGGGCCCAAAAAAATTGGGTGTTATTTCATATGAAATAACACCCAAAAATGAATGAAAAAAATTTGGGGAATATTTCATTCCTCGTTTGGGTGTTATTTCATTGGGGGGCTTTTCGTGGAGCCCAAACATCACACCCATCTCTTTTCGTAGTCTTTTTTTTTTTTTTGCATAGTGCATACCTTATGTGTTGATATAAATTTGGATCCATCTATATACATATGTTTTAATTTTCATTAAAATTGTTTTGATAGTGGGCACAAAGACCCAATTCCGGAAAGCAGCTATATGAAATTATGGACCGATTCGCTCTTGTGCCAATTAGACCTGTACTTTGCACAAAAGGTTACATGCACAGCCAGCGAGCCGGCCGGACGGACATCGTTAGAAGTGATTCTAAGTCGATCGGTATACTTTAGGACCAATATTTTAAGGTGTTACACAAATCAGCACAAATGCATAATACCCCTGCCGAATTTTTTAAAGCTGGAGGGACATAAAGTTGATTTTTTGCTAACTTATTTACAACTAATTTCAAAACTAACTTATACATCATGAAGTTGTGAGTCAATATTTTAAAATTTTTGTAATTTTTGTACACACAGAAAACAAATTGGTTGGAAAACGGTTGCAGTAATAAAATATTGATCAAGAAATATAATTTATTATTGCAACTATTAAAAATGTATAGTTCTAACTGATTTTTAATTCTCTTGATTATTGAAACGTTATTCTAACTGAAATATGATTCCTTCAATTCTTTTATTAGTTATGATAACTTATTTAATTTAGTTCTAAAAATTAGTACAAATGGTAAGAATCACAACCGAATTTAATAGCGGGCAATACTGAATATTGGTCTTTGCAATTAAAAATTTGCTTTCGTCAATAAATTTTGTAATAAAAATGTTAATTCATTTATTGCAGCTAATTATCGATTGCTAGTATAGTTCCAATTCGAGTACAACAAATGAAAATATAATTATTTGGTATTCACAACCAAAAAAAAGCTGTGTGTCCCAATTGTTTACTAAATTTTCTGTCAAAACATTAAATATAATAAAATAATTTTAATTTTCTATTAAAATAAATAAGTTTGTGTTCAAAAACTGAAAATGTGCAAAAACTTAGTAAATAGGGGTAAGTAATTTACATATTTATATAATTATTTATGTACATATCGTCCCCTCAATATAACAATAGCGTATAATTTTTTTGGGGTTTTGAGAAAATCGTGTTTAAAGATTTTGTCAAATCGGATGGCTATTAAAACCTCAGTATCGCGGTAAATTAAAATTCTTCAATTTGGATTTTTCGACGAATACATAATACCGTTTCTTGTCTTTAAATTGACCAATTTTTTTTATTCTACGCATCCTTTAAGACCATCCATATGTATTTCAAAGTGCAAGTCCTCCATATAGGCTATTTTATTTTTTAAGGAATTCGTATGATGAATCTGATACACTATTTTATTTTGTATGGTATACGCTGTTTTATTCAATAATTTTACGGTATTTTTATCAATTATCAAAATATCAATTTGTAACATTATAAAACTGTGATTAATGCATAGTTTTGTTAATTCAGTGGCATATATTCATTAATTTTCAATTTGGGTTATTAAAAACAAAAATTTATGACAAATTAAGGTATACATTGCGTAAATCAAAAATAACTAGAAGTTCATTCGTCTTCTTTCTCTTCCTCTGCTTCATCTGGCTCATCTAAACAATTTCGCTTCTTTCCACCTTGTAAGTTATAAAAAAATGACTGCGAGCCACGACAAATTACATTCTTCTTGCACAAATTTTGGAGATCATGCAGCTTTCGATTGTCGGAATATAAGCTATTTTATGAGTTAACGTTTTCATAAATTGTATTTTTTTCTACAGACTAAAATGGAGTATAATGCGTATACACTATTATTCTTTTAACAATTTTGGAGTGGCAATTCCAAGTAAAATAGCGCATATGAGCTTACACACTTATTGAAGGAAAATTTTGAACAAGCATTTATACACTATATTTTCCAACGACATTTTGACCCACTTTTTCGAAGTAGAATTTGCCGAAATTTTGACCAGACATAAAATCAATGATGGAGATTCTAAATATGCAATAAAAAAATAATAGCGTATAAGCACATACGCTATTGTTATATTAAGGGGACGATATGCACGTACATATCTATGTATGTATTATATTTCTTATAAATACATACATATACATATGTGCCCAGCTAGCATTTTCAATCGAAAGAATCTACTGGGAATCTCATGAAGACCATTTATCGTCGACGAGCGCAATTTTTATACGTAAAAGATTCCTTGCACAGGAGAAACTGTTACACAAGCTGATTCCTCTGCGAGATACTTCTACAACACAGAGAAAGGCGCTTATATCACAGTGCAAAAACATCGGGTCATTGCCGCCAGCCTCAACACTTGCAATGCGAAATGAAACTAGAGTTTCAGAAAAGCAGAACTGCCAAAGGGTTTCAAAAAGTTTGCCTGGGGTTAAAAAGTTCCACGAATATTTTTTGCGTCAAATTTTACTAGGGGCAATGTATGTAAAACGGATTTTCGAAATTCCTGGCCTTGAAATTTTTGAATTTCTTGAAAATCCGTTTTACATTAATTGCATGAACTTTTGGTCTTAGAAGACTCCTAGTAAATGTTGATGCAAGAAATATTCGTGGAACATTTTAACCCTCTAATGTGCCGTTTTAGAATACTTTTGTTGGGAAGTTAAAAAAAGGACAAAAATGAGTGTTAGAAGGTTAATATATCCTAAGAAAAGAATTGCCATACGATTTTACTGAAGACATCTAAAATTATATTTTAGCTCAGAAGTACAGTAGTATATTTTTATTCACTTATATCAAACGCCTTTTCAAAAAATTAAAAAACTTTAGGGACCCATATTTCCGGGACCCAAGGTAACTTTTCAAAACCCTTTGGCAGATTTGCTCTACCAATATTCTAGTTTCATTTCGCGTTGCAAGTATTGGGGCTGGTTTTTTTTTTTGTTGCACAGTGTATTAATCGTAGACGGATTCGTTTGAGATTTCTGTAAAGATTTCCAAATGAGGCTTTCAGAAAGCACATCAAGAACCTTATGAGACTTTTGTAAGAATTCCCTTATAACTTGTGGAATGCTTACACATATAACTGAGCCACCTAAACAAGCGCATCAAGCTTCTTTTTCATACAATTTATACGAAACAAACCTTTAGATCAGGCATTCAACATCAATCCTGTTGGAAAATCTTATTTGGCAGATCCTTACGTCGGCTTGTTTAGATAGCTCAGTAATTGTTATATTACTCATAAGGAGAGCCGCAAAAGGTTCATTCCAAGATTAAAAGACAAGTGTGTCAGAAAATGTATAAAAAACTAATAAATAAAAAATTTAGATGTTTTTATTATTGTTACTCATCAGATAATCATCACAAGATTCTTTGAGTAATTAGACAATCGTCTAACAAACATCCGATGCTATCTGGGCAATATCTTCGACATACATACATATGTACAATACATATACATGTACATATTGTTTATATTTTGCTCCGCGTGTAAATTGTTCGAAAAATATATTATAAATACTTTATATGAAAATCGCTAAATTTTTCAGTGATTTTCATATTAGTTTACAGCTTTAATCACTGTTCGTATTGTAAAAACCACATGTTACTTATTATGTTTTACTTCAGACACTAGATTGCGTTGAATTGCTGCAAAAGAATGTTTTGTTGGTACACTATGGGATAAGCTGTACACCTTTGAAAATTCGTTGGATGATGTGGAAAGCTACATGTATGTGTTTGTATAGAATTTAATAAGTTGTAAACTATACATAAAAATATTAATAAATAAATATACCAACAAAAAATGGAGTTTATTGGAATTATTTTGATTTTCTATCTAATAAATAGGGAAAATGGTTTATGTAACCGGTAAAAAAAATATATTGATAACGACAATCAAATCTCTTGTTATGAACACCAATTATGTGTTTATTCAGTTGCAACTATCAAATATTCGGGTATAAGCACACTTTAGTTTCTAATAATCATACTAACAACTAACAATATCTGTTGTTAAGACTGATAGTGTACTAAAATTCAAATGTTGCTATCAAAAATATTATGCTAAGCAACGAAATTTTCAGTAATTGTAACCGAATTGTGTGATAGTACATGCAACCGACGAAATTCGATTGGCGCCACTATTTCTCGATAAGTATTGAACTAACCCTATGGTACCCTCTTCACTCTTGTGGTGTGGGTATAATAACAAACTGATATAATATAGGCTGTAGGGATGATATTGTACAAGGGAACCACAAAATATTACCTGTTATATATGCTGTTACAGCACAAAAATTGTGATTTTTATAGTATTTATAAAAAAAAGTTGCACATCAAAAAAAACAAACGATAATAACGATTTTTGCAAACATTTAATAAATAATTTTTTTTCGTATTAAAAAATTAAAAATTATCTTAAATGGCAAAATAAGGAAAAAAATGCCAATATTGAAAAAATAACTTAAAAAAACCGATACTGCCAAAATTAGCAAAAAGAAGCCCTAACAAATAAAGCTCATTTTCTTTGTTTTTTTATGATCGGAATTTGTGTGCAATCAAAAGCATTCTATCTTGTAAACCAAAAAATTAAGCATTTGCTTTTTTTGTTGGCCTTGTTATGACATACTCAATCCAAACCACAAGAAACTGTTTTTATTTTTAAGATATGGTGAGTGGGCAAAAGCAAAACCATACAATATCAGTTACACTCATTCTCTCATTGATATACAGTAGTAACAAATACACAGAAAGAAAAACTCTGGGATAAATCAAGTTTTTTATGATTACTTTAAGTACGAGTCGTACTCAAAAAATTCAAGTACGAATAATGTTTCAACGTACTCATTAGGGTGATCGATCGTATAGTATTCGACCGGTTTTAACCGGTTATTTAAGTTTTGCCCAAGTCGAATATTTTAAAATGCCCATTTTTCGAATATCGAATAAACCGGTTATTTTCGTAAAATAAACCGGTTACTTTATTAATGTGTAATTTATATATGTTTTCCTTACTTTTGTTATAAATGTACCCGTAATTTAAGTATTTTTCTAATCGAATATTTGGTAAGCTTAAATTTTTTATAACAAATGTCAAAACAATTTGTAACAAAATTCAAAAAAACATTATGAGCAATGCAAATATTTACAAATCGCTTATATAAGCGTGTGTTCTTGTAACAAAAACCAAAAACAATTTAAAGTGCTACAAAAAAAGTTCAGCTTTAAAAGTAATTAGCAATTTGATAGTATTATAAATAATATACATATATATTTTTATAAAGATGCCATCTCTGGTGATATTTCGAACTGACTTAAATGAAAATTGTGCTTAAATGGCCCTAAAATGATAAGTTGCAAAGGTTCTTTAACGTCACGACTTACAATTCACTTTAAATTAGACTACAAGCTTGACATAAATATACGCCAAGTAAAACTTGACCCTGTTCCAAGTAGTTTTTAAGAGACTGCTAATAATACTTTACGAAAATATGCTGCCAATAATGAATGAAAAACTCTTAAGTAGTTCTAGCATATGCTTAAAACAAGAACATATTGGCGGAATCAACGATATGGGAAAATTCATCAGTTTTATTTATTAAAACAGCAAGAACTGAAATAATGCTGAAACAAAAAAAAATTTAAATATATAATCTTGGATAACAGGTTTTGTTTGCCACTTTTCAAAAATATGGCTGAAGTTTACTGCTTCATATAGACATGCTTAACCAGCAACAAATTAAAACTCACTTACAATAAATTTGCTTAACCAGCAACAAATTAAAACTCACTAACAATAAATTTGGGAGAACATACCGGCGGAATCAACGTTATGGGAAAATTCATCAGTTTTATTTATTAAAACACCAAGAACTTAAAATAAAATTGAAGGAATCAAAAATGTCCTGGAAGGGTTTAAGTTGTGTGATCGACGAATTGACAGATATTTCATACAAAAAGCATGTTCATATTACTATTGTTTCTATAATGCTGAAACAAAAAAAAAATTGAAATATATAATCCTGGATAAGAGGTTTTGTTTGCCACATTTCAAAAATATGGCTGAAGTTTACTGCTTCATATAGACATGCTTAACCAGCAACAAATTAAAACTCATTTACAATAAATTTGGGAAAATTTGTCAAGTAATAAATTTATTAAATTCGTATATTTTTAAAACCAAAGTTTTCAAAAAATTCTAAAGCTATGTTCACACCTATTAAATATTTGACTTCTAACGTAACCACCAGTTTTCTTAAAGAATTCTTTGCTTTTGCAAAACGGTTGGCTAGAGCAAACATTATTTCACGGTTTCTTAACTACATTATACATAAATGCAATTATCATCTTAGATATACATAAAGTTTAGCAAAAAACTAGAAATTGTTTAAAATAATGCTTAAGTTTAATCAATTAACTAGTCACGCTTTTTTTTGATTTTATCGTCAAATATTTGTGGTCTGAACATACCTTAAGTCATATCTATGTATTGAGGCCCTTAGCGCCTTATGGGATCAACGGGAACATATGTATATGTATTTTGTTGGTTCCATGCCTTCGTGAATTGTTTTGTTTTTATTCTAATTAACTTTTTATTACAAAAACTAATTTGGTTTTTGTATTTTTATGTTTTCGAATTAAAACCGGTTAACCGGTTATTTTTAAAATGCTTAACCGAAAACCGGGTTTTTTAAAATAGCAACTATTCGGAATATTCGAAAACCGGTTATTGAAAAATGTCGAATAACCGATCACCCTAGTACTCATAACAATCCTAAATGGGATTACTTTCGAATTCCGGAATATCTTAAATTAAAAGGCATGCTTTTTAGTTTTGTACAAGCGGACCCGGCGAACTTCGCCTAGCCCCAATTTTAAATGCCAAAATGACACCTGTCAGATTGCGCAAAGTCTAAGTCAACGTGTAAAGCCATCTATCGGATGTTGGCTGAGAACTTTCTATTTTTTCATTTGGAAAGCCATTAAGGAATAATTTAACACAAAATTTCTTACAAAAAATCAATTTTCGATTTTTCCAATTTCCCGACTTTTGCCGAGAGATTTTCCGCATTTCGCATTTTTTGCAATTTTAAATGATTTACACTAAGAACTTTCTATTGTTTGATTTTAAAAGTCATTAAGGAATAAGTTCAAACAAAATTTCATACAAAAACTCGATTTT
Organism: Pollenia labialis; assembly: GCA_949318255.1. NCBI lineage: Eukaryota > Metazoa > Arthropoda > Insecta > Diptera > Polleniidae > Pollenia > Pollenia labialis. The sequence goes on from OX439142.1 coordinate 59,010,441, forward strand.
CGCTTTTTCCAATTTTCCAACTTTTCCGAAGGGATTTTCCAAAATGTTCTCCCGTAAAAACCTTCTCCTCGAAAATAGGAACAACTGGCAAAATATTTTACAGAAATCGGCCCAGCCGTTCTCATTTTATGAATTACTTTACATTTTTTACACATACATATTGGATTTTGCCACGCCTCTACGCCCGCACACCGAAAATCAAAAATCAGACTTCACAGTGTAACCCGCCTGAATATTCTGAAAATTTCATCAAACTCGGCCCAGCCGTTTTTGTTTTATATATATAGAAGATAGATAGATAGAAGAATAGATAGATAGATTAAAAATAATTATATCCTTTCAAGATATGATCTTAATGGGAGGTGTGCCGTTGAGGTCGCGCCGGCAATTTGGCCGATATTTTGTTCCATACATAATTGAACCATACCAATATTATCATAATAAAAAGAAATTAATTTTCATTTCTTCCTTAAAAATTGGTGTTTAATTCAAAATCAACATCGGCCCATAACATTTTTGTATTCCCACGAAATTACTTTGGTAATAAACCGGCAAGTGCACGTCTAAGTCCGCTTTTACAATGTGACAGACAGAAGGCAGACAGACAAAGTTTGTAAGCGAGGGAGGAAAAAAGTAAAGTGTGTCACGCATACAGCGTCGCCCCCTTACCAACAAATTCGTCTGTCTGCCTTCTTCGTCTGTCTGCCTTCTGTCTGTCACATTGTAAAAGGGGACTAAACAGGCTAAACTAGCAACATGATTTATTTTTGTTCGAGAAACCAATTAAGGAAGTGGTTTTTGTTTTTTAACCTACTTACAACTACAATTATTGTTGGAAGAATTCAAACCAATTGAATGTAAGAAAAGATAAACTTACTATTTATTGTTTTAGTTTTTGTTTTTGTTTAAGCTTTGATATTGTTACAAATAAAGCTGTTGCTTATAATTTTTATTCGCTTAACAGTTTTATTTGCTGTATATCTTTAGTTTTTCTAAAATCTTTGAATGAAGTTTCCTGACGATCTGGCCTGAACAACCAATGAAATGCGCATAGGAATAGCTTATCCCTTCAACAATAGATTTCTGTGTTTTTATCACCAATAAAAATTGGAAATTAACCACGATAAACAAAATATTTTAAATTAAAAATGTTTGTATTCTCACGAAAATACTTTGATAATTAAGAAATATATTTCTGAAATTAAGCAGCATTTATTGAATATTAGTCTGGTGTTCTTGATTTTTAAATAGAGTCCAATTAATTGCATCAAGAAATAAGTGTTTTAAATTTTTCAGAAAATGCTCAAGAAAACTTGTTTTAACTCAATTAGTTTATTTGAATAGACATGTTAAGCAAATCAGTCAATAGTTTCTTATTTTTATATAAAGTTTTCTTAAACAATTATTTTGCTACACGTTTTTATTTACAAAAATTCAGGCTTTTCTTCCTTTTTTGTAAAATACCTATAAATGGCTAATTTCACGCATTTCATCAAACAAAAGATTACAATAAGAAATGTTTGGTTTGGATGAGAATGTTGCAAGATTTTCTTGGTTAAAGCCATATTTTCTTGTGATTTATTGAGTTATTCTTTTCGTGTATTATATCCGGTCTCTGCCCTAAGCTATGAACTACGTTTAGTTTTGGTTTAGCGGTTTAGAAGTTCTGTTTTAAATAAAAATCCTTAATGTTGCCTTAATATCAACATCAAAATGAAAATTTCAAATATGAAAAAAAATCTTTTAAAAATCGTTTTGGTCTATCAACCACATTTTGTTAAGCTTGAAAATTGTAGACTTTATTAATATGGCGAACGTGTTAATTTAATATTTTGTTTTGTTTTATTTTTTAATTTTAGAATAAAAAAAGGACTTAATTGACTCACACGAGACTCGCACTTTGTCATCACATCTTCACCAAACATTTTCTTTTAAGACTTTAAGGTGAATAATGATAACGTGTAGGGATAAAAGTTAGATGAACAGGCAGAATATCTCAAAAATGTATGAGTAGTTTGTTTTAAAGTAAATATTGAAGAAAATGAATGTACAGTTCGTTTTGATGGCAGATACTTTACTGAAATATACATATTTTTTGCCGTTTTTTCACAACATTTAAATTGTTAATGAGCATTACAGAACGGCACATTTTAAGTTTAATGACAAGACATTTATATACATACTTACAGAGAGAAAATAATTTAAAACAAAAATACATTCGACTCAAAAAACCATAAAGACACAAGTCAAAATTCATTAAGACAGTCAGTTACAGTCACAAATCAAAAACCAAAGACTATAAATATATAAATTTATTGCTCTTAAGGTGCATGAAGACGACATGTTTTTTACATCTGACTTGTCAACTTTTTAAGTCACATGTAATTGAGTATGTCTCTCAAAATGGCTGTTTTATATAAGGTTTATAATATTCAGTCACAAACGTACATGTAATTTGCTTCTGACATTGTCTATCTTTTTTTCGTATTGTTATTGCAGAAACCAAAGTAGTTCTCGGTTGCAAAATACAAATTTTTGTTTACGCCGAAAAAGAGTTCAGCCATCTAAACATTTTTTTCTTTAAATTGGAAGATACCAATTTAGGATATTATAATAAAACATTGTTTCTATATCTTTGTATGTACATAATTTCTATTCAATGGTGAAATTATCATAAATATATCGGTATTGTAAAATATTAATCAGCCGGATAATAATTCCGTCAATAGTGGGCTCCGCTGCCGTTTTCTTCCCGGCATAGATTTCTTATGTCAGACGGTTTGTCAGAAGAAAATAGAGCACGCTCTAATTGAAATTTTGTCTGATGAATTTGCGTCTGACTTTTACAGAAGCAAAATTAAAAAGGTAACACACGACATGCATGTATTTTGCAGTGGGAAATTTGACATGTCAGATGACAAATACTTGTCGTTTACGGCCGCCTTTAGTATTTGAAATTTTCAAAAATATTGTGCTTCTTAATGATGAGGGGGGGAAGTAACAAGAAAGCAAAAACTTCGTGCTCACTTTCAGAGAACTAAAGAGAGCAAGAACCCACATGCATTAATACATATACATATTTGCTGTTTTTGCCAGCAGGGGTACCGTTGGAAATTTTCGAAACAAAAAATATTTATTTCCGGTAGGCTGTGCTTAAGAAACATAATTTTTTATGCCCTTTCCTTTCTTAAACACCTGACAAAAAGTTTTTTCTTCATCATTATAACTCATCTTTTTCATACTTTTCATGTTTTGTTCCCACATTTTGTTTATTTTTACCGATTTAGCGATTTCAAATAAATTTTAGGGTTTGTTTTAAATTTTGCAATTGTTCGCGAATTTTAGCCCTGATCGAGATTGAAGCAAATTTTCTGATTCTTTAAAGCTTTTACGATTTTTAACAAATATTAGACTTTTCTGTCATCCCGCTGTTACCAAATATTTAGTAATTTCAGCCATTTTTACGGAGTTTTTTCATCGCTGTTAGTTTAAGGGACTTTTAGTCAATTATATGGCACTATTTTTGCAAACTTTTTCGAATTTTTCAATTCTGCGAAGCTTTGTTGCTCTTTGAGGCAATCGTTGCTTTTTTAAAAATAGCCTCATACTTAACCCTAGAACACACACCCGGGTACAAATGTATCCACTTGCAACTTTGCAGTGCTGTAACTCAGGAACGGCTTAACTTACGGAATATACATTTCGGATCTAGGAAACATAAGTAATTTCTAATTGTTAAAGGTTATTTTATGCAATTCGGATCAGTGGTTCAGAAGCTACGCGCTTCCAAAGTCGACACCTACGTAAACACACACCCGGGATACGTTTGTACCACACCAGCTAATATCAAAATAAAAGGCAACAAACCATTTTATAGTGTGTTTAAATTACATTATTTTATTTAAAAAATGAAAATAATGCATTATTGATACATATTGTGCACTCGATATTGGCTTCTTACATTTGCCACACACCTTTTTGGGTTTTCTAAGTCGTTTTGTTTCTTGAGCATAGGGTAGGTTAGGTTCGATGGGCAGCCATCGAGATACAGCTCACTTGGGTCCCTTATTGGTCCCTTTGTGATATCCAGTGCCAATGCCCATCCTATAGAGCAGTTACGCAGTTGGCGTCACTGCAAAGTTGAACCAATTCGTCTTCCTAGTGAAGAGAAGAACTTCTACATTAGTCGTTAAATTCCAGATCAATTCTTCCAGCATGAGCCCCACCGGCCAGTGTCCAGTCACAACCGATATCACTGTCCTAACCTGATCCCTGCTGAACTTAAGTAGAGAGTTAGTTCTCCATGCATCATATCCAGGCCATAGGAACCTGGATATCGAGCAGGTGGACTCACAGGTCCACCTCATCTGCGCAACTATGTAAGACTCGCTCCAGATAAGTGACTTACAGTGAGCCATTGGAAGTCCAATGAATTGGTCAATGAATACGTCATCCATTCGACCACCTTGTTTGGCCAGCCCTTCTGCGTGTAGCCGTGTCGCTGAACAAAGAGCCATCTGTTTGGCCATGATGTCCACCGGGAGCCAGTTTAATATCATAAGCAGTGCCCTCGTGGTAGTAGATCGCATTGAACCCGTGATCATCAACGCGACAAGTCTATGTATTTTCTCAAGCATCGCGCGGTTCCTGGTCTTATCCAATGCAGTCCACCATACAATGACCCCGTAATACAGAGTCGGCTTTACTACAGCCTCAAAGATCCAATTTGCACACCTCGGGCCCATGCCTCAGTTTCTACCGATTGCATCCCTACACGCATATATGGTAACTATTGCCCTTTCCATTCTCATCAGGATATTAAGTCCCCATGACAGATTGCTATCCAGAACCACGCCCAGATACTTGGCACTGTGAGAAATCTGAAGCTGAGTTCCGCTTAATCTCGGAAGACTAAAGTCTTCGGTCTTGTACTTCCTCGTAAAGAGTACCAATTCCGTCTTTGACGGATTGACATCCAGCCCGCATGATACGCTACAGGTGATGAGTACCCCCAAAGCAGCTTCAATACACTGATACATTACGTTCAAATGTCTCGTGTAATGGCCACCGCAACATCATCAGCATACGCCACTGTTTTAATCCTCATGTCGTCCATCCTCATCAACATGGTTTTCATAGTCAAGTTCCTCAATAGTGGGGATAGAACTTCCCCGTGGGGAGTTCCCCTGTTCACCAGCCTCTGAACACTGGTCTCACCTATCGTAGAGAAAATTACCCAATTCCTGAGTAGATTGTCCACAAATCTACATATGTCATCGTCGATCCCCAGGCTCATGGACGCCACAATAGATTCCGCGCTGATATTGTTAAAGGCCCCCTCAATATCGAGAAAGGCCACGAGTGTGTACACCTGGAATTCGAGCGATCTCTCAATTGTTCCGACTAGAGAGTGAACAAATCTTGAGCATAACTTGAATAAGAGTTTCCTGCATGCACTCTTTTGCTTATATATTTTGGACCATGTAGAATATTTGCATGAAACAGAACTAAAACATTTTTAAAATATTTATTTACGCTTTAAAAAAAATAAAAATGAAATTGGACCATTTAAACATAAGAAAAAGCCAAAATAAGCTAGTAGGTACAAACGTATCCCGGGTGTGTGTTCTCGTAGAAAAAGTTGGGTATGCATCGTACGGTTAAACCGAAGTCACGCATTTTAAAGGGCATTCCTAACATTGTCGATTTGAAAGAGAGCGAAAAGTCCAATGCCTTATGCCATTATTAAGGGTTAATTTTTTAGGATAAAACTTGCTACTCTTTAATAGAGCAAAACATTTTTAAGAAAAATGTCACATTTTTTTTGAGAAGAAACTACCATAAGTTATTCAATAAATAAAAAAAATAACAAATATTAAGTATATGAGTATTGTTTGCTATTAGGGAAATTGTACTTAAATTTGTACTTTACTTTCGAAAATCTAATTTAGAAGTCGTAAAAAATCTTTCAACACAAACTTTTTTCGAATATTATATACTTTTTTGGAATGTATCGTTCTATATTTTGGTATTAAATCTTCACTTGAAGTATATTCCTCCATCTCCCATATGTACAAACTATACAAAAATAAAACAAAAATGCTAAATAGTGCCCAATGTTCGCTTAATCGAACACTATTTATCTCAAAAACAAAAAATCTAAAAAAATTTGGACTTCAGATTCGTGTTTTCTAGTCGCAAATTATCTACTAACCACCAAGTTTTTTAAAGTTACAAAACAAAATCGCTGGGACGAAATGGGTTAAAACACGCTTTAGTTAAATGATACAAGCACCATTTAAAAATCTACTAATTTTTTTTATCAATAAATATACAAGTTTTGAAATCTTACGTATACAATGACCTCAAAAGTGCCGTTAGCTGTATTTTAGTATTTATTTAATTGTTTTGATTAAATAATTTATTTGTTTTTTTTCTTTCAAATATATGTACATATTTGTGTATCGTACCTGCAGTTGCAAAAAGAGTTGTTTTTTCTCTGATCTGTTATAACAACGCTTAAAATGCTCTTTAGTTTTATATTAAAAAAAATTTTATTTTCCGCACAATTTATAATTGCACTATGTATGCAATACATCTTTTGTAAGACTGGTTACGCTATAGACTTTTTATACCCTAGAAGACAATAGTATGTGAGGAGGATATTATAAGTATGTGCTGGTGTTTACAACGCTGGAAATAAATTGTGGCCTTCTAAATGGCTTTTAGTATGCCAATCGATAGCCTCATTTGATGGTCCGTCTGTGTATCCGTGTAGTGTTTGGGTACAGGGTGCGGCTCGGAATATTTCAGATAATTTATTAAAATTTTTTAAATGCCTCTATTATTCTTTTTTTTTCAAGAAATGATCTTAATGAAAGTGCTGAAAATTTATTCAGGACTTTTTCCACTTTTTTTAATTTTTATTCAAGAAAATGTTTTATGATTTTAAATAACCCTTGCACAAATGAGCTCCATTGAATAGGGAGGTTACAGCGTATGTCGATTCGAAAGAAATCATTTAGGAATTCGAACAATGTCTACTGTGCATTACGATTTTCGTAATATTTGTTTCGAATAAGCGGGCGTGATTTATACTTTATTGAAAACAAAAAATCCCTTTCTTAACAGCCACTCTCTATTACGAACAAAAAGTTTTCATTAATTTTCATATTTTTTTTTTTAATACAACCTCTGTCATCGTTTTGAACGATTACGGAAATCGCAATACACAGTACAAATTGTTCGAACTCGTAAATTATTTCTTTCGAATTGAAATACGCAGTTACCCCCCAGGTTACAATTTTACAAAGAATTAGATAATATATACTTATTTTTTTTTTGTTTCTAATAAATTATAAAGTGGTTAAAAATCGGTTTATGATTTCAATTAGCCCTTATACAAATCATTTTCAGAAATCAGCAAGTTGAGCTTCTAAAGTAAATTAGATAAATTCCATGTCTCAAGTTTTTTTCAGGCTAAAAACCGGTCTATAAAAAACGGGTTGAGTTTGGCCTTGGAAATAGCTCTCTTGCTAGATATCGTCTGAAATTAGGTATAATTACCACAAATTGCAACAAAATGCTCGAATCGTGGTTCAAAGCCAGCAGAAAATAAATGCCTACACACAGAAAAAAATCAAGTTAAAAACGTCGAAAACAAGGTTGATTTAAAATTTTTCGGCGGTAATTTTGCTTCATACGTTTTTCATGTTAATTCAACCTGATTTTATAATTACTTGCGAACAACATTTTTTTCTTTTAAAATAACTATAATTCATGTTAATTTAACATTGCAGTAAAGTTAGAGCAAAATCTCATTTATATTAAAATAACAATCCGAATCACGTTAAATGAAAGTTATTTCATGTTGAAACAACGTGAATTTCATGTAGAAACTAATTGGTTTGAGTGTGTTATAACAGTGTGAAGAAGCTTCAGAGACAACATATGCATTTATTTCAGAACAATTCAAAACACTTACCCCTGTGACACATGTTTCACTCTTTTTGTAGTCTCCTTTGTTAACAGATCAATCAGCAGAATGGCCCGATATTGTTTTCGTCATCATTCTACTTTGAAAATTTGATGTACTATTTAACTTAATAATTTTAATTAAAAGAATACGGGAATTGTCTTCTTTTTATAACATATTTTAAGAACGAAAATAAAAAAATGTACATACTTAACTATGTATGCATGTTAATTTAACAAGATAAGAATACTGAATCCATATTTATTTATATTTTAATATTTTTTCATTTTTTTTAACAGTGAATAATATTTAATAAACGTGATTAAAGATTATTTTAGTATATTTCATTTAAAATTTATATGAAATAATGATAAATTTAAATAAAGGGCATACTTTTGCCAAAATTTACTATGATTCTCAATCAAAATTTTTCCATGTTTATTTTACATTGGTATTTTTTTCTGTGTGTAAGTAAGCGCCTTTAGAAAATTTGGATGAGATCACAGCTCCAACATGTCGAGAAAATTGCTTTAATCTGACTGAATGGTTATAAAATATTGGCATCTAGTTATTTAAAATTTAGCAGAGCTAAATATTTTATAAAATTAAAAAACTTGTTAAAAAATTCCTTCAACTCGCACAAAATGTTTGTTTACTATTTTTATCTTTTTGGACCAGAGTATTGTAAGTTAATTATATTTTCGGTGTTGGGCACCTACACTTTCTTTTTTGAAACTTACAAATTATTGTCAATATTTTATTTACCTTTAACAAACACATATTATTTAATGGATTTAACAAACAAAGAGACAGACAGTCAAATAATTAATTCAGTGTTAATGAAAATCTGGTAGAAACAATTAAAAATAAATAAATAAGCATGGGAAATCTTTATCAAAAAGTCTTGAACACATAAATATTTGTTCAGACATTCATTTGCGTAATTGTTTTATATCCAATATTATTTCAATTAATTGAATTTTTATGTTGCAATAATAATGAAAAATAAATTTATTATACATTATGTGTTTTTAATAAAAGTCCAGAGGCGTAAATGCAAAAAATAGTTAAAAATATGAAAATAATTAAACAAATGATTTCCTATACTACATCATTTAACAAGAAATTTGTGACTGGGGAAATAATGGCTCAGAACTAAATTATTATATATGGTTTAGATTCATATAACAGTCTTTTTATTGTATATTATTTTAATAAATTCTTTTAAATCAGATTCTTTTGTCTTAAAGTGATTTTATGGAGGGGGCTTTTATGTACAATTTTGGACATACCAGCAGAACACTTTGCTTTGACATAGTAGCTAACCTAAAAGTTTATTTGCTACATTATATCCTCCGTATTTATAAACGATTATTAAATTTAACAAACTTTTATTAAGGCAAATTTTCATACAAAAATTTTTTTTTATAAATACTGGCGTATGTGTATACATACTTACATTTATAAGGAAGTTATGGCATTAAAAGCTCTTTGCTTGAGTGGTATTTGTATGGAAGCCAAAGTCAAATATGAAACGGTTCCAATGAAATTTGGTAAAATGATTTTGATTGCAATTAAAATTTTTTTAGTCAAATTTAGTCTGAATATCGACATCGTTAAAACGATTCTTAAAGAGTTCCTGAGTCGATTATTTTACCAAAAGTTGAATCAATATCCTTAAGTGTCACGCACATCATCACAAACGCTTAACGCTATCTTCACTCTCTTGGTGTAGGGTTATGGCTGTGAAGCCGACTGCCTTGTTGAATTGGAAATAAATGTATATATTTTTACGAAATTCTAATGCAGGACTATCAACTATCCAAATATTTGGACCTGCACTAATACATTGTCACATATCTGTTTTTACATTTTAATAAATTTCAAGTGCCACCAGGTGCCAACTCTCAATTTGTTGCATTTCACAGTACAACATTTTTCAGCTGATTGATTCGGGAGTTTTGGCTCTTTTGTGTAACATAACTCGAGAACCACTAGTCGGATTTTGCTGAAACAAATTTAGATCAATAACTACAATTACTTTCATCTGTTTTTTTAATTCATAAAAAATCCAAAACGGTATAACGTGTCAAGTCCTATTACTTTCACGTAAAGTTGCATAACCTATGAAGAAAATGAGACATAACCCAGTAAAAAATGTGCTCCAAAACGAGCAGGTTTTATGTATGAATGCATGCCTCAAATCGCTTCAAACCTGCTGATAAGATTTTTACTGCTGACAATAAGCGCTTTTTTCAACATGCAAACAAAGCACTCCTAAAGCGCTTTTTTAAGGGATAACTGTATTTCCATATTCATTGATTTTTTGCTTTTAATTGCTTAAATGCATTGTTTCAATAATTTTCGTAAACCATTATATATTTGTATTTTTTTTCGCTTTAAAACCTCATCGTTGTCAGCACTAAAATAGCAGCTTTTTCTATATTTAATTCTTCATCATTTACTGCTATACAAAAGCTCTCTTATTGAAGCGCTCGATTATGCGCTTTTTCTCAAAAGTGCTTCAAAAAACTCAAATTTTTTTTACTGGGAAATGATGAAAATCGATGAACACGTTTCGCTTTTATTCACAATTAAGTGAAGGCATGAATTTCAAATATTTGCTCGAGATATGCACTAAATTCTTTGGAAAAAACATTAATGACTTTTGTTATGAATCAGAATTTATCAGAATTAAAAAAGTAATAAACAAAAGGTTATTTGATTTTTATGATTGCGGTAGCAAATTAATAAACGGTAATAAATGTGCGTGGACAATTAAAAGGAAAAAAGGAAAGTGCACATTTTTAATTATTTTGGGTTTTCCGTTGGCAACCCGTATGATTTTTTTTACAGAAATTCCCCCCAAATTTAGTAGCGCTCATGTTTTGGAACGTACCAATCAGTGAAATATTGCAAAATACGTAGTATTTTTAGGTGTTCATTGATCGATTTTTGTCATTCAACAAATGCTGACGAACGCGAAAAGTACAACCGATTTTTCCCCGTTTTTTTTAAAATTATAACTGAAACTAAGGCCCAAGAGTTTTACGACAATGGAAAGTTTTTCTATTTCTCATGGGGTTTTATGCTCGAAGCCTCTGGAGTTTGACAAAGACAGAACAAAATTAAAACAGTTTTTGCAACAATCGCACGTTGGCTTAAACGATACTAGAGTATGTGAAATTGTGGATACAATCAACCCAATTATGAATACAAATTCCTCGAGAGTTTTTTTCCCTTTTCCCATTTTTAAATTAAATTTACATAAGAAAAATGGGAGAATGGAGAAAACTCCCAGGGAATTTTTGTTCATAATTGGGCTGAAATTACATTTTGGTGACCCCGACGTGATGCGATTGAGAAGTTTGGTGACCCCGACGTGATATAAAATTCAATTCCTGCGGAAGTTTACATTTTGAATGTACTTTGGCTCAATTGAGTTCTAATTTTATATTCAAACGAATAAGTGTGTAAAATTCAATTCCTGCGGAAGTTAACATTTTGAATGTGCTTCTGAAGGTTGAGTTCTATTTTATAATTTAAAGACTGTGGTTGTGTTGTTTCATTCAATTCCTGCGGAAGTTAACAAAATCTTTTACTCTAACTTCAAACAAAGATGGCAGGATTCTAATTGTACGAAGTCGCGATTTGAAAACAATAATACAAATTGGCTTGAAGGCACATTTACAATTAAGTTTACTGAGGCTGAATGTTCTACCAGTTCTGCACTTGGTCGGCCACGCAAATCGTTTGAGGAGTGCTGTGATCGCGCCAAACGATACAAAATGGATGAAGTACGTGCTATGTTTCCTCAAGAAGTAATTTATTTTTTTTCTAGTATTTCAAAATCAACCACAAAATTTGTACAATAAAAGCTTTGGGGATGTTTACAAAGCTTGAACTTAAAAAAGAAACATACGAGTATCTAATGCATTGGTTACAAAATGAAGGATATAACATACTCGTACTATACAAAGAACTCACGAAAGAAAAAACTAACAGTTATCCTCAAGAAATTTCTATTACTGAAAGTTCAGGCAGTGTTCCGCTGTAAAATCTGTTGCAACCTACTGCTAAAAGAGTCCTAGAGACCAAGTCAGTAAAGGAAATAAACAAAATTGAAAGCGGAAATCTAACAATGTACTATAACATAACATAGAAGACACTGTATGTTACCAAATGCATTATTATAATGAAATATTTTTCACACATTATTCTGACTTCAAAATGCTCGCTGGAAAAGGATTACTGAAAAAACAAGAAAAAATTCGTAAGTATCCGCAAATGTGTAGCCATCAATACCTAAACGACGGCTGAATACAAGAGCGTAAGAGTATACGTGTGATTGCTTTACCACAATTGTGCTATGAAATGTTTAACTCTCCTCTAAACACAAAGTAGATGCAATGCGTCTACTAACGCCTACGTATGCGGATACCTTAACAAATTTACAATTTTTGTTACTAGGGTAGCATTTGGCAGAAAATCTTCTATATGACTAAAAACATTAAAACGAAAAATAATATACGCCCTGCCTAAGATTGGAAAGCGGTCCTATTAAAAAGCAGGACTTACTAGTAGTACTGCCATTTAGAGGTTGTCATTAACCGAGCACTATCTTTTACCACATAGCTCAAGTTATAATTTTAATGTTCTGCCGCTTGTAATTAATATGACGACAGCTTTCTTGAAATTTTATAAGTGTTTGCTTTAGAGACAACAAAATTTTTTTTCAATAAAACTTGTGGTTTTACGGAATGACCAAAATTAGCTTCATTAGCTCACAAATTTCATGGCATTTAATGTTTAAAAATAATTTCCGGCATATGGCATTGGCAACTACAGCTAATAAACGCCATCCTTTCGATCCAACGTTGCACCTGTTTTTCGAACATACCTTATCTTATTTCGTCAACAGTTCTTCGAAAGTTGGCTTCTAAATTATCAGTCGTTTGTGGATTATCAGCATAGCGGAGAGATTTGTTTTTATCCCACAAAAAGTATTTTAAAGCTATGAAGCCACACGAACGAGATGACAATTTTATAGGTGCATTTCTTGATACTATTCGGTCATCAAACGTTTTGGCTCAACAAAGTGATGGTTTCACGCGCTGTGGGGCATGTTGCGCCGTCTAGTCGGAAACATTTCTCCTTCAAATGTTTTGCATGAGGAATAAAAAAAATCACGAATCATTTGCCTAAAAAAACGCACCACATATTTATTGTTTCGGGATTAATGGAGTCTCAATAGTTCCATGAGGATTGTGTTCTCCCCAAAAACGACAATTCTACCCTGTGAGTAAAAACTAAGCCTCAACACAGATGATGAATACATAACGGTCTGCTGGCTCAATTATTGTACCAGTTGGATGTAGGTCAAAATCTTTCCTCAAAACATTGAGTCCTCTGTCACATTAACGTCTACAGCGGCGATGGCTTCTTTTGTACTTACGATGCGGCCTATGTTTCGATAAATAATAGTCAAAAGAGTAAATGTGATTATGAGTTGGTCCATATTAGCTGTTTAGATGGACGATTATGCGCACCGTAACCTTGATGAAATGCTCTATAAGCTTAACAAATAGAGCGCAAAATTTAAAAAAAAACCTTAAAAGAGTAAAATTGCAAAAGATTTTTAAATTTTTCATGAAGTTTGAACTTTTGTCCTCTGTAGCTCTGTCATTTCTTGACTTATCTTCACAAGCGACCCATAGTTATTTTAAAAATTGTATTACCTTTCAATAAAAAAAAATACATAACCTGTTTTATATATTTGAAGATATTTGCATTTAAGTGGCATCATCTTTTTTAAAAACACAAATAACTATTATTTTGTTATCTCTCAAAAACGGTTCTACTTTTGACTTCATATTCATATTCATATTCATATTCATATTCATATTCATATTCATATTCATATTCATATTCATATTCATATTCATATTCATATTCATATTCATATTCATATTCATATTCATATTCATATTCATATTCATATTCATATTCATATTCATATTCATATTCATATTCATATTCATATTCATATTCATATTCATATTCATATTCATATTCATATTCATATTCATATTCATATTCATATTCATATTCATATTCATATTCATATTCATATTCATATTCATATTCATATTCATATTCATATTCATATTCATATTCATATTCATATTCATATTCATATTCATATTCATATTCATATTCATATTCATATTCATATTCATATTCATATTCATATTCATATTCATATTCATATTCATATTCATATTCATATTCATATTCATATTCAACGGACTATTTTACATAAATAGTAGGTCAGATTAAGTTGTTGAAAATTTGTGACACAGCCCAGCAAAAACTGATAAGCAGTAATCTAAAGAAGAATTCGGAGTGAAGCGCTTACACTTCTATGAAATATTACATGATTTTTGTTTGGAATTCCTCTGGTAGAAGCCCTGCTGTAGAGATCATGCTTTGAAAACTGACATGATTTACGTGTGTAAAGTAAGTGGAAAAATTAAGCATTGAAAACATTGTTATTACAGCGCTTAAAATATTTTTTATAAATCTAAAATTTTTTTGGAATAAAAGTATTATAGTTTTATAATAATTATGTATGATTTTGTGAAAGTTAATATTATTTATTTTTTATCAAAATAGTAAATACTATCACTGCTTCAATAAATCAGTAAAAACTGTAATCTTAAAAAACGAATAAACAGCGATTTTCTTTTAGTATTTAGTACCGAATTTAACAATTGTAGGATTGTGTGCCTTATTTTACAGCAGTAGAGTAAGACAGTTATTTTTAGAAGCAAAAAAGGAAGCAGTTGCGATGCAGTATACTTGTTTATTGCTTTCAAATCTCAAAAAAATTTGCTGGGAGTGTAATTTTTATTTCTTAAAATTGCTCTCTCTTAGCAAAATCGGGATAGTTTCGAGACAAAGAGTTCTAATGAAAATCAATATTTAAGCCACAGTTCCAAGAACTACTTCACTTTTAAAAATATTTCAGGTTGGCACACGTTACCTTCATTAAACTGGCAAAGAATTACTTCAGGTTCTATTAGAATAGCATGTAGTGTAATGTATTTGAAGACATGTGGTCCCATATTTTAGACCCAATTTAAAAATATCAAATAGCAAGACCTTAAAGTTTAAGAACTAGATAGCAAAATCTGACTGTCCTTCTGTCTGCAGAGCTCAAATTAGGCGTGCTATAGAGGCAAAAACTTAAAAATTGGATTTAAAGCGGTAGAAATATGAAATATGAAATTTGGCAATTATTATTTATTGATTCAAATCTAAAAATGCATAACATATTGTGTTCTAAATTTTTTTAGTCTCTTAAAGCAGTTTTGTTTTACTTATTAATTTAATTGATTTAATAAGACAAACGAAATTTAAATTTAAACACTTTTACTCAAAAATTCATGTGCCTTTGGCTGGGGAAACTTGCCAGTGTCTAAAATTAGGAATTGCCCAAATATATTTTTTACTTTATTAAGATTTTTTCTTAAAATGTTTCGTTGCTCCTTTTGTTAACATATTTTAATTTTTAAGTTATTCCTCCTTTTCCTTTTTTATTATTGTGTAGTTGTTGCTTAAAAACGCAAAAATCAAGGGCTGTTTGAAATTTTGCAACCAGAAAACCTGTGGGGTAAAGCAAAAGTAAAGTTAAGTAAGTATAGATGATTTTGTTAAAATTTTACGTACATATATTAACTCAATAAAAAGCAGGAAATGTTAGCAACTATAAACATACCAACACACTCACATATTTTGGAGTTGTAATTACCCTGTAGTTAATGTGGCTGTCTACGAGCTGGTTATAATTCTAACCTCTTTATGACACAACCAGTGCGAATGCTAGCTATATGACTGGCCACTTGAACAAAAGGATGTCCTACGAGGGGTAAATTGTCACCAAGAGGCCACAAAAGGGCAGTTCATAAACCGGTTCTTCTTGGCTTACCCTTAACTGTGTCTGTTAAGTGTTGTCATACGTTCCGTTTCTCTCTCTCTCGCATAAAATGAACGAAATGCTCAATGACAGACATTTTTACTATTTTATATAGACAGCTAAGTGCCGGCACAAAGTGACAGTAACATTTTCCACAGTTTTAGAACCAGTTTTCCGAGTATAGGATTAATGTGAATAGTTTTATAACCAGTCTTCAGAGTATGGGATCAATGTGGGTAGTTTTATAACCAGTCTACAGTGTATAGTACATACTGCCAATTTTGGGGTAAATTGTCACGAAAAAACTACAGGGTAAGAACATTTTACACATACATATTTATGCAAAGACCGACATGATCGCTCACACATTCATAGAGACGAATAAATAAAATGAAACTAATGCGGAAAATCAAGGCAATAGGCAGCCAAAGCTTTAAATTAAGTTGTGCTTGTGAACTACCCAGCAAACACAATTAATTTATACAATAAAATCTTCGTATGACTAAAATTGTTATGACAGTTTCTAATTAATAATATGTGACGAATTTAACTTATTGTGTTGCTTTCAACAAATACATTTTAGGTAAGAAACAATTTTAATTAATTTATTTTAAGATCAGGATATAATAATTTATCAAAACATTCTCTGGCATTCATTTTCTCTGCAGCATTTTTTTTTATTTTTTTTATAATTAAATGCCATATTTTTTTTTTTTAATTTAATAATTTTTTTTTGTTTTCTTATTTATTTTATTAATAACCTATTTCCGATGTGCGAAAATATCCTTTCTTTCGAACAATAACATTTAAAACAAAAACAAATTCTAAAAACTTTGGCTGGTTGTATGTCCATTTAGTCCTTGTTTGTAAATTACTGGTCGCAATTTTGAATATAACCTGATGAAATTTGGTACTTATATTTTACTTGTAATAAAAACGATGCATATTGAAAACGGTTGGAAGAGGTTCATAATATCTCATGGCCCCTTAACAAACTCTGGCATACAGTCTTGAGCCCAGAAATCCTCTTTTCTTTTTTATCGGTATTTAGATCAAATTTGAGACAAAAATGGTTTAGTCCAAAACTAGCCATAGGTTACACATAAGTCTCCTTTCTAAAATTGTTTTCAGACAAACAAATCTGGTATAAAGGTTGATTTCTAGATCATATTCGGCAAGAGGAACTCTTATATGAATCTCAACCTCATAATACAATTTTGTTTTGCCCATTTCGGTCCCATATAAGGAACAGTGTCGAAAAACTGTCTGGTTATATTGTAGTTAAGGGTATCAAATGTTTAAACCTACTAAACTTTCCTACTTGTTTAATTTGGTGTTAAGTAAATTTTCAATTGTCTTATTTTTGCATAAATTTATACATGCATATGGTGAATATATTTACCATTCATAATGTACACATTCAGACCCGTATAAGGATTAGTTTTTTCTTTTCATTGTTTTTCTATGAATGACCACAAAAATTTCAAATGTGTACAGAAAGTACATATACCTAAAATAAAGTCTATTTGCAACAAAATACGTGCATATGTACTGCAATATGATGTTCCAAGATGAAGTTTGTAACAAAAATATCTTAACTGATGACAAAACTTTTAGACCACAAAAAAGAAAAACCCATTTTTTTTTGTTATAAATTTGTTAGTCTTAAGTCATTTAAAACGTTTTTATAATTGTTCCTAGTTTGTGTGTGTGTTTTTTTTTAAGACCATTGAATTTGTCTATTGTGTTGAACAGAAGTTGGGCACAGAAGTTGATGGTGTTAACAGATTCTACTTTGCATGTTACAAGTTTTCAATAAAAAGTTTGTAAAAATCTTAAATAATTTTGCATTATTTTGTTTAAATTTTTATGTTTAAGGCTAAAAGCTTAATGACGTAAACTGTCAAATTAACTTACAGAGTTGCGTAAAATGAGATTTATGTTTTAAATTGATTATAACTTTGTTATTTAGGCGATTTCTAATTATTTTCTTTTAAATACAGTATATTGTAGGGAAGGTTTTTTCAATTATATCTGAAAATTATATCATGCAAGTGATGTGCATTTTCTGCTACCCACATGCGTACCCTTTTTCCAAAACTATTTACAAAATTTATGGTATAATTTTCATGATTTCATTTCGAATGTTGGATTTAAGTTGGGAATGGTTCTGGGCTTGTTTACATACAGTCTTTCTTTTAAATACCCCCAAAAAAAACTGTTAAAAGCTATAAAGTCCGGTAAACGTGGAGGCCAGTTAAAATTGCTTGTACGCAAAATAAAGCGTACGCCGAATATTTCATTTACCAAAACCATTAAGGCAATTGCAGCATAAGCTAATGTTCTCAAAATTCTCCTAAAAGATGAATGTAGTTAAAATTCTCTGCACCTACCGCTGTGATAGTTAAAGTTATGTCAATCATCTCCTTATTGAGGGACTAAGTTGAAACCTCTCCCGTAAACATTTGGGCAAAACTGGGAGATACGGGTCTATTTTGTTTTGGTCCTTTATGGTTATTTTTTTATCCGTATATGGTTATTTTTTCATGGCTTAGAAAAAAACACACAGTGTTATTTTACGACAATTAGAAAGTTTTATGCTTAATTTTAGCAATTTTAACTAGCTTGGGTATAACATCATGATTCGTTACAGCTTTAGCCGAACTTAAATGATTTTCAGGAGGAGTATTTATATCGGAGCCTTGCTAAGTTATGAAACAATCATCCCACTATAATGCAGAGTGATTTCTGGTATTAAAAAACATAAACTTCAATACAGCGTTGAAATTAGTTTTGGCGTTTACAGTGAATTTCAGAAGGCTGCTAAATATGGGATCAAAGGTAAATTATTAAATTATATCACAAAATTGCATGACTTTTTTCTGGCCATATGAAGCTAAGTTGGAAGAAATTTAACCGCCATATCTATGCCTGCTACGCTTTTATCCGTATTTAATTTATTTACCAGAGTGGGCATTATATGGGGCCTATAGTAAATTATGAACCGATCATCAAAAAATTTATAAGTGTGATTTCTAGTCCTATAAAACTGTTTTTTTTTTTATTGAAACAAATAATTGAATGTAATTTTTACAATTCTTTTTCTTTGTTTACTAAAACTACAACTAGTTCAAACTAAGAACTATCTAGTAGTATTATTCTATTAATATAAGATTTGATAATGCTGATCTAAGGCAAATTTACCCCAAGCAAGTCAATGGGTTTTGCACGAACCAATCTATGTTCGTTACATGGGTTAAAGAAAAGCCGAGACGCTTCCTCATTGATGTGGCGTTTTAATTTTATATGATGATTAACTGCATACTTTTTAATAGTGGTATTTATACTATCAACTCCCAAGTCTCGATGAAGGTCTGTATTCCTTATGTACCATGGAGCGTTCACCATTTTACGTAACACTTTATTTTGAAAACGTTGTATTATATTTATGTTGGATTTCTGCGCACACCCCCCACTGTTGGATACCGTAAGTCCAGATGGAAGCTAGTAATTTTTTGTAAATTATCAGCTTATTGTGCCATTCATAAAGGCAGAAACAATATATTTTTCCGTTTTGAGCTTTTTATGCACTTTGGCATCGATTTGTCAGTGCATATTTTACTGATTGCACAAAAGAGTATATTTGCAGCATTTTTTAAGTTTTTATCGCATCATTTGCCTTTTTGAGGCATATTTTGATACATAATAAATTTATAAGATGCCTACAAGAGCATTCGCAGTAAAAACAATTTTGGCGATATTTTGGCTTTTCTTTTTGAAAAATCTATTTGTACATCTGTTTCTTCAATTTCGCTATCTTAATTAATTTTTTACACGAAAATTGTAAGATAAAGCAAACATTAAAATTGTATATATGTATAAGCAAAAATTAAGGAAAAATCAATTCTATACGTTTTTCCCGATGTGTGTAATACATAAAAATCTATACCATTCTTTTAGTACCGATCGACTCAAAATCACTTTTTAAAGTGATCTAACGATTCATCCGTCCATTTGGCTGGTTGTCTGTCCATGTTAACCTTGTGCGTCAAGTACAAGTTGTACTCTTGTAGATAACTTGATCAAATTTGGTAAATGAATTTTAATTGATAAGGACGAAGTCTATGCAAATGGTGAGAATCGGCCTATAATTTCGCATATTCCCCATAAAAACCTCATTCCAAATTAGACTCATTTTGTACGAAAACCATCGTTGTATGTTGGTATTAAAATAAAATTCGCCCAAAAAATATTTTACTGCATATTAAATTATTTTCGAATCACTTCACATTTGCCCAAAGCTCCCATCTATAAATAGTTTTGACTTCCTTTTAAATGTTAACATTTTTAACACTTTAGCGACCGTCCGTAAAATTCCTTTTAGACAAAAAATATCACAAGGATGTTAATATTTAAATAGCATTTGGCACAAATAACTCTTATATGAATTTTAACTTCTGAACATAACTTTGTATTTGTGAAAATACTTTGAAAATTCGTCTGTAAATATTATGGTGTTTGCGCTTTTATAATATCGAACTTTTACTAAATTGTTGAAAAATTTGTTTTAAAATTTGCAATTTTTGAATTTTTTGGGGAATATTTATAAGAATTTTCAGGGCATATTTTTAAGTTTTTACTGCATATTTAATGCGCATAAAACGCGTTTTTTGGGAAAATTACTGGTGGGTTGGGCGTACTAAACTGTTATCCGGGACTAGGATTTATATGGGGAATATGGTAAATTATGGACCACTCTTGACGAAATTTTACATTGTGATTTCCAGTAAAGTAAATTAAATTGTTGCAAAATCTTATATCATTCGGTGCACTGTTCCACCATATATGTTAGTTTTTGTATCAAAATTATAAATCTGATCTGATCCTACTGAACCGATTTGTCTGGATTTCAATCCTAAATTGCTTAGGCTAACTACAAGCAATCTGACACCAAGTTTGTTCATTTATTTTGAGTTTTTCGAAAGTGATCGTGTTTTCAACAAACGGACCGACGAACAGACGGACATGGCTAAATCGACTTGGAATTACTCAATGAGCCTGAATATTTATACTTAATGGGGTCTGAGTTGAATAATAAAAAAGTTTCACACGGAAGGACAAACTAAGTATTTATATCCTCATCACAACTAACTGTGGTGGAGGGTATACAAATTAAAGAGAGTGAAAACTGTAAAACACAAGTTATTTCATTGAACAAATTCTTTGTGTTTGCCATATGAAATGAAATGTGTTTGCTAGTATGTAGCATAAATAAAACAACAGTTTGTTCCGTAAGCTAAATTTTAGTTGAACACGAACTTCAGTGAATAAACATTTCAATATGTTTATGAATGAAGTTGTTCCATGCAGCCCTTTATTAGATATGGCTAAATATTGTTTTTAGTAAAAATTTTCATTCAAGGAAAATATTGAAGGAATAAGACTGTTAAAGTATAAAGGCTTTTGAGGATTGTAATTTGACTTAGAAAACACATTCCAATAATAGTTATGAGAAATAAATTCTAAGATTCTATTATTTTTTTTATTAAATTAATAATAATTATAATCAACAATTATTTCATTTGATATGCAGTTTTATTGCATATATTGCTTAAAGTTTTTGAAAACATGTACCACATTTTCGCATGTTTTGACATCAGGTTTGCCACTTAAAATTTTTATATCAAAAAAAAAAAAAAAAAATATTCTAGAAAATGTTATAAAACAAATACATATATGTATTTTTTTTGGTAAAGTCTTGCAACTATTTTTTGAAATTATCGATAAATGAATATCAAAAATAAAAATGTAACGAAAACAAACAACACTTGAGAAGTAGTTATCATTGGCAATATTTGTCAGCCTTCACACTTAAAATTAAGTCAAGATTTTTTTGATTACGAAGCTTAATATTCAATATAAATATTTATTGTTTACCATCTAACACATTAGTTGTATTCACACCGAACTTGTTAATTTGTTACTCGGTAGTTTGTTAATTTGTTAAAGTTACCAACTGTGAACGACCCCCTTTGGTTCCTGAATTGCTTAGGCTAACTACAAGAACAGTTTATGATTTATTAAAACAAAATAAAAAATCATTTAAATAACTTACTTACTCTCAATGTACACGAAAATTGCCCAAACACAAATATTTTTTTAGAAATGTATCACATGAATTTTTTATTATATTTATTTAGAAACTGCAACAGCTGATTGTGAGTTACCAAATAACAACTATTTTATCAGGGTTGCCGTGTCGTTAATTTGTTAAATGTTTGTCCGGTAGCGCGTTAAATATACAAAAACAAAATGCGTGTAAAAAATTAACGATTAACAAACTAACAAGCTCGGTGTGAATACCACTATTGTTTGAAATAAGATTTTTTAAAATGTAGGATTTGTACCATTAAGAATATGTAAACGTTAATATAAGTATTTTACTTATCGCAATCGACTTCAGTATTGTTGTGTTTTAAATCTTATTTAATAGCATTGCTCACAAAAAGGAAAACATTTAACTTACAATTTTAAAACATTTATTGCAAACTAAAGCTTTCTGACTAGAATTATTTATAAACTGCCTGTTTTTGAAAGTCAAATACAAATTTTCATTTAGGAATTTATATTGAAAACAAAAACAAGTTTTCGTTTGTTAATTGAAATAATTAATAATGTAAATTCCGAAATGAAAATTGTTATTTTAAGTTCAAAAACAGGCAGTATATATGTATGACATAAAATAAAAAGTAGCTTTAGAGTTAATAAAGCTACGGTCACACTTGTCAAATATTTGACGAAAAAAACGGAACCAACAAGCAAAATAAATAATTATTTCCTTTATTTTCAATATTTATTTCGATTATAATTCCACATCTTACAGAAACCAGTTTTTTGCAATGTCTAGCAGTATAATAAGCTTTATTTTGTGAAATTAAGGGTTTGGTTACGCTTATTTGGTCAAATATATAATACGTGTGACCGTAGCTTAAGACATACTTTCTGTTAGTTTTGCGGCTCGTATTACCATTGACTTCGTAAAAAGAGGATGCAAACTACACTTTAAGAGCATCCTATTATATAATTCTAACAATTACTCACTCTAAAGCAGTGTTGCCAATTAAGCCTTTAAGTGGCTAGATTTAGCTAGCTGTTAGATACAAATTTTAACAATTAAAATGATGAAAAATCTTTAAGAAATAATTAGTATTGTGGTTAATTTTTTGAACTGTTAAAGGTTTTTAATCCAAGTTTTGATATTTTAATCCGGATAAAGTTAATTAGTTCTCAGGTTAAAGTTAATTAGATCTCATTTTTATTAAATTATCTTTATGAAGAAAGGAATTTTACAGCATGAAATGAATTAAAATTTATTGATAATTTTTCATTCTTTGCTGAGCTGGGAATCGAACCCAGGTTTTCACGAACAGGTTGCCCTTACGTTTCGAGGGGTTTGCCGTTCAACACTCACGTCCATTGACGACGGCTGGTAGTCAATAGTCACACATCAATCTTTAAACCAAATCTTTTAGAAATTTAAAGTTATGCTAACAAAATTATCTGGGGTGTGCTGGAAATCGCAAACGCAAGAATTTGGAAGTTATTTTTAATAAACTTTAAACCTAATTCTTATAAATTTTGGTTTAAATTCCTGTTTAATAGGGAAATATTTGTTTAATTTTTGTCATAAAATTCTTTTATTACAGAAATCTTATTAAAAAACAACGTTTAAAATTATTGCGTTTTACGTTTGCGATTTCCAGCACATCCCTGTATGTTTTCTCGGTTTACCTAAGCGTATGAGTAATTTCTGCGAATTGAAATACGGGGGATATATAATTTATTTTTTCGATATTGACTATTATAAAAACCAAACACTGTTTGTGTAAAATAATTATTAATGCCAGAATATGGTTCTTTTTCTCATTACGCGCTGCCGCTGTTAAACCAAAAGCCGTTTTCTGTAGAGAAATTTGTATAGATTTAAATAACTACTTTTTAATATGCACCATGACTGCTATTGTGCCAAAATTCTAATGATGGAAGATATTCGTATGAATGCTTATTGATATAATCACCAGTTATTTTCCATTTTAAATAAGAAATGAATCCTGACTCTAAAAACAATTTTTGGAAAATGTCACCTTCTATTGCGAGCATTATCGTGCTTTCAAAAGGCGAATATATCTATTGCCTTTTGCATGGATCGAAAAAAAAAAATCAATTTTCAATTTATTTAGTAGCTTATTCCAAATAAGAGATAGAACGACAAAACACAATCTGATACTGCATATTGCATTACCTAGCCCATTTATTAAACATGCATTTTTTATACGAACATTATCATAGAGCAGGCTTTAAAAACTCAAAATATGCTCAAAAAAATATTAAAATAACAATTCACCATTAAAAACAACTTCATAATTATTTGGTATTTGTATTTGCCATCAATTTTTATAAAATATTTCAGTTCTTTAATGTGTTAACCTAATAGTATAAGCTGTTACAAAAAATGTAACAAATGACTTCTTTGTTTAAAAAGTGTTTTCTTTTGCGTTAAAAATTAAAAAATTAAATGAAAAAAAGGTTTCTGTACCTGATTTTCATATTGAACATAGGCCACAAGAATTAATTAAATAAACACAACACCTTAGTTTGAAAGAAAAGAATTCTTTAGACATTTATTTTGTTTTTATTAAAACTGCTTGCCAGGGTACAAAATTCCTATAGGATACATAATTCCTATATATGCGCTCTATTAATAAAAGGAATATATTAGATATTTTATGGCCGCATAAAGCCAGTGCGAATAAAGCAATTTTCTATACAAACTTAATGTAAACTCTCAAAAAATGTTAAAACTATTAAAAATGTGTTAATAAAATTTGCAATCTTTTGTAGACAATCTCATATTTTCTTTTTCTAATTCAGTACAAGGAAAAACTATTTTGGTGTTTTTTAAAGTATCCTATGCAGCCCACTCTTTCTCTCTCTCTCTCTCTCTCTCTCTCTACATTTGCACTAATCTTTATAAAGTGCATAATATGCACTGCATATGGACTTTTGTGTGTGTGTGTATTTCGAAGTCGCATTTGAGAATGTTTTCAATGTTTTGCACATCCCACAGAACACACGTTTGTTTATTCGGTTTTGTACACAATTATTTTCAATTTTGTTTAGTGTTTTCTCCAAATTGAAAATTATAAAAATAAGAACTTTTCTTTGCTTGTAGCAAGGCATAAAGTTGCCAATAATATACACAATTTATCGACAGATTTTAGATTTTAATCGCAGCATCATCTATTTTGTTGTCTTTTTATGTATACGTAACTTTTAAGCAGCAGCACATGAAGGAGTATATTTTTTCGAAGTTTATTACAACAAAAGCGGCAACAATAACATTATTTAAACGACTATTAATGCTTTACCACAGAACTGTGTCACTTATTCAACACAGATTCGTATGAGTGCGACAAAACAGACTATTTTCTGTGTTCTTCATGAATTTAGTGCACTTGCTATAACTTCCATTGGGTATCAAAAAATAAGTGCATAATTTGATGGAGAAACATGAAACTTCGCTATTGAAATAAGTAAGAATAAAGATAAAGTCAGAATTTTATGTCACATTTGGAACATGATTTCAATAGTTATTGTCTGTTTTATATTTATAATTTTAAAAAGAATATTAATTTTATTATTATTAATAAATTAAGCTTGAGGTCTGATTTTTTATAAAAAATATTAAATTTATTGAACCATTATTTCGGCACTTCGTTGTGTGCCTTCTTCAGGGGTTTTTTTTTTGAATTTTGGAAAAAATTAACTACTTTTCACAGATTAAATAAAGTAGTGCTTGCCTAATGGTCGAAACTTTTTATGTAAGTATGAAGAAAACATAAATTTACATGTTCCGAGCATTTATTTTTTCCGTCTTAGTGGATAGAATTGGCGAGGGATCAACCTCCGGTTCATATGTTATCTTCCACTTGAGTTAATTTAATTTTGCTAGTGCAATATAAAAAATATCAAAAAGTACCAATTGAAAAACAAAAAAAGATTTATAAAATCTCTTATTATAGATTCCTATTAACTCAGGATATTGCATTGTTAATTTTATGTTTCTATGTCTAATATTGGTAAAAATTTATGCGAGTGCCAGATGTAGCACGATGAAGTACCAAAAAGCTCCGCCTTACATATTCTATTCATCTTATAGGTTTTCAGTCACTCAGAACCCTGCACCTGTAATATTATGTTTTTAAGTTAAATATTATCAATATTAGAAACTAGGAATTATTTCCTTTTATGGGTTACTTAGTCATTCCTATAGGACCAAATTTGGATTTTCGATCTAAAATCTTTAAAAGAATAAACAATATGATGGTTATTGCGAACTGAATCAATCTATACGGTAAGTAACATTATTATCTAATGATTTAAAAAACATTTTAACCATTCTTTTAAAAATTACACAGTATAACAGCCAATTTGCGAGGTGAGAAATTCTAGGTCAGGGTGATGGTACTAGGTCAGTATAGTATAACCCTCAAAGGGTTTGGCGTTCGTATGTGTCAGTTTTTTTTAATGACATTTTAAATTTTTTCCTTATCTTGATGTTTTTTTGTTTAACATAACTCGAGAACCACTTGTCCGATTTTGCTAAAACAAACTCAAAAAAATTTAGAATTACAATTTCTTTAATCCGTTCATATAACGTTTTTCTTTATAATCAACAGTTTTGCCGGTAAAAATAAATTTGTGGAGAAAAAAAAATATTATAATTATTTCGCCCTCGAAAGTATTCTAATAATTAGTTTAATTTATTTTCTTAAAAGTACATGAGAGCGTATACATATGTGTTTGTTTTTCTAATATTAATCATACGTTCAAAATTACGATCAATTAGGATTTTTTTAGTTTTTATAAAAAAATAAAATTTTAATTTTAGAATTAAATATTAATTAAATGGAACATATACATCAAGGCCCATCTATCAGGTCTGATTTCTTGTACAAAAACAAAAAACGATTCTTTTTAGTTGTCAAAAATTTACTTCCACATATACAAAGCAAACGAAATTTGAAAATTATGTCGCTTACGTTATTTTCGCAGTAAGCGCTCGATATATATCGGTAGCTAAAATGCAAACGGCCCTCAATAAACATAAATATAAAATCGCATAAACGCAAATGTTCACAAAAACTTTTCGACCAAAATAGGCGATTTTTAAGCACAAAAACAAACGAAACTATCAACAAAAGCGATAATATGATAAACGCTTAAAGATCTTATTAACCGTTAACTAATTGTTTATTAATGAAAAATTTATAAATTAATTATTTGCATTAAATTTTTGCTTCCCCTATAATATTTTCGAAATGATGTATATCAAGGCTCATTGAAAAGGTCTGCGCAAGAAGCCTGATGATCATTGTTTATGTTATTTTTAGTTGTCAAAAGTGGTTTACAAGTTGCTTACATGTGCATGTATGCGTTTGTTTACGTTTGTATTGATGTATATGTTCCATTTAATTAATATTTAATTCTAAAATTAAAATTTCATTTTTTTATAAAAACTAAAAAAATCCTAAATTATCGTAATTTTGAACGTATGATTAATATTAGAAAAACAAACACATATGTATACGCTCTCATGTACTTTTAAGAAAATAAATTAAACTAATTATTAGAATACTTTCGAGGGCGAAATAATTATAATATTTTTTTTCTCCACAAATTTATTTTTACCGGCAAAACTGTTGATTATAAAGAAAAACGTTATATGAACGGATTAAAGAAATTGTAATTCTAAATTTTTTTTGTTTTAGCAAAATCGGACAAGTGGTTCTCGAGTTATGTTAAACAAAATAACATCAAGATAAGGAAAAAATTTAAAATGTCATTAAAAAAAACTGACACATACGAACGCCAAACCCTTTGAGGGTTTTACTATACTGACCTAGTACCATCACCCTGACTTGGGATTTCTCACCCCCCAGACAATAATCCCAAAAATGTTCCATAGTGTTATAGATTCTGGAATATTACTGATAATGGTGACCAGATTCCGTTTTGTGCTGATGTATGAACATCCCAGTGCATTCAGGTTTTAATTTGTGGTTTAAATAGATTGTAATGTTTTTAGTGATGTTATTTAATATGCATATGTATTTTACTAAAAAAAATAATTAAAACAAATTTTAATTGCATCTTATTTTTTACTTAGTTAGCAACAAATTATTTTGTTAATATGACAAAATCACAATAAAAAATTATATTTAACTGTAAACAAATTTTTCATTCAATATTACAAACTCATTGTTAAAAATATTTGTTGAGTTTTAACAATTTTAATTAACAAAATAATTTTTTGTATTTACAAATTTAGTTGTTGGTGCCTTTTCAATTAAAAAGTTAATTGAATTGACGAAAATGGTATTTAATATGACAATTGATTTGTCGTAATTTTTTTCTTTGTAAAAATTAAAGGAATAGGACTATTACAAAAAAGCTTTATAAAATACATAAATGAAATTTAGCTCATAGAATAAATTCGAAAAAATAAAAAAATGTTGAATATTATCAATATTTTTAATCAGGCTTAAGTTCATCAAATTTAATTTTGCATTAAATTATTTTTATGCAGAATGGAATTTTACAACATGAAAATAATTAAAATTGTTATTGATAATCTTTCATCCCTGGCCGGCAGGTAACCATGACATGTTTCGATCGCAACCCCTCGATCTCCTCAGATGGATTTGCCGTCTTACACTCGCACCATCGGCGACTGCTGACATCAATAGTCAAACATCAATCCTTAAACCAAATTGTATTTTAACCTTTGGTAGATCGAAATTTGCTTTTTTGAATGATTATTTTAATAAAATATATATTGTTCACTTCTGTAAGTAAATATCTTTCAAATCGTGTGTGTTTTTTCAAATCGGTTGAGGAAAGTGTTTCTAACTGTTTTGCCTTTGCCGATTTATAGATAGATGCATGTGAAAAGATAAATAAAAGAAAAATGTTCACCAATAAAAAAAAAAATTTAATTTAAAAATAATTAAAAGAATACTTAGGGATCGTCCGATAAATTATGAATTAAAAATAAATTAAACCACAATACTAGTTATCAGCGTTACCGTTGTGCGACTTTAGTTGCAATTTGCAACCTTTTTGACGCTCTGACACTTTTCGTGCGACTTTTTTCAAATCGTCTAATTTTGCAACTTTTTCCAACTTGTTGCGACTTTTCCCCCATATCTTTATTAACGAATTTAAGTTGTTAGAAAGTAAATCCAATGATTAATCATACAACTACAAAAAAAAAATTACAAATGCTAACCATTTGTGGTATACAGTAGGCAGCTTTAAAATTGCTTTTAATTAATTTAGACAAATAAGCAGCGCACGTATTAACTCTACCGCACAATACCTTGCCCAACAGGTTAAAAGTAGACACTTGTTAGTCCATTCAATCAACTCTACATTTTCTAGATACTGAAATAGAAGATTGTGTGCCAAGTAATGAACTTGTGTGAAAATGGTAATGACCTTGTGCGAAAAACATAATTAAAAATCAATCAAATGTAAAACTAATATACAAAAGTGTATATAAAAACATTTCTATCGATTTATTTCTCATATCGTTTAAATTGTTATGTAATTCCGTTTTGGTTAGTGTTTTTTTTGAGTAACCATCGCCTTACCAAAGATTTTTATGTAGATCGTTTACCAATACCCACCCGGGTGTTACTGCATGTCTATAAGCGATGAGAACAAGTTATTGTCATACAACTTTTTTTCGGTTGATTTTATAAAGAAGTTGTCGTCATACAAATTGTTTTCAGTTTTTTTAACGAAAACAATTTGTTCTGTTAGTAACAATTTCTTTTTAACTGAAGCAAATTTAAGAGAGTTATTAAAGAAATAAAACCGACATTGCCACCCGATTGGTAAATTAAAGTGTTAAAACAAATTGTGAGAATTAAATTTACAAAACCTACTTTTTTGTGCGACTTTTTGTTTTAAAAACAACTTTTTGTGCGACTTCTTCAAAATTCCCAACGGTATCCCTGCTAATTATTGCTGGTAATTTTACGTTAGATATTGGTAAAAATTAAGACATCAAAAGAAACGATTAGTGTAATAAAGTGTTTAGCTTATCTTTTTGCAGGATAATTGAGGTTCAAAGCCAAGTATGGCTTTACTCTTTTTCCCCTGTCGCTGGTATTGCTGTTTTTGTGGTCTGAAATGTAACACAAAACTAAGCTCTAATACCTCCCATATACGTTTTCTTTAGTTCTGGTCACCGGAGGGTTGAGGTACAACACCAAAAAAAATATTATCAATGCCTCTAATACCATTCAGCTAATTTTGATACTTTTAAACTAATTTAACTTTTCTTCAATATTTGGATTTAATCTTTTAAGCACTATATACAAAATGCTAATTAAAAATGTATGATCTCCTTTTCCCCAAAGTCCTTTTTTCCTTACACAGAAATACGTGTGTTCGTATTCAAATTTTATTTTATAATCAAAAATCAAAAAAAAAAACAAAATAAGAATTCTGTATAAGCTGCAATTTTATTTGTTTTTGTATGCCTCCCTAAAGGCAGAATTTACTTTCTTGTAATATTATTCTCGATAAATGTGAGTAAATACTATGGCCAAACAATTAAATCGAATGACAAAATGTTGGTTTTGAACCTCAGGGGTTGTGCCAACATACACAAAGACAATATTATTCTTTGATTTTGTAAATGTTATTAATTAACAGACCAACAAAGGGAGAAGTTAAGGCTCTACCAAAAGTACTTTAACTGTACTGGTACTTTTATATATTAATTTGATATTAGGAAGTAGTTTTAAACTTCTCTTTCCAAAACTGGGAGTTTACTTTTGTATTTGCCAGGCCATTTATAATTTAATCACTTTTAATTTGTAACAATTTATTAAGGTTATTTTGGTGATGGATTATGGTGATCATTATAAAAGTGATTTGAAGGAAAACAGAAAATAACATTTTTCTATTTTAATTTTTTTTTGTTTTTTTTTTTTTTTTTAATTATAGCCGGTGTAATGTAAAATGCTTTACAGTAATTTTGATAGATTGTGTTTATACCTTTGATTTGAATATTATTTTATAATTTATTATAGCAATATTGTTGATTTATAATGATTAAAATTTAAATTTAATTTTTTTGTAGCAAATTGCTTTAAATGACTTCAATGCTTAAATTTTAACATTAATTTAGTTTATAACTATCTCATCAATTATTTTTATTATTTTTAAAAGCTTTTTATTTCAATATTGAATTTTAATCTTACGAAACCTTCAACCCAAAAGAAATATATAAAAAATAAAAAAAATATTATAAAATGGAGTAAAATATTTATGAATTACTTACTTTGTCTTAAATGAGACATGTTCATAACAAACTCCCTATGATTGCACAACTTAAAAATATATGAAAACATGATTTTCGTCCCTTTTAAAAAAATTTCGTTCAACGTTTGACGGAATTCGAAATATATACAATTTCATGTCATTTTTTGTTTACCCGTTATAAGTTTTTATGCATTTTGGCTTTGATTTTGTAGAGCATATTTTATCATTCCCAACATTTATTGCATATTTCAGTCAAAACAGCACTTCTGCAGTATATTTTTAACATTGGATGGTTAATGTTCGTCGAATCGACGAAGCTCATTTACTTCTTATCATTTAACTCTTTTATGACTGTTCAAATGTCGCTCTTTTTATCAACAACGTTAGCTGATGCCAAAAGCTTGTTGTGAGCGGTCGTAAGCTGGATCCTCATTTTTTTAAGTTGAAATTGAGAGGGGTGTACTCGTTACAAAGACGAAGAGTTAAGCCTATAGTACACGGAATGTTAAAAGTCACATGTGCATGTGGCTCTGACGTAATTTTGTCGTCATCACACAACACAAACTTGCTATTGTGGCTTTGTAGTGACATCAAAATTACGTCAGAACCACATGCGCATGTGGCTTTTTACATTCCGTGTACTATAGGCTTAACTTTGGTGTGTCTATTTTTGACTTTTAAATATTGCTTTTGTCAACAACTACGTCATATATACTCACAATATACTTATTACATAAATATCAAAAACCCAAAAACCGACGAAATTACCTGAAAAATATTTATTAACCTCTCGTGGCTCCCTAGTTAAGAGGCAAATATGAGATACCTGTCTTGCATACCTTAATGAGAAAACTGAATATCGATTTCCATATTAAAAACTAAGAACGTTCACGACACACACATGTTTAAAATGTTATTTTTGTATGAAAATCGATATTCTAAGTAAAAGTGAATAAAATTAAAAGTTGTGCACCGATTGCAATGAAAAAACACTCATTTCATTCAAAATTATGTTAAGCTAAATGTTTTTAGACCAAAAACTGTGATTTTTGTAGCGTTTTTATTTTTAATGAATTTTTAAAGAACCAAAAACGGTTTTTTTTTTAATGTTCCTGTTTTTTCTTCAAAAACTCAACGAGATCTCTGAAACTACAGGGCATATTTAAAAACAATGTAAGCACGGCTTAAAGATAACATTGTTTCCGAGTTTCGGTTTCCAAGTTATTCCAATATATATGTAATGAAAGTGCCTTAATTTAAGTCATAACGGTATATCTCAAAAACTAGAGATGATAGAAAATATGGAGATTAGATTTGAAGTCAGCGACCTCAAATCAGTAAGAATTTGCAATCAAATTCCAGAGCACACAAAAAAAGTCAACATTTTTTTCCATGTGTTATTAACCGATTATAATTAACCTATTATAATAGGCAAACGTTCCATATAAAGCCCACACTCGCAAAGTACTTAAGTAAATCTAACATTGTGGCATATACCAATGATGTGTGGAAACTTGGTTAAACTTAATTTTGTGAGATGAAAAATCACCCCAAAGAAACTTGTGATGATTCCCTGCGCGAAATTTGTGTCAATTGGTCCTGGGACTTGTGAAAGTAGAACAAGTACAAACAGAAAGGACTCATGACAAGGAAAAGAAAAACTAATCCCTTAACAGGTTCATGAAGAACTAAAACGTCACCGGTGCTGTGACACATTTTTTTGGTACTTTTTCAAATTTAGTTCAAAACTAGTTCTTTAGTTCTTGCTTCCCTCTAGGGTTGGTCTAAATAACATCATTTCATAATGATTGTCCCCAACTACCCGTAGGTGCCATATAAGACCCCCTCATGGGGAATCATAATATTTATGTCCAATTAACTTTATATGATTAAAAAAATAAAATCACAAAACCTGGTGATAATGGCCAATATGATATGCCTAAAACCGCAACAAATTATAATACTGTGAGGTCAGTTAAACACAGCTAAACTCTCAGTGGAGAATATCAAAATAATTAGAATCAAAATTGCTTAAATTAATGCACTATGAGATGAATAACTGTCGCATTCAGTGTGTGATATTCTTTTGAGAGTTCATACTATTGTATTCCAACGAAACCGAAAGCCGTATTTTTTTTTTTTTTTCTTAAACAGTCCTACAACAGTGACATATTTCGATCATAATTATTTTTGCTTTTATGTAATTTTCTTCATATTTTAAGTGGCATGGATACTGCTGATCAAATTACTGGATACTACAACCCAAAATTCCCAACAAGTCGGTCGCGAATACCTTAGCAAGAATTCTTAGCAGAGCTGTTGGTTCACAAGTTATCAAGGAATCAAGCTACAATTTGGACCAAACAAGCTTAACTTATTACCAGGAAATTTCAATTGTGTGCCTTAAGTTCAGAAACATATTTTAATATTTGCGAACAATTCTGCAAAAATATAAGAAAACCACTTATACGTTAAAATAACCCCTTCTAAAATATTATAATTTATATAACCAGCTCAATTATTTCAACAAAATTATTATCAAATAAAGGTACATACTATAATATTATAATATAAAATTTCTTAATTCACATACATTAATATAAAATTTACTGAATATAGAGAAAAAAAATCGTTTAATAAATTATGTGTACAAAGTAAATTGTACAAAAATTGTATGATATTTTACTTTATATTTTTTCGGACGAAACATTTATTCAAATACATGTATTTCAATATGTACTCGTATAAAGGTAAGGGTATGGGTAAAATAGCATTTAAGTTTGTATGTATGTGTATATGAAAAAATAGATAAGACAAAGTGTAATTTGGAAAACGAAATAGCTACAAGTACCTGTTAAACGATGACAAGTAGATTGTTGTTAAAATGCAATTTAACCAAAGTACCTGTTATGTATCCATTTGTCAAACTTAAACTCCCATTTCATTTTGTTATTTCAAAATAAAATTAATTATTTCGAAAGCAAACAAATAGTCACACGATAGTAAACTTAGACAGAGTTAAAAGAAATGAAATTTTCTAAAAAAAAAAACAATTCAGAATATATATATGTACATATATTGGAACAATGCCATTGAGGGAATACATTTTTAACACTATCCGTACTGACAACATTTTCATAAGTAGACTCCTGATAATGATACCTGGGTACCCGTAGTTAATTTAAAGCATTTTGAATAGAAAAAATAAGGATAAAATTAGTTTTTGTTTTTAATTTTATTTAGAATTATTAAATTTTTATATGTATATTTCTTTGTACGGGAATCATTGCCTAAAATAAATCCTACGAAATTAACAGTGTTGAGCAATTATTTTTCTCTTCGCGATACACGTTAGCCGGTTACATCCATCTCACATATTTTACAATTCAATTTGAATTAAGAGAATCAAATATAAAACTAACAATTTTAATGCCACCCCCTTTGGCCATTCGGCTTCAAATAAGAAAAATATGTCCTGTCGGTAACCTTCGAGATGATGTAGCAATGCCATGATATGGTTTTAGTAATGGCGGGACTCTTTTGTATGTTATAACAAAGATGAAGAAGAGTGTTAATTTTGTTCGACAGTACAGTAATTTAAGCTCTTAAAAAAGTGTTTTATGCGTATTAAATATGCAGTAAAAAATGTTAAACATGCACTAAAAAGTGTTAAAAATATGCCTCAAAAAAAACCAAAATATTATCGGTAAAACCCATACACCATAGTATTTTAATATTAACATTAAGAAGGACGTTAAAGCTTTTTACCGATGGACAAAATCTTAACTAATTAAAAAAAATTTAGTCCACATCTTATATGAGGCCTTTGGCAAACTCATTTCAACAGACCTAAAGAACAGGCAGGCAGATAGGCGTCGTTAAGTCAACTGTTTGGGGGTGTAATTAATATTGAAGAAATTACAAACGAAATGGCAAACTTATAAAAAAACCAATTCCCCTTCACTGGGTAAATGTAGGACATATTAAGGATATTTCACCTTTTGGTGTAACATCCACTACAGGGTGGCGCAGAATGATCTATATGGTTTGCATTCTTTATAAATTTTTTAATTATGATTCTTTCTTTGTTTTTTTTTAGGATTTTGTAAAGAAGGCTTGGGGAATTATTAATGAGTACAATCAAACAAAAATAATGACCCGCAAAATTTTGCGAAAAGTTATGGAAAAAGAGCACGTATGTGCGAAGCAGAAAATGGACATCATTTTCAGTATATCATTTTACAAAGCTAATTGCAAAAAATTCCCCTGTAAAAAAAAAACATTATAATAATCCCATTAATAAAAAAGCTATAAACCATATAGCTCATTCTGCGCCACCCTGTATAAGAGCTAGATCAAAAATAACGAAAATCTGTGGTCACTTCTATTTCCGAATAAAAACTGATTTTCCTATGATTTTTGTATGAAAAACTTTAAATGCGTTTTTCTTGAAAACATTAAGAGCTTTAGAAAAAATAACGAAACTCTGTGGTCACTTCTATTTCCGAATAAAAACTGATTCTCCTATGATTTTTGTGTGAACAACTTTAAATGCGTTTTTCTTGAAAACTATAAGAGCTAGAGCAACAGCCAGACTTAAAATTAGACAGATCTACTGATACCGCAGCTGACCAGACATCCTATCTGGTCTGGCGAATAATTGAGGACCCATCGCGAATCACATGATGAAGGCAGATTTTCGATCTTGCTGACGAATCTCTCTAGATACTGCTGGCTTAACAACCACAGCGTAGGTAAAATAGCTCCAGTTTCATATATAAAATCAAATAAAAATGAAAGTGATGATTTGAAACAAAAATATAGGAATTTGACTTCGTGCACACTTGTTTCATTTTAATAAGATTTCTTTTAAATTTTCTGAAAAAATGGTAACTTTTGTCATGTTAGTTGCTGCTATTTTTATACCACTAAAATTTACTAGGAAGCAGTTATTCAACAGACTGGCATTAAAGTAAAATATAAATAAACACGATAAGCAAATAAACTCTTTGGTTAACAAGTAGTTTAAGTTGGGAGACAGGGTATAAAATAAAAAAAAACTTTTCCAAGACATTATGTGATAACTATAAGAATCTAAAAACAAACCCAGTTCCAGTACTCATGAATCTTCAAGTACTTTATAGTTTAATGCGATATTCTATCTATATATCTTACTCTATATTTACTGACTCAGTAACTATACGATTGCAGGGAATTTCCTAAGTCATACGCTGCTACCATTATAACCATTATTATGTTTAAGTTTCTGTTGCTATTGTTCTGTTTTTTGTTAAACATTCATAACAATGACAATTGTTTTTGTAATTTCTTGATTTACTTATACCACTTAATGCCCTCCTTAAGGATGTCAAGACCAACTACATATTTTTATGTATTTCTATTTTAGCATACAAATGTGTTTGTTTCGTTTGTCGTTATTGCGTGCAAGACAGTAACCATGTCATTAAAAATTAAGTACAAATTGGTTTCTATTTAGTTAAAAGAGAAAAACTTAACCGTTTATTCGATGAATAAACTAGTTTTTAAATATGTATATCGATTTTCAAGTAAAAATCCTATAAACTATCCATAAAATTGTTTCTGGAATTTGAGCTTTAAAGATGAAATTCATTCAAAATATATCCTTGGAATTAAATTTACTTGAATTGAAAATGGGTCAAACAGTTTCACTCATACTTTCTGCTACTTTCAAATTTATAATTATGAATCGCTTATAAATCTTGCAATTAAGAATGTCTTAAAATGTGTAATCACATTCGTCTTGCTCGAAATTGTCGTTTCTCGGAAATAGGGTTTTGATAGATGAACTTAGTTCGGGGAACAAAAGGAAAGGCATACAAAACAAGGACATTGAATATGAAGAATGTGGGTCATTGGTTTTTGCTAGACCCCACACAAATTTCTTCTTCCTGGAAATTCGCAGAATTAAATTTTAAATTTTTTCCTTGCGGGGCATAGGCTAGGTTCCATTGGCAGCCGTGATCAAGCACAGCTAACGTGGGTCCATTAATTAGTTCCCGTTGTGTTACCATGTCACACCGTCTCCCATGGGTATTATGATATCTGGCTGCTAGTATTCCCATGCAGCCATCCGGTGGATTCAATAAAGGGGTGGATCCTGTTTACATTAACATAAGAAAGACAAGTTTTGTCCCCAAGGGCTCTACGACCAAACATTTCGAATCTCCGAATGCCGGGCAATTACAGAGAAGATGTTCCGTTGACTCTTCTTCCTCCTCGTCGCCGTAACTTCTACACAAGTCATTATAAGGGAGCCCCAGCCTCTGGGCGTGCCTCCCAATGGGCCAGTGGCCAGTTATAACCGTAATCAGGTTTCTTAGATGACGTCTGGACAGCTGTAATGGCCCGCCGTGGCCTTTTTTCATCTATGATGGGCCAGATCTTCCTGGATTCCCCACAGGTGGTTCCATCGTGCCACCTCTTACTGGCAATAAGATGAAACTTGTGCGCTATAAGTTGCTTTCTCCTTGGGAGTGAAGCACCTACATTATGTGTTGAACCGTCTCGATTCAAGGGGGTACCTCCATACGAATCCGCCATGCAGTTCCCCTGTATGTCCCCGTGTCCAGGGACCCAATTAAGGGTGACCAGTGAATGTTTCGCTATCTCCTCCAGAGACATCAGGCATTCTCGGACAATTCTC
This sequence comes from Pollenia labialis, assembly GCA_949318255.1. Lineage (NCBI taxonomy): Eukaryota > Metazoa > Arthropoda > Insecta > Diptera > Polleniidae > Pollenia > Pollenia labialis. Next base: position 59,048,478 of record OX439142.1, read on the forward strand.
GATGTGATAAACAAATTCTCCAGGGATCTTATGGCCGCCTTGCTATCGGTAATAATGTGAATATCCCTTCCAGATATTTCACCGTACCGGATGCGTCTCGCGGCTGTGTGGATGGCCATTATCTCGGCCTGGATGATACTGCAGTGGTCCGGCATCCTTATAGGAATAGTCCAGTTTAGCTGCTCGGAGCATATGCAGGAACCGACACCAAACAGTGTTTTAGACCCGTCCGTGAATATTCGAATCGCATCTGCGGGAATTTGTAGGGCACAGACTATTAATCCAAATAATTAATCCGGGACTGGAACAATATTATTTGAATGAAGAAATAAGCTATATTGCTTGAAGTTTCTAATAGTTAAGATAAATATTAAAAACTTGTATTGGGAATCACAAACTTAGAATTTTAAAGCTACAGTACACTGAAAGCAAAATCAATTCATCCGTAGTTAAATCAAGTCGTAGCCGTGTCAACAGTACGGTAAGAACGGATTTTGTCAAATCAAGTGCATACACAGAAAAAAATAATTTTCATATTTGAATACGAAAATCGCATATTTGATAAATTTTTTTTTGGAATTTTCTGCGATTTTTGCAGTATTGATAAACAAGCTTAAAGTTATAGGCGCATATTCATAAATTATCACCAAGTGTAACTTTTTTAAGTACCTATTGAAGTTATTCACAGTTGGTTACTTTCAGCAGAAAAAGTTAACACTTAATTATGGGTAAAGCTGTAACTAAATGCTAACTTACTAAAACATACAAAGAACAGCTGATTAATATTATCTAATAATTTATTTGATAAATAAAACAATTTTGACACCAAATTTGTGTCACTTTAAAATACAGAAAACTCTAAATACCCTAACAATTTTGTAAATAATAAACTTGCTTTATTACATTTGCCACTTGCATCCATTTATACTGCGTACAAAAACATCCATACAAAAAAATAAAATAAACTAGAGATGTGTTTTTAGTTACCAAATTTTATTGAAAAATAATGTTTTTACAAGCCCCTTGGAAATTACTTTTTTAAAATTTGTATGTATTTTTTTAGAACAATAACTGTTTTTTAATAGCTTAATAAGTTTCTAAGTTAACTACAGTATTTATCGTTCAAAATATTATCGACATTTTATTTTCTCTACATGCCAAATGCATCGTTGCATTTATTCAATCAGCAGTTGCTAAGCTAGTTATGAATTATGAATAAGATCTATAACTATCTATGAACTATTTTTTAGTTTCTGTTTTGTTAGTTGCGACTTTAGTTATCATTTCTGAATATGCGCCATAGTTATTGAATTTATAGTCCACGACGAAGTTTTTTGATTCAATAAAAAAAGTTGTTGAATAAATCAAACAAAATGTTTGTCGAATCTTTCTTTATCAATTACGATGTGCTTATTTTCCAATTTTTTGATAAATACAATCAAATTTATTGTGGGGGAATAGGCTAGTTCCTATGCGCATTTAGCTAGTTGCTTAGACTAGATCATCAGGAAAAATTTTTCCAAAGATTTTTGAAAAACTAAAGATACATATACATATGTATCTGATTTTACAAAATCCGTTCTTACCATACATCGCTACGGCTTGATTGAAGTACAAATGAACTGAATTTCTTTTCAGCGTATGTGCTTAGAAAATACTTTTTCATATAATATATTTCCTTCTAGCAATACATTCTAAAAATACAGGACAAAAACAGAGACTAAGGAATTCGGAAATAAACTTTTTGCAGAATGATCGACGGTGAGTTTGTCAGGATTTCTCAGCTGATGACCTGACAACAGAAGATATTCTGGATAATAACACAAACAATCTTTTAACAGAATTAAACGAACAAATTTAAAATGTTCTTTTTAAAAAAATTAAAACAGGATTTCAATGGCATAATGGAAGATTTTATATGCTTAGAGAAATCCAGGTAAGGGACTGAGAAATGAGATAATCAGTATTATGGATTGCTTTTGATTTATTTAACATCTACGATAAGTGAAATAATTTTTTTCCTAGTCAAAACTAAAGAAAATAATCGCAAAATATAATATAATAGAATTAATAATATGTATTAATTAAAAAATGTGTATTACACATTTATGAATAAATATTTTGTTTGCTCGTTTTAATGCAAGAATGGTTATTTTTGTTATGAGTTCTTTTTTTTACTAATTAACTACAAATAATAAATAATTTTTGCATTTTTATTAACTGAAATTATAAAAAATTTATTAATCGGTTAACAACCGGATCACTAACAAAATTAACCGCTTATTTACTGATTAAACCAAAACCTCGGTTAGTTAATCGAGCGATTACCCGATTATAGCAAAAGCCCGATTAAATGAATAAATGAATAGTATTATCAATTATTTTTGTGCCTTTTAAAATGCGCATATTATTTATTAGTTCACTACGATCAAAACCACTTTATTTGAACAAAACGTGTCAAAGTGCTTCCATTATGTAAAACTGGTTTTGGTTTTCAAATTTTCGAAATCAATTTGACATTTATGTTGTAAACAAACATTAAAGCCAAAAAAAAAATAAGTGTTGAAAAAAAATATTTTTCTTTAACATGAAATTTCCTTGTTTCTTTTTTAATACACAGATATACATATATGTAAATACATAAAAGAACATAATTTACTACCTTTTTATTGTATTATTTTATTATTTTTACGCTGCAAACAAATAAGTCAGCTGGAGCGTTGCATAAACCTATTTAATAAGTCTGGATATTTTGGTTAATATGCCACTTTTTCGAAATTGTCAATCAGCAATAATGGATAACCCAGAGTTGTATTCATGATTTTTGACATGTTTTGGAGCAAAACTAGTTTTTGTTTGAGTTTTTCGAACATAAAAAATGTATGGGAAAACAATTAGCAAAAAACTTGTTTTGTGGCCCAAAACATGTAAGTGGAAACGTACTATAAGTCATCAAGAGTACTTGAAATTATTTATACAAAACATTTGACGATTAATTGGAAAAGTAGGGGTGGCTCCTCCCATACAAAGACAATGGATGGAATTTTTTACATTTGGTACAAATATTTTCGATATAAACACAAAACTTCTTTTTAAAGTACGCTGGATTTAAAAATTAGGCGTGGCACTTCCCATACAAAGACAATATAAATAACAGTATATCTGGAAAATTTCCAAAATCGGAAAAATTGTTTGGTTATAAAAACAAAACATCTGTTAAAATGTGGGCTGAATCGGAGAAGTACCCATGGCATCTTGTGATGGCAACTTCTCAAGATTATATTTTGATCAAATTTTTTAATATTTTAATTCGGCTCAAGTTCATCAAATTTAATTTTCATTAAATTATTTTTATGAAGAAAGGAATTCTACAACATGAAAATTAATTAAAATTGTCATTGATAATCATTCATCCTTGACTGACATGTCATGGTAACCAGCCGCCTGGGTTCGAATCTCAGGTCAGTCAAGGATGAATGATTATCAATGACAATTTTCATGTTGTAGAATTCCTTTCTTCATAAAAATAATTTAATGAAAATTAAAATTCATGAACTTGAGCCGAATTAAAATATTAAAAATTTGGATTTAAAACCATAAATAGTTCAACAAAATAATCACAATACTAATTATTGATGACATTTTAATCTAAACTATTTTGTTATGTTTCAAAATTTACCAACATTTCATTGTGGCTTTAGATGGTCTTGATACTTTCAACTATAAATAAAATTTTTTTTTTTGTATATTTAAATTCAAAAGTCAGTTTTCATTGATTTTATTTTTTTTAAGTTTGTCATGAATTTGAAAATTTTATTCATTTTGAAATTAATATCTGAATAAGCAGACGGGTTTAGAGAAATATTTAATTTTTTAAATGGTGTTGTAGTTGTTTTTTAATTGTACGTGGGCAGATTCATTATAAGTATTGTTTTATTTGTGGGTTCGTGTTGGTACCGAATCGGAAACTAGTAAGTTTTAAATTAATTAACCGGAAGTTGATATTAGAATTCATTAATCGGATCAATTATAACTATATTTCTTGTGTGGAATAATACCTGAATCAGTTTACTTTCTACTCCAACATTGTTAAACACTAAAATAACTTTTATTTTCGAGTGTAAGGCCACCCTTTCAATTAGAGTGACCAGTCTAAATTTATTAATTTATTGGACCCAATGCTAAAATATCATAATTAAATAGCAGCCATAAAAACCATTTTTAAAGTCATTCTGAGATAAATGAGAAAAAAATAACGTTCCTTATTTAGTTGTATTTCTTAACTTTATGTTTTAACGTAACGTAACATAAGAGAATAAGAGGGGAAAATACCCTAAACTAGTTTTTTTTATCTTGTGTTAATTAAGTTTTCTTTTATTTCTTTGAACGTTTTGTTATTTGGTCACCTATTTTAATGTAAAATTAAGTTTTCAAATATTTGCTTTTCTTTTTGTTTTAAACACCTTATATTAAGACAGCATACACTAACTTTTATATAAGAAGCATACACTAACTTTTATATAAGAAGCATACACTTTTAAACTTATACACTCACACATCCACACAGCACACAACCATAACATGATCAATTAACTAAAAGACTTAGAACAACTAAGCAATGTATGTGGTGAATGATTTTTGTTCATCACGGAACGAAAAACTCTCTCTGTGATAGCAAGATTCACTCGTACATGCTTAACCTCTTAACACCAGTAAGGTATACTGAATATTCCAGTCTACGATAAATTGTCAACCGGCGCCTGCTGACATCGTTTGACTATGTCTAAGTAAGTTGAGTTAATTGTTTATTTGCCGTATTTAAAATCCGCTCTACACTCAATTTGTTTTATGTAATATGAATATTTTGATTAAAACTGTACATCATTAAATTAAAAAAAAAAAAATAATATCGCATAAGCAGCGTATTGTTGCCATTGTTAATGTTAATTTTGTTTAATTCCATTGTGAAAATAATTGACACCCTACACCCTTTCACATTATACCTTCCTAATGATTTAACATATCAACCAATTATTGTTTTTTTTATGTTGTTCATATTTTTTTTTTTGCAAATCCATCAAGCAGTTAATTTTATAATTAGTTTTTATTTATTTATTAATTTTTTCAATGGTGTCCATTATATTGATTAAATTACTATAATTCCCTTTCACTTATACATTTAACTTTTTTTTAATAAAATTGTGTCTCAAATTTAGATTTTTAATAATGAAGTTTTGAATTTGCTTATTTCTTTTAATTGCGAAAGGTAAAGTAGGGTATAAATAGTTAATCAGTGTTTATATATATTTTTTCATTTGGGCTGACAACCATCATTTTAGTATATGTCAGCATGGTGAGTGGGCATGGAATCAGTGTAGCGGCTTCCAACTTGAGGTACACTACAGTTGCCAACCAAACCTTCTTTCTATTCTCTTTCTTTCAGTTCTTTACTGGTAATTTATAGTAATATTGCTACCTAAAGTGCAGTTTTTGTAGCTGACACCCCCCCCCCACGACGAGCACGGCCGAATATAACAGGTAGCATCGTTCCCATTCCAATTCAATAATAAATTATTACAATCTTTATATGAAAACCAAAATCAATAAAATCGCCATTGAAACCTCTTATTTCTTATACATTGTTTTAAAAGCAACAAAATTTCTTTAAATCTAACTAATAGTTCTTCCCTTAAAATCCCCTGAAATTACTTTCCTTCGTTGTTTTTGAATTAGGAAATAAAAACAATCCCCCCAGCTCTCGTTAAGTATAACAAGGAAAATTTTTAATTGAAGCAATACAAATGTTAAGTTCACTTTAATTATTTGCAACATCTTTGGCGAAAACTAGCGATTAAACACTCACTCAATAGGTGAAGAAAACGTACAACTATTTAATCAAATTTCCACAAAAAAAAACTTTGAATTCCTTTAAAGACTTCATCTTTTTATTGCTGTTCTTAATCGCTAAAGAAAACATTTCTCAAGAATAATTTTACTTAGAAACTTTTCTACAAGTACTCAGTTTTGAAAAGAAGAATTTTGTTTCATCTGCCATTTCAATTTTCCTTTCTCTTTTTCCCACATTCATTGTGCTCAGTTTATCCTTGAATTAAGTATTTTCTTTAAGTTTTTCTGGAATGTAATTTTCTCGGTGAACTGATATTTTCATTACGGCTTCCTGCTGTCCTTTCAATGAAATTGTACAGCAGACGTTTGCGGCAGACGATATGAAGATGAATTAACAGATTATTTAGTTTTTATTTATTTTCAAGGTGCTATTTTTTTTAGATGAAAATGAATTTGTATTTTATTTCTTAAGTTTCATTGTTGCAAAACTTAATTTCAACTAAAAGATTCAATTAGTTGGCGTTGCTATGAAAAAGTTTAATTGTTAAAACCACCAATATAATTTTGTTTAAATCTATTTCTCTAGTGAAAAATTTAAAAAATTGCTTTATAAAATTATTTTTAGTATTGAAAAATCTAAATTGTAATAAAGTGTTAGCGGGATTAAATAAAAAACAGTTAAATTAAACGAACTGAACGCCGGCTTGGTAAAAATTAAAACTAAAAATAAAAATGAAAAATAGAACATTTATTTTAAACTGAACAAAATATTAGTTGTCTAAAAGCAATAAACTAAATTGTTTGCCCTACAAAAATTGTGAAAAATTTGTAAACAAATAAAAATTTGCGATAGAAAAACAGAAAGTTGAGCTTTGTAAAGAATTTATGCATGAAAATACACATCGGTGGCAAACAAAGAAAAGGTGCTTCAGTCGACTTAACCCTTTTGTGCGCCTTAAAAAGACTTATAATGGCCTGCAAGGTACCTGGGTACCTATATGAAAGTAATGTAGAAACAAGCATTTAAGCACTATGCTTGTTAAAACGCTGCAAAATATTAATATCGCGATCATACAACTGAACGGGTTTGGACTTAAGAGTGGATTCTGGTACCTAAAAGGGTGTAGAATAAGATGGAATTAGTTTTTCTCAAAACTTCACTTTCACACACTAGGTCCCTTTTCTCGTAGAAGGTCAAATATTTTAAATATTTAAGCATTCCATTAATCGTCCAATGTGTACACTCTGCTCAAAAGATCTACATTAAAATTTTATATCTTTTTCTTATCATTCATTGAATTTTTCGTTTCTTTTTGTTTATTTTTCTCTATTTTATGGATAAATTGTTCAGGTAAATATTTTATATAGGAATGTAGTCTATCGTGAGTTTATGCGGACTGCTAAGAACTTAAAAAAATATACTTATTGTGGCCAGATTAGAATATTAATACCATACAGGTTCCCGGGTACCTGTAGGGATATCATTTTTCTCGCAAGCAAATAACAAAAAAAATTTTAGCTGTTCGGCTGCAAAAATACTAAAAATATTTAAAATTTAGGAGTTCTCAAGAAGTTTCAGACATAAGTATTATCAATTTCAATAAAAAAAAAACTTGGTTGAAAACGCCAAAGGTGCGCAGATAAGGGTAAAGCAAAAATCGAGCTGATGGCACGCACATTTGTTATCTCCATGGTTAAAAGTACACATGGACAAAGTTTCATTTCCTTTGTTCTATTAGTTATTAAGTTTTAGCAAAAATTGTTATTTTTCGGTCAACAATACTCAAATTTATAATTGCGATAAACATTGATATGTTTACAGTAACTATAATATTACTTATATTTAATAAAAATGACAATCTATTGTGTACGACAACAATATATTCTTACAATGAACATAGTGTTGTTGCCGTAACCATGCCCAATCATATTTTTTCTTTGCGTTTGTACTGGGTTCCCCTAATAAACCATTTAACCCACATTAACCCTTTGTGGTCGCCATCATCCAAACCGAAATGTTTAATTTCTTCGCCCTAATTTAATTTTTGCAGTGACAACTATAATCTGAAGATTATTATTCTAGAAGGCGAATTTTAGGGGGTTGTTTGACCTAATTAACTCTTGCGTTCATTTATCTACAACGAATTTTATAAGTCAAATTTAATTGCTTTAACTAATCGCGTGATCCCCCAACATTACGCTTAAATCCATACTCCAGCGCAAAATATTTCTTAAAGTTAGTCAAATATTCCATCGAATTTTTTTTCCTAGCGGAATAATGCTTTTTTTATTTTAAACCCAGTAAAAACTTCGCCTACAAAAAAATGTGTTAAGTAATCAGAAAAACATAAGAGCACTACTTACAATTCTGCTGAAAGAACCAATGAATTTTATATGGGATGTCGCAAAAAATAACGCATTCAAAAGTAAGTCATTATCTTTTTACATTAATTCATCCAGAAGAAAGTAGTTATAGATGTAGTTATAGAAGAAAGCTACTAAATAATGAGTTAAAGAAGCTATTCATTTTGAAAAAGAAAGCGAAGTTTTTACTGGGAATGAAATGTATTTTGTACAAAATTTTAGGCGTAAGCTCATGCTTAAAAGGGGAAGTTATTTGTTTCAGATCAATTCCAGGAAAATTTTATACATATTTCGGTTAAGGTGACATAATGGTTAGCTGTCAAATTTAAATACAATTTTAATATATGTCAGCACTAAACTCCACCTTTTAATTAAAAATATAAGTACTTTGGGGTGAGTGTGGCAAATACATAACACTCTTCTCTTTTCTTATAGCACGCACAGATCTTTTTCTCCAGTTCTCTTCAGTTTTAGTAAAATATTTTAAAGAAATCTACTTTTATAGGGGTAAAACAAAAAAACTTTAAACAAAATTCAAGACAGATTGTGTCCAGTGAACTTGACTCTTCTTAAACAATGTTTGTTGTATTATTTAAACAGTTTGAAAATTGGAATTTTTGCAGAAATTTAATAGACAAACATTACTTGGTATAAAATGCATCTATTAATTTGATGCAACTTAAGATACACAGCCACATAAGTCAGCTCCATTTACTTTGTCGTACTTCACAATTGTAAACACAGATCCTGCACTCATTTGCATACAAGTCTTTATTTCATTATAATTTTCCCTTTGGCTACTTTATGCTTATAACAAACACTAAGTTCAAACCTTTTCAATGTTGCCAGTTTTTTGTTTGCTTTTACTTTGTTGCTGTTTACACCAACAGCAAACATAAACCATTACTCATGTGTAAAATTATCAGTTCCATTTTCACATGTAAAATGTTCATTATGCATGCACGCTCACAAAAACATGCATATTCAATTACAGTGATGCATATTTTAAGGATAACGAGAGAGAAGGAGAATGGTTCATAAGTGAATTTGGGTGATTGTAATTTAAACAGCGAGAGTTGTCTATATTTACAAATTTTTGCGACAAAATTTAAGTGGAACACAAAATTAAGTAAGTCATAATTCAAAATTAAATTACACATTAATGGCTAGTCACTTATGTCCTCATCACACACTTGCAACCAAACATTTATTATAAAGTTCTTTTTGTTTTTGTAATATTGTAGTAGTTGATAGCGGAAGCCGCACAAGTTTTTTTTGTAATATGTTGTTGACGTTTAACAACACACACTTTTGTGGAATGTTTTTTGGTGTCTTTCCAAAGTAATAAGGGGCATTATTAGTATAAGATATAAATGTCCGTCCTTCCGTCCGGTAATTGTCCGTTATTCGTGAAATATGAATTTGAGTGTAAAGTGAAAAATAATTAATTACTATACAACGTACATGTCATTTACACATTGACGTTGTGTGTGAATGTTTTTTCATAATGTTGCTCTAGATCTGCTGTTGATAACGACGACATTGATGCTTAAATTTGTTAAGGGCAACAGCAAACAGGCAGAACGCCATCCAGTCGATATTAGCTTTTTTATTTATGTTAATGTGTCAACAATTCGTTTTCGGGTAGTTTTTTGGATTCCATAAAAATACATGTGCATCAATAATTTAATATTTATTTAAGATTTACACCTTTATTTCAGGCAATGTTTAATTATTTAATATATTAGGGAAACTTATAAATTTTTAAGCCTTAAGGTGGGATCACACGATTGCCGCAATGCACCAATTTTCACACTTTTGAATACCCCAATCGTGTGACTGCACAACCAAATGACTCTTGTACCAATAGAGGACAATATTGTGCTTACTTTTACCAATCAAATGCAACCCTGGTGCGGCAATCGTGTGACTGTTTGCTATGCAACCGCGCGTCAATAAAAATGACAAAAATGCACCAATATTTATTGTGTTCTTGTGCGGCAATCAAACAACACAATAGGCGCCAATATTTGCCTTTTTTATTAGATTTACTTTTTTGTGTTTCTTTTAGTAGGTAATGAAAATAAATATGTATGTATTTATTTATTTTGCATTTAAATTTTTTTAATTAATTATTTTAAGTATGTATGTTCACAAGCATATTGAGCTGTTCTGTGCGATAATTTTTTTAAAGATATTTCTATTTGAACCTAAACATACGAAATTGTTAAACAGACTGTTAATTTTTGGAATATCTTAAACAATTAAATAAAACTATTCAACAATAATTTGTTTAAGTATATGATTTGTATCATTTATCATTTAATTTTTTTCAATGAACAATCCAACAAGAACTTTCAAACAAATAAAAAAGCTACCACAACAGCTGTTTTCGCAGTTAATATACATAAGTAAGAACAATCGTGTGACTGTTCTGCGGCAATTGTTGTAACTATTTCGCTTTGTACCAACTAGCGGCAATTAAATTTGTATAAAACAGGGCAATCGTGTGATTTCAGAAAATTTGGTTGGGGCAATTTCATTATTGTGCGTCAATAAAGCACAATAATAATTGTGTCATATTGGTGCATTTGCGGCAATCGTGTGATCCCAGCTTTAAAGGCTTTTTATTCGTTGATTTCATACACTTGCACGACATTATGTGAATAGATTAACGGTGTACCTAAGTACAGAATCCCAAAAGATTTATGGGAAATTTTAATAGCATTTTTTTATTTGTATTAATATTATATAATACAATGAATGGCACTTTATAATATAAGTTGGAAATGCTAGCAACTTTGGCCTTCGACTCCAATTAATAGTTCTTTATTATGTCAAGATGTTTTGTCTATTTTTTATTTTGCAATATTTAAGAGTGCCCCGGTAGGCTAGCTGGTAGCGAGCTAGTCTATCAGCGCCGGGGTTGCGGGTTCGATTCCCGCCAGAGACTCTGGTTTCTTTCCTGCAGACAAGCATAAAGCTTCGCGGGATTTGCTTAGGAAAATTAAAAAAAAAAAAAAAAAAATTTAATAATTTAATTTAATAAGATATCAAAAAAATCTTCAGAGAGGCCATACGATCAAGCGATGTCCATTTTCCTTTAGAAAAAAGATATGGCTCTCAGACAACACGATAAAACTGTGAAAAACAACACAGCACATTTATTTCGTCTGTCTAGAGGAATACGATATTCGAGGTAAACTGGTTCTTTTAACTGGGTTTGTTAGCTGTAATGGATTTGGTCCTCTTAAATATACATGTAGGATTGGGTTATTTACGACGGTATGTATATTGCAGGGTTAACGTACGAATGGGAATTGGGATGGATTGAATAGATAAATGACAGATAACTATGTGCGACGTACGCATCTAGGCAGTTTGAGAGGAGAGTTGATATAGAGAGTTTGACGGAACAAGACGTAGTGCGGTTATTCATATTTTTACTCTTATTTTTATACTTTTTCACCTAAACTTAAGCATACAATTAATTAAATAAAATGAACTGAAACACAAAACAACAAGTGTTTTACTTAATAATTTATGTAGGCATAATTAAATCCTACATACATATGTTATTTATCCACTGTGGGGTTACATCCCCCGATTAAGAGGTTTGGCTCGATGGCTTAAGATCATTTTCTCAAGTATTTTCCTTAACCTGCATGTACACGACATGTTTCTGACATCTGTCTTTTTAAATTTCCCATTGCAAAATACAAACATGTCGCGAGTTACCTTTATAACGTTGCTACTGTAAAAGTCAGATGCCAAGTCTTCTGACAAAATTTCAAATAGAGACAAATTGACATCAGTTGTGTCAGAGATCTATGCCGCGAAGAAATCGGCAGCGGCGGTAAACAATTGACGGAATTATTAGCCGGTTGAAGTATATATTTTACAATACCGATATATGCATGATAATTTCACAATTGAATATAAATTATGTACACATATTATAATTTCCAATTTTGGTATCTTAAAATTTAAAGAAAAAACATTTTAAGACGGCTGAAGTCTTTTACGGCGCAAATAAACATTTTTGTGGGGGCAGCACGCTATTTTCAAACCGAGAACTACTTTGGTTTCTGCAAAAACGAAGCCAATATCAGAAGCAATTTGCACGTACGTTTGTGACTGAATATTATAAACCTTATGTGAAACAGCAATTTTGACAGACATGCACAATTACATGTCACTTGAAAAGTTGACAAGTCAGATTTAAAATACATGTCGTGTATATGCTCCTTTACACGTATGTTTTTTTTATTTAAGGTCTTTACAAATAAGTAGTTATAGGGTCGAGGTAAGGAAAGTATATTGTTTGCATTAACTAATGAAAGTCTACATAAATCAAACAACGTGGCATATAATCACACAATTTTTTCTGCTTAATAATTTTATTATAGGGTAACCCTAAAAAAAAAGTCATATGCAAATGATATTGACATAAACTTTCGAGTGACATCGTGAAATAGGCAGTTAAACTGTAGGAAAATAAACGCTGATAAAATATGGTGACGAAGTGCAAAAAGGCAAGTTTTACTTTGAGGTAGAAGAAGCATTTACTTATATTGGATCCGCTGTATATAAAGAAGATAACATTCGACATAGAATGAAGGATAGTGCTTGCAAGCAGGGTGAAAACAAGGACAGGGGTGCATTCTTACAGCTTAAAAAATGGTGTACTAATAATTATAGCTGAAAGAATAAAAAATATCCTGCAAGTCTTTGTGCACAGATGTCTTAGAAGAATATTTAATATTTATTGTTCATAACGCACAATAAACGAAGAACTCTGGCACCTATCCGACCAACAGAATATTACGATATAAAGGTATCCGATAATTCATACAGAGCAATACTGAAGTAAGTTATCAGGATCTTTCGTACAATACTCAGGCAATTTAGACACGATCTTTGCTGGCGGAGTTAAATGAGAGTCCAAGACAACGATAAGGATGATACGAGAATACAGAGAAAGGTTTCCTGATGATCTGACCTAAGCAACCAGTGAAATGCGCATAGAAGTTAGCTTTCCCTCAACAATAAATTTCAGTGTATTTATCAAATATGAAAAATTGGGAATTTAGCAAGTCATACGTAAATCGTATTAATGATTTTTAGAAGTTGTTTAACACTTGGTACGCTTTTGTAAACATGTTTTTTTCATTAATAAAACGTTTGCCAAAAATTTAATCAATAAGCCTATAAATCCAAGTTCAAATTAAAATAAAATTAAAAAAACTTACTAACTCAATTCAATATTTTGAAGGAAATAGAATAGAAACAATGAAGCCATCAAGAATCAATTATGTCTTTTTATACTCACAACACAATAGTGAAGAGGGTATTATGCATTTGTGCTGATGTGTGTAACGCCTTAAAATATTGGTCCTAGACCCACCTTAAAGTTTACCGGTAGATCTCCTGCACGAATAGTTTTGCAAAGTTTTAAAAAATATAAAGTGATTTTTGGTTTTGTATTAAAGTCCGTTATAGTTTGGCGCCGCACAAAGTACTTTGTTCCATATGGGCACTTCCAAGATTGTAAACGGGACATTCGCACACGTTTATATTGACAAAACTGTAAAAAACAACCTGATTTTCATTTTTTAAATTAATGATTCTTTTAACTCTCAATTAGCTCTTTAATTTCCGCAAATGAAATTTTTCGCTTACTGTCGTGGGTTCCGAGATAATTGCAAAAAACCAGTGATTGTAAACGGGACAAAAAACGGAAGTGGGTTTTAAGGGAAACCGTTTAAACAGTGATTTCTGCGAAACCTGACACAATATTTTATTGGGATTAATTTTAAAATGTTGCGTACTAATGTGCCCTAAAAATGGTTTCGATTTCAAAATAAATTATGAATTACATTTTTTTAAATAAATTGTAAAAGAAATTGTAAACGGGACATTGTAAACGGGACAATTTTTCCACCATGATTTAAAATGTTTTTATGTTGCTATTTATAATCCTTTATATAAGAAACTTAATAAAAAATGTTTTTCAGATCATAAATATGCCTTAGATTAGAGTATTGTTGTTCCAAATGCATATTTTCTAATATACACAAGTATCTGCTAAAAGTTGTAGTACTTCGTTTACCATTTATCTTTTTTTTCGAATCAATTAATTTATACGCATATATTAAAAAAATATAAGCAATTTTCTAAATAAATCTTGAAAAGAAAAATTATTTTTTTCCATTTTTTGTGGTTGACGTTTTTTTTGGAAATAGCCATATACAAAAATAAGGTCAATGTTGTTCCAATGTTTAAAAAAATTACTGTACTGCTAGAGCTCGCTAAACTTGTCCTAATTTTAAATAACTTTTTACAAGAAAAATTTAACTTAATTCATGTACTAGGAACAAAAAATGGTGCAGTGAAATAACTCCCAAATGAAATAAGTCCAAATGAAATAACTTCCAATGAAATAAGTCCCATGAAAAACGCAATAACGCCCAACTGAAAAAATGAAATAACTTCCAAAGGCAAAAATGAAAACAGTAAAGCGAGTTGTTTTTGTTTTTTCTTAACCTACTTACAACTACAATTAATGTTGGAAGAATTCCAATCAATTGTAGTGGGGAATGTTAGGAGAGATGAACTCCCTGTTTATTGTGGATGATTTTGTTTAAACTTTGATGTTGTTACAAATAGAACTGTTTCGGTAATTCGTAATTTAGCTTTTCTAAAATTTTTATGGATGAAGTTTCCTGATGATCTGGCCTAAGCAACCAGTGAAATACGCATAGGAATAGCTTATCCCATCAACAATAAATTTCAGTGTTTTTATCAAAAATAAAAATTGGGAAATTAAGCACGAATAACAAAATCATTTAAAATTAAACATTTATATTAAAAAAGTACCACAATTATTATGTTAGTATTTGGCAAAAAAGACATTCTTCCTTGATATGAGCCAAAGCTTTATTTTAAGTATATATTAGTAATGCTCTGGATGAATCTTAAAAGTGTTGACGTAACTAAAAAAAAGTAAGAAAAATTGTGTGATGGACAAATAAAAAAACTGAGTGACTACTTTTTTAAATTTTCTCTGCCGTTTAATACACCAAGTGGTCGCCATTAAGAATCAAAAGAGAAACTAACCACATTTTATACCATGTTCGCACGACAGCGTTTTTTCGTAATTCACTCTCTCATTCGTAATCCACAGCCTAATTACGATCCAAATTACATAATTCGTCATACAAAATTTTGAGAGCGGATTATGTCATTTGTACGTAATTAAATTTTTATTACCCTGTGGATTACTTTAAAATCAATGTGATCTCTAATTTTTATCGGGTTTTTTCCATCACCAGCTGTCAAAGCACTAAAAAACAAACAAAATTTAACATAAAGAAAGAAAACAAATGTAAAGGATGTAATTTTATAATATAAAATTTAATGGAATCCAAAAAAGGAAAATAAATATTTTATATGTATGTATGTATGTATTTCTTTAAAATAATATTTTTTACATACTTTTTCTTTCCATTCTTAATGCAAGTAACCGCAAACCAACAATTAAATTTAGCAATAAACAAAATTAATTTTAAAAAAGAAGAAGAAGAACTGTCAAAACCGATTAGGAAAATGCCATGCGAACATGGTAATTCAAATAAGTAATAAAAACAGAGAGCGAAGTAATCCAAAGCACCGTGCGAACATGGCATTAGTTCTAACTTAGAGATATATGATATTTTTTAGAGGCCCAAAACGCATTTATTATATTTTATAATTTAGGACCTTAGATTAAAATAAATATTTTGTAAGAATATATGCTTCGTTGGCCTTACTATTGATATAAAGAAAAAAAATTACCACATTTTGAGTTTAAGTGTCATTTTTTTGTGCTTTTTCCTAATTGTACTTGTTTTTTATATTTTTGTATGAAATATTTTAATTATGAAATATTTAAATTGTCTGCATCATTGTTTGTATAATTGCTAAAATTGATAAAAAATTAAGTACAACAATTTTAACATTATATTTAGATAGTTTTGGTTATTTTCATCAATTCAACATAACAAGTGTTGCCGAGTTGAATTTTTTTAAAAAAAGAGTATATGGTAGGTACATGAATCCTTTGACGGAAGTTTTTTAAAACTTGAACTTTTGTTTATTATTATCATGTATACCTCCATGCAAAATATTATTAGTCTAGGTTAACTCCTTCTGTTTTTGCACAATTTTGTTTTACATCAAAGTATCGTGCGGCTTGCAAAATTTAGTCCTAGATTAAACATTTTTCTAAAGGTAATTTATGATCTTAAAATTAAAAATGTTAATACTTATTAAACTTATATGCTGCCAATCTATACACGAACTAACTTTAGTGATTACTCTTTTGTAGCAACCAATTTCAAAAAATATATAAATAAAGTCAAATGTATAGAAAAAAAACATTAAATCTGGGAAAGAAGAACATGAAAAGAAAATAAAAATAAGTTTTAAATCAATTTCAAAAGTCAAACTTTCTTGGCCAAAGAAGAAAGTCAGAAAGTTTGACTGAAATTCTTAAAGCAGTTTTTACTAATTAAAAAATACACGTACATATGTACATATTCAAGCAAACATAAAATCATATTCGTGCTTAAATCGTAAATATCTTCCAACAAACAAGAAGGCCATGACTTCTTAGGAATTTAAGTTAAGTGTTTAGTAGAGTATCCACTCGAATAATCGTTGTTCATTTAATCAAATCCGCCGTTACTTTTTCGAATAATTCAAATATCCAGTTTCGAATAACGAATAAAGCGAACAGTATATGTTAATTAATCGATCAAAGTTAATATGGGCATTTCCAGCGAAAAGTCTACTTTTTGTAAAGTAACGCCAGAAGTATTTTAAATTGTTTCTCAATTTTATATGTATCATTTACTTTTTTATATTTTGGTGTAAAGCGCAACAAGCTCTACATTAATTAACAAAAGGGATAACGATTGAACAACCGAAAATACAACCTTATTTGCAATCTGGCGCTACATTAAAAAAAGTAGACTTTTCGCTGAAAATTCCCATATTTACGTTAAAACGAGCAAAGATTTTTAAATTTAATAGCTTGAAAAATTAACCTATATAAGTCCTAAGTTTACTAAAAAAGGTTTTGTACAAAACATCTTGCTCAATTCGCAGTATTTTTCAGTTTTGTAATGCAATCAAAACCCACTTCCGTTTTTTTAACGTCACGTCAGGGCAGATTTTTGCTTATATCTGCAAATCCTTAGCGTCGATTACTGTAATTTTTTTTCTGAATGTAGAGCTGCTTCATTACTTTGTATATATAAAAACCCTTTTAACAAATTTGACTTCGTCATTTAATTTTTTTACATTTTGTGGTACAAATATCAAGACACGTCAAAATGGAAATGCCCATATCTTGAAAATTTTCATTTTTTTAAATTTTTTACTGATTAAATATCTTAACCCTTTGCTCCTAACATAAATTTCGCAACTTACTTACATGGGCCGTTGAGACCGGAGTGCTGAAAATGCTAATTTCGTCACACACGAACATGTTGGAAATATTGCTGAGAAATTAAATTGAGGGGCATTTGAGGGCAAATGGAAATTCTGTCAATAATTTTCAATCAGGGCTAAGAAGTGGTTATAATTCGATTTGACTTATAGTAGATGTGGTAGATAAGGCTAATTTGGTAAACGCAGTATTGCAAAGCAACACTAAAAAACAAATGTTATAAAAAAAACAATGTACAAATTTCGCAACCATTACGCAGTGAATACAGTTATCATGCCATTCCATTTAGCATTACAATACTGCGTTTATGAAGTCGGCCAATGCTTAGAAATAACTTGAACAGAAAAATAAACCCATTGGTATTATTTTTAGAGTGTTAATACCAAAACTGAATCACCAATTTTTGTTTGCTAATTTAGCGAGGAAGCCAATGAGAAAATTTTTATTTTTTTTTTGGTTTAGACAACAATGTATAGAGAAGTCAATATAATCTACATTGGGACCTCTCCACTCTATATTGAATGTTGATTTTGTTTTTCATCAAGTAGAATATGTTACATGTTACTTATTCGGATGATATGCAATTTATGTTAGATGACAATGGCAATGGATTAGTGTTCTTACAGGAAAGGGCTAATGAATGTCTCGAAGGATAATTAAACGGCCTTAACAGTATTACTTGATTATTAACTGTCTATTTAACGATGTCACTGCTTTCGTTAGCACAATTACATGTAAAAATAAAACAAATTCTCAATATTTTAGTTTTACATGTAATTTAGGCAGAAAAACTTTGAAAACGAAGGCAATAATGTTTGCTCATGATCCGGTTGTTAATATTAATGTTGAGAATTAGCCAATTAAATTTGTATCGTATCATCGATTACTAGGTTTATATTTGGATAACAAGTTGCAGTTTTATGTACACATTAATAAAATCATCGCCATGATTTTTTTTTTATTTTGAAGAGGTTTTTCACATAAGGATATTTTTTGCCAATGATTATAAAAAGCAGTTAATCCTTGTCAGCGAGTCTGCGCATTATTTTATACGGTCGAGACCTCAAACCTGATTATTTATTTAAAAAATGTATTTAGATTATTTTTTAATTTTTTTGAACTACGCAATACAATACGTTAAGGTTAGAACACTGCTACAACCTTATTGTTCGTTATGTTTATGGTCTGAGGTATCGGATACGTGTGGCATCGCATGTAATTTCTATTATTGAATGTGATTTTAGGAGCTTTTTAAATACTAGGGTACTTATTTTATTGTACAAAATTATTAAAACTGGAACTTCACTTTACCTAAGGGATATATTCTGCCTTGGAAGCTCAACAAGGATAAATATTATACTTCCACCAAGGTACACAACCTTGATTATGAATATATGGTTTCTTGTTCGTAGTATAACCCTTTGGAATTTAGTTGTTCCCTACACTGAGTGAATATATTCACATTTAATTTATAAATTTAAGAAAATTGTTCTTGAGAATATTTAAATTCATACATTTTTTTTATCTCCTTTTTATTAAAAACGGTTGCTGAATTTGTTGTCATTCTTTATAAACATGCATTTAAGGGGGAGTTTGAGGAGGGCTTATAAACTATAATACCTGAATATGAATTAATTTATTTAATTAGAAAAAATTAAATGTAAACTGATAATGCCATATTGTATTTGCTGGTTTAATTGAGCCCTAGGGGCTAATGAAATATTGCATTAATAAATTTAATAAACACATACTTTAGGACTGTAAATATAATTGCCTTTAGATTTAATTAAATTAAATAGTAAAGTAAACGACAAAACATAATTTCATTATATGTATTATTATTATTTAATAACACATTAACAAAGAATTGATTATATAACTTTCACCAACTGTAATACAAAATTGAGTTATAATTAACTATCAGTTATAACAGTCGAAAACATATTGTGAACTGAAAGTTAAAGTTATAGTTAGTTTTAACTGAACTTGGTGCAATTGACCGTAAATATTCTTAATTAATATAAATATTATTGAAATACACATAGAAGAGGTAATAAGTGTTAATTCACGGCTTGAATAAATAGCTTTGACACATGGGTACCGAATATCTGCCACCATCAACGCGCTTTCCACCGTTAGCCACAGTGTTGAAATATAGATTAAAATTTGCAGTTAATCCACATCCTCAATAATTGGGTCAACTGGTGCATGAATTAAAGCCGGCCGATCGTTCACTTTGATGAAGGTTCGGCGAATTTGTAAAAGAACAACCTGATGGTTTTCCGGTCAAATAAGATTTTCGTACAAGGCCCATTTTTGTTTGAATGTATACACTGAAAGGACTTAAATCAATCCGAAGCGATATTAATAGAACGGTAAGTAGGAATTTTCTTGAATCAAGTACAGAAAGATTGATTCAAGTACAGATTATTCAAGTGCGAAACACTTAACCTATTCATATTTAATCCCGAATTCGTACTTAAAATAATGCGAAAATGCGATGGATTTAAGAAAAAACTAACATTGAGTCAATCTCAAAATGCGATTGATTCAAGTATTGTAAAGTTGATTATTTTCCGAATTCGTACTTGTATTTACTAGCCCTTTTTACAGCATATAGAATTTCAATTATAAAACACCAGCATTATGCGCGATATGTTTTCTACCAAATAAAATTAATATTGGAAGAATTCCAACCAATTGTAGTGGGGAATGCAACATGTTTTGGAATTTTTTATTTATAGATAAATGAATAATACAAAACTTGTATGTATGTATATATCACACTCATTAACCCTTTCACGCAAAAACTTGCTACGCAAAACTTTTTAAGAATCTAAATATCTTATATAGGGTATTGAGATCTATTTTAAACATATATATTAAACATTTTATCGGATTACAAGATATGGCTTGAGACAAATATGTCCCAATGTGCGATAAGGTATGACATTTTTTGCACTGAAGAGTAATTTCAAGTATTAAAAACAATTATATTTTTTGGTATAAAAATAATTTTTTAATACTTATTACATAATTTTTTATTAGTTATTTTATAAATGAAATTCTTCAAAACAATTTCCGTTAGCTGTAAAACATAACTGAACATTACAGATTGCACATATATTTTTGGTTCGATTCTCTATTCCACTCTAAGCACATTGAACATATCGTTTACGTGATGGCGACTTTTTCATTATAGCCACTTGATACCATTATTTTGAATTCGTTTTTTTGTCATGGACGTTGAGGGCAGGGTGTGTTTCCTAATAGAAAAATTGCCAATTATGGCCCTAGCAACAACTTGAATTCAAGTGATGTAAGCTTTTTACCTTCAATACGATTTTTAGAATACAGTTTTTATGTATAGTGTATGCATTGTTCATTCCAATGCCTTATAGATCGAAAAAAAGAATCTAAAAATATTTGATTTTCTGTCCAATTCGTATGCGACTTTCTTCTGGTCTATGAGATATACATCATCCATTTTTTTAATGTACTTTTAGACCATTTCGGGACTTGGTTTTTCTCTAGTCATTGGGCTGATCCTACTTATCTATATTTTATCTACTACGGCATTTTGAGCCGGCTCAATGACAACTTCCGAGCGTCCAGCTTGAATGTCGTCATGCAAAATTGATTGATCTTCTTCGTCCAAAATAAGGCCAAATTCAGTCTCAATATTATAAGCCAACAAATACTCCTCTATTTCACTGTTAGTCAAGTGGAATATTCTTTCAATTTTATGAACCTAGATATAAAATATAATTTTATGAATATGTAAAATATGCTTTTTGAATCTTCAGTAATTGCGGCCTTTTATGCATATTGGGGCACCGGTGTCCCTTGACCGTCTCTTTAAGACAAAAAATCATATGGATGCTAACATCTAGATAATATTCGGCACAAACAACTCTTATATGAAGTTAAACCTCTTAACATAACTTTGCTTTTGTGAGCCGATGACTGCCCATCGTTTCTAAATATGATAACATCTCGAAAATTCGTCTGCAAATAGTATGGTATTTGGGCTGAACTGATGATAATTTTTTTATTAAATGCAACTGTTGTTGAATTGTGGAATATTTTGTTTTCAAATTAGTTTTCAAATGTTTAAATTTTTTGGGGCATATTTTTAACGATTTTCAGGGCATATTTTCAAGTTTTTACTGCATATTTAATCCGCATAGAACAAGTTTTCTAGAGCATATTTTTGGTTTCCTTGCTCATAACAACTAAAAAAGTATATTTGTTTTGTAATAGTATACTCAAAGAACACATAAGTAATACTGATGTTCTGTTTCCTGTTTCACCGAAGGTGGTAAAAACTGAATCTTGAGTAGCAACATATGTTTCCACCTATGCTTCGTTATTGGGCAGAATTAATTTAAAGCCATATGGAATAAAGTACTAGTTGTACTCAAAATAGTTTTCATCAGACCATTATTTACAAAACACTTAAAAGGTATTTATTGTTGGATGCCAACATAACAATCATTTTTTTATTGCACCCTAATTCTCTTCAAGAATTTGTGTGTTAAAATCTTCAACGTTTTTTGAAGAGTTTTATTTTTCACTCTAAGTTTATTCCCTTTTCTTATTTGCAACTTCATCTTTGGACTTTTGTGGAAATGTGTGCATAAAAGTGTGTTAAACAATAACAAAATAACAACAACTTAATTCTATTTAAGTAGTTTTTTCTTTTCTTATTGTCAATTTATGCATGCTAGTATAAAATAATTCTACCAATTTTTCCGAACACAATTGCAGAAATGTAAATACTTACATAATACGAAGGAAGGATGACAAAGCATACTTTAAAAATCTTATTGAAAGATAACATAATTTGGCGCTAATAAACACGATTTCATTTAAAAAACTGAATCAACATACAGCTTAAAAATTAAAAATTAAAAACGGTCTTAATAAATTTAAATTTTTCTTACTGTAGCCGGGAGCATCTGACCTTAAAATCTATGTCTACAAAGATAGGAACGAGTCGCTGCCACTTCTGTCTTAAATTAATTTTCGGGTTTCCCTCGCTTAAATTCCACATTCAGCTTGATGCTCTTATTAATGAGGATGATGCTGGAAAAAGAAAGCAACATTAGAGGTAAGTAAATATTTTCAGTTTATATTAGAAGTGTAACAAATAAAGGGGCAACACAAGCTTTTATAACACATGTTCCAAAATGGGGCACAGCAACTATTGTAACATAAGGATTTAACAAGAAAGAATATAAAAAGTAAGCGTCAAACTTGTAACCAAGTTTCTACTAAGTGTATATTTTTCAAAAAGTATTTATGCATTTCAAACTAAATACACTGCTATATTGTGAATGTGTATGGACTTAAGTTTATTAAAACATATATAAGAATGTATATGGCGGATTTCATGTCAAGTGACCCAATTTTGAAATCGATGTCTTCCGATTTGGATGAAATTTCCACCAAGGTTAGTCCTATTGGATAGTAGCACGAATTAGACACGAATTTCCAACAAGATGGGAAACAACGTTTCTGAGTTAGATGGGGTCAAAGTTTGACATTTTGGCCAAACAGGCGATCCTTCTTATCCATGTAACTTATTACTTATTGGTGTTAGCAAAATTTGTTCCAAGTATCTTAGATAGCTATTTGATCAATCTTCTGGAAAACAATTTTATTTTTTGTTTTTCAAAAAATGTCTAATTTTTTGCTCAAAATCAAGCTTATGTCTTTTCATTTAAGGTACACTCAAAAAATTATGTAATTAAATTCAAACGAAAATTCATTTGAAACAACTTCAAATTCTTTTAAAAAACGGATCATTTACATTTCATTTAAAACAAATGATTTTTACATTCATTTTTAATTTTTTTATTTATTAAACAGCATATTTCGTAAAATTGAATAGTTTTTACTTTTAAAAAATATATTTTAACCGAAATAAATCAAACTACATAACAATATAAATACGGAAAAACATTATTTTTTGGTTGTGAATAACAGATACAAATGTTGAAAAATAAAATTATTCGCAAAATAACTATATTTTTATTCAATTTTAACAGTACGAAAATCGAATTTAATAACCCATAATCAGTTACTGTAATAATTTTATAAGTGTAGGTTTGGTAGCTTTTTGGGCCACGAATTATCGTTTAAGTGTTTCTAAAACCTTAATAATAAAACTTATGCTAAGAAACAAGCCACATTAACTTTCTAACTAACTTCAATACTGTAATACCCACAATATCGACCCCTTTGCGCGAAATTATCGTATATGCCAATTTTTTGAAATTGAGTTTTTGATGCAATCTTGTTCTACATTCAAAGAGACGTCACCTGACAAAATATTGAAGGCGAATTCCACTTCGTTGCTCCAAAAATTGAATGTATATTTTCATTTTTATATGCAAGCGAACGCAGAGAAAAGTAGAAAAATGGCTGTCCTGTAAAATTTGGTTTTTGTAACATACGATAATTTCGCGCAAAGGGGTCGATATGTTAATCCCTGGAATACAATCATTATACAATTTTTTTAAAGCAATGTTGACAAATTAAATTCTTTTTATTAATTTATAATAATAATAAAAATTATAATAATAATAATAATAATAATAAAAATTATAATAATAATAATAATAATAATAATAATAATAATAATAATAATAATAATAATAATAATAATAATAATAATAATAATAATAATAATAATAATAATAATAATAATAATAAAAATAATAATAATAATAATAATAATAAAAATAAAAATAATAATAATAATAATAATAAAAATAATATTTATAATAAAAATAAAAAGATAGATAATTTAATTAGATTTAATCTTAATCACATTATATCCTTTTATATCATAACTTGTTTTACACTAAATTTATTGTAGGTGGTGAATTGATTAAGTCTTGCAAATACCCAATCTTATATCCTCCCAATTTATTGCCTTTATTTTCTGCTTTTGCCAATCCTTTCTTGGCGTTTCTAGGTAAAGCTGCTGATTTCGCTGCTGTTTCTTAGCCTTCCACCAACAAGCGGTATAAAAGCATGACATTTTGTTCACTTTTACCGCAGCATCCGTCGTTATATTATACGTTATAATACGTAATAATAAAATCTGTGTATAAACTACTATCCAATAGGACTAACTTGGGTGCAAATTTCATCCAAATCAATCGATTTCAGAATTGGATCACTTTGAGTGTGTGAATGTGTGTGGATACCCTGCAAATAATAGGACTAGTCCAAACACGCGTGTAAAGCGAATCCCACAAGGGACTAGGACTACTGCAAAAGTAACCCAAACGTATGGGAAAACATTGTATAGTTAACATTACGATGTCGTAGGGCAGGACCATATAACCCAGCTTTGGATTACAAAGGGGTAGTTTTAAAACTACTCCACTGTATACACAAGAAGGTTCTTTAAACGAAAACATGTCGTTAAAAAACGAAGACATGTCGTCTCACTATAAACAGTTTTTAACAATGACATGGTCCATGCTTGCTTTACTTTGGACCAGTCCATGTAGTAGCCTAGTGAATCAAATTGGATCAGGTGGTCCAATATTATTTGCAGGGTAAAAATGGTTTCTACACACATACACAATTTTATGGGGTCGTACGTATTACACGAAATTTAAATTTTAAGTACAAAAGTACTTTAAGTGTTGGCGACTTTGCAGTACCAAATTTATCTTGCATTCCAACATACAGACATTGAAACTAAAGCTTTGTTCATATTATGCGTATTTTTCATGTGGAATGCAACTTTTTTACATGTTAAATTTGTGCATATCGTCTGAACCCCGCCAAACATATGACATTTATGATTTAGAACGAGTTCTAAAAATTTCTCGTAAAAATCCGAAATGAATTGATTTAGAAAAACTGAAAGATGAGTATATCGTTTAAAGCTATATTTGCCGAATCTGGTCAGTTTGACCAAGGGTGAGGTCAAAAATTTAAATTTATCCTACAGTGTAATAGTAAATAAATAACACAAAAAATTGCAGGGATACATAGAAACGGAATTAACAAAAGTAAGTATGTATGCATTTATATTTAGTTTTTATTTCACCTTGTTTAAGTAAATAACTGTTTATTTTTATTAAAGCTCTAGGTCTTTTTAATATTTAATAATTTTCTTTTATTTTTGAAAGGTTATGCCAAATGTACGTTACATACCAACATGTGAACACATAAATTTTAAACCATATGTTAAATTTTGGCATACACATGAAATCATATACATACATGTAGAAAAGTGACATTCCTGTAATGTGAAATACACAAAATGTGAACATAGCTAAAGTGAAACAAACAACATTTACAAACAAAATACTTATATGCAACTTTTGATGAGTTACTAAAGATGTGAAGTTAAAAGAAATGTTTCCAGACAATTAAGAAAATTCTCTGGATTCAATCTATAACAACAACTAAGCGCCGAAAGGGTAAATAGAAGGGAATTTTCAGATTAAGCATGCAAATGTATATTTTCAATAACAATTTTTATAATTATGGCTGCTGGATTATAAATGTTAATGTGGTAGTTAAATAGAAAAATAATTAAATATATTTTGTTAAAATAATGTGTATTAAATATATGTCCTTTATGTTATTTTGTTTAGTTTTTTCGTCCTTTTTAATATTATTTCTTCACGAAAAATCTTTAAGCTCAAGGTCACTTTTATATAACAAAATATTTATTAACCTTAGGTAGCAAGGGCCTCCCCAAAGGAACCCATGGTACGACCAAGAGTGCCGTAATGCTACTGAAGCAAAAAATGTCGTAATACGAAGGAGAGGTATATGGGGAATAAAGGAGAGAGGAGAACTGCCTTTTCCGAAAGAAGAAGAGAGAAATGGAAAGGCGGGAGTGTGAGCAAATCGAGATGTACAGGAGTCAAAATGAAGTCCGAAAATTTTACCAAAGAGTTTAACATCAAACCGAAGGCTTTGGTACAGGCACATTCTCCTGCAGAGATAAAGAAGGTAATCTGGTGACTGAAACAGAAAGTGTGCTGAGGATGTGGAAATATCACTTTTCCGAACTTTTGGTATCTGGTTGTAGCGGCGACGAAGATATTTCAGAACCAATCACAGAGGACGGTATTGAGTGCATACCGCCTTGCCAAAATGAGGTGAAAGCAGCAATATCTCGGCTAAAGAACAATAAGCCAGCAGGAGCCGATGGATTACCAGCTGAGCTGTTTAAGACCGGAGGTGACATGCTAATAAGGCGCATGCATCAGCTTATTTGTTCTATTTGGCAAGAAGAACGCATGCCCGATGATTGGAACCTCTGCATACTATGTCCCGTGCACAAAAAATGAGACAAGACAATATGTGCCAATTACAGAGGAATAAGTCTCCTGCCCATTGCATATAAAATAATTTCGAGTGTATTTTGTGACAGACTTAAATCTAAAGCTGGAGAGATAATTGGGCCATATCAATGCGGCTTTAGACCTGGAAAATCCACCATCGACCAGATATTCACACTACGCCAAATCCTGGAAAAGACTCAAGAGAAACATACGATCAAAGGTGTTTCAGACCATGTCTGACTTTGCAGAATGAGTCTTACTGATACGCGATCTTCAAACAACACAAAACAACACATGCAACTTGCATATGCTGACGATATTGACATCATGGGTCGAACACTGCGAGCAGTGACTGCTAAAGTGGGTCTGGTGGTAAACGCAGATAAAACAAAGTTGATGGTATCAACGCACAGGACGTCCAGTAGACTCGGGCCAACAGTGGATGTTGAAAACTATAACTTTGAAATAGTCAACGATTTTATCTACCTCGGCACCTCCATAAACAAAACGAACAACATCAGTTTTGAAGAACTATACCGGCTAATAGATGCTACTTTGAACTAAGTAAGCAGTTTAAGAGCCAAGCCATCTCTCGACAGGCAAAAACACATTATACAAGTCACTGATACTACCCGTGCTGTGGTGTGGCTCTGAAGCATGGGTACTTGCGAAAGCAGACGAGGTAGTACTTGGAGTATTCGAGAGAAAAATTCTTCGTAAAATTTATGGACCCATCTGCGTTGACGGAGCATATCGGTGTCGTATGAACCATGAGCTGTATGAGCTGTATGCCGACATTGACATTGTGAAACGTATAAAACTACACCGATTGCGTTGGCTAGGTCATGTTGTGCGAATGGAGGAAAATGCTCCAGCTAAAAAGGCATTCGAATACGCGCCTGGTGGTGGTTCACGCAGAAGAGGAAGACCAAAACTCCGATGGAAAGATCAGGTGGAGGGAGACATTTCAAAGCTTGGTGTAATAAATTAGAGAAGGAGTGCGGAAGATCGAGGCGTATGGAAGAATATTCTTCGTTCGGCTACAGGAACAAACGTTCTGTAATAGCCATTTAAGTAAGTATGTAATGGATGGTGGTTTAAACTTAATCATCAAATGTCAGCACATACACATGTATAACAAAAGCAGCTGTTATAATTTTGTTTTTAGAAAAAAGAAAAATGGATTATTCTAGTAAAGAGGAAGACTTTAGTGATTCTGAAATATATGAAAACCTAAATTAAAGAATTATAAGAATTAATTTTCATTTAATAAGAATTAAAAGGACGAAAATTATTCTTCGTCTGTATAAAATGCTAAGTGGATTGATAAAAAGTTGCCATTTTTAAATATGTTGTTGCCATTTGTTGTTGTTCAGTATGGCGTTGCTGCGAGGTTTTAACTACCTCTTAAAAACGGCAAACACAATTAGTACTCAATTAAATTTATTCTCAGATTATTTAATTATACTTTGCCGCTAAGATTAAACTCGATGTTAAAAACGCACTCTTACAAATCAAATGTCTGTAATTTTGAACTATGCACATTGTATGTATCTGTTTTAAAGGTTTTGCATTTTCAAATTCTGGGGCATGATTTAAAATGGCGCAATGTGGTGATAATGCATTTTTTTGAGAAAATGTATTTTTGATCACATCTATGTCCTGCTAATCTAGTTTTTAATTTGTCTTTCATGGTATCCATACATACTTTACTTAATTTTTCATGATCTTTACCTTTGCACGGTATCTTGTTAAAAAATATTATTTATATCTAATATGTCCGTCCTGTCTGTGATTTTTCTAACTAATCTTTTAGGGAAGTAACGATACGCCCTTTTGCCGATACGATACCGGTACTCAGAATAAAATATATCTGATATCGATTCCAATAGGTATATTGAATTTGGATTCATGTTAAAATTAACAAAGCACAAATAGAGTAGTTTGTTTTTTTTATACAAAATTACGGTGTAACTTTTTATTAATACTTAAAACAAAGAGTTAAATTTAAATTCATGATAAAATTAAATATAAATTTTTTTTTTCAAAAATAACATAATCATATTTAATGTTAGGTTAGGTTCCATGGGCAGCCATCAAAAGACAGCTCACTTGGGTCCCCTATTGGTCCCTTTGTGATACCCCGCGCCAATGCCCATCCCTTAGAGCAGTCACTCAGATGGCGTCACTGCAAAGTCCAACCACCTCGTCTTCCTAGTGAAGAGAAGGAGCGATTTCAGTTCCATCCCAGATAGATCCTCCAAACAGGCAAATACCTGTTCCCCCAGGCATTCCACCCTAATACCCCGCAGTCCAGGGCAATGACAGAGAAAGTGGAGCACAGTCTCCTCTTCCTCCTCGTTCTGACAACTTCTACAGTAGTCGTTAAATTCCAGACCCATTCTTCCAGCATGAGTCCCCACCGGCCAGTGTCCAGTTACAACCGATATCACAGTCTCTGCTGAACCCAAGTAGAGAGCTAGTTCTCCGTCCATCATATCCAGGCCAAAGGATCCTGGATATCGAGCAGGTGGATTCACAGGCCCACCGCGTCTGCGCAACTCTATGGGACTCGCGCCCTATAAGTGATTTACAGTGAGCCATTGGAAGGCCAATGAATTGGTCAATGAATGCATCATCCATGCGACCACCCTGTTTGGCCAGCTCATCTCCTACCTGACTGCCCGGGCACCCAGTGTGCCCCGGTATCCATATTTAATGTTGACATTAATTAGGTTTTTGTTTAGAAAGCAAAATATTCTCAACTTTTGCGGGAATATACGTTTTCGCAATTCTGTTGGAATCAGACTGCAGTGGAAAATAATCTCTCAGATGCTAAATGATTTTGTTATTCGTGCTTAATTCTCAATATCTATTTTTGATAAAAAACTGAAATTTATTGTTGATTGGATAAGCTATTCCTATGCGCATTTCACTGGTTGCTTAGGCCAGATCAACAGGAAACTTCATCCATAAAGATTTTAGAAAAACTAAAGATATTAAACCAAATAAAACTGTTAAGCGTATAATAATTACAGCAACAGTTCTATTTGTAACAATATCAAAGTTTACCAAAGCGGCCCTTAGTCTTGGCACTCTGAAACGTATCCACAAACCATGGATTGCCGATGCTACGTAGCAGGAAATAGCACTCCGTAAAAAAATTAAAAATAAAATCCAGCAGGCTAAAACGGACAATACCAAGCGCAATGCAAAGACGGAATACCGCCAGTCCGCTGCCAAAGTCAGGTATATGGCGCAGGCCGATAGAGAAGCCTACTATAGTAATATCTTTGAAAAACCCGAACAGGCAACAGCAGTGGGTGATATGCGTGGTGTGTTCAATACTATTACACAATTGAGTGGTAGCTAAAACGCTGGCGAGATTTCTTCTCTACACCGAGCTCCCAACCCGCCAGCATTCAAACTTCGCAGTACCCCTGGCAAGAAACCAGACGCCTCCCGTTAAGAGAAATTTCCACCATACCACCTACTTTTGCTGAAGTATTTCACGCACTTTTAAACCTGAAGAACTCAAAAGCGCCCAGGCACGATAACATACCCGCCGTACTACTGAGATATGGTGCTGAACCCATCGCCGTAGCTTTGGATCATATCATAATTGAATTAAAAATAAAATGTATATGAATATCTTTTTAATTTATTTTTTCCTAAAGACGTAAATAAAATATTTTGATTTAAAATTTTTGCAAAGGGCTCCCGCGTATCCGATATGTCCAAAATTTGTTTTTCTCATATTTAGGTATAAACAATCAAATGTTTTTAAAGTTTCATCATTATAGCACAATGGGATCATGGCTCGGGCCTTTATGGGTTAAATGTCCTTCATCGCTCATTATCAAATTAAAATTAAAGTCTTGATTTTTCTCTGCTTTTTACGAAAAAAGGATTTGATCGACGTGACTATATCGAAAAATTAACTTTCTTTACGTGTGTATATACATGCATACATATAAGCTATTTGTTCAATATATACATATCAATTCGTTTCATTTTTGAAAGGTCAAAGGAATTGTCCTTGCAGTTCTTTTCTTATTGGCTAATTTGTAAAAATTTTGCTAATTTATAAATATTGTTGATAATTTTTCACTATGAATCTTATAAAGTTTACCCATTTTTTTCTATGGGAAAATTTATAAAATATTAAATTCCATTCAATTTGGTACAAGAATAATGTGAAACAACAAATAAATACAAATGAAACAATAGTAGGAGCAACAAAAAACTTAAGTTTAACTGTAACAGCTGTGACTTATTTGTATTATTTGATAGTTGTGTTTACTACTTTCTGCAACATCTACTGCTATAAAAGTATGAAAAACTATAACTATCAGTGCTTTTTCGGTTTTTTGTATACAATTTGTATTGTTTGTGCACCAATGACCAAATCGAGTGTCCTTGCTATTCCAGCAAATGTTTCTTTTTTACTTGTGCCAAACTTATTTTTACCAACAAAAACTTCAACGTCATTGATAAGTGAAGTTTTTGGAATAATTTTAAGTTGGTAGTATTATAACAGAGTTTCACAATTAGTGAAAATTGTGTTTTTTCAAAATCGAATTTATTTCATAAGAGTTAACATAAATATAATTGTTTTTTAAGGTATACTGTAAACTAATTTACTTATTCAATTAAATATAACCAAAAGCCTTTTAAAGACCATAAACTGATCCTTGCCAAAAATCAAAAGTGCAGAAACATAAGAACAACAATATAGACAATTATGTCGCACAAACGATGCATAATTGTCAGGGTCTAAGTAAGTGACAAATTATCAGAATAAATGCATAATCTGACGCGACTGGTTTAGATAACATTAATCCCAGGTTTATAAAACTTATTCTACCTTGGATAATACAATTTATAACACATTTATTTAATACAATTATTACCACAACCACCTTCCCAAATGAATGGAAAATAGCCAAAATCATTCCCGTGCCTAAGACAGATAAAGAATATCGCCCTATCTCAATCCTGCCATATCTTTCCAAAGTCTTTGAACACTAAATACAGAAACAAGTTTTTGAATATTTGAACACAAATAATCTATTGATAGAACGCCAATCGGGCTTTAGACCAATGCACAGTTGTATAACTGCTTTTACTGATGTTGTTGAGGAAATACGGGGTAATTTGGATAACGGAGATATATCGTTTTTATTCTTACTGGATCATTCTAAAGCGTTTGATACTGTTGACCATGACATTCTTCTGCCTTAAACTGGCTAAAATGTTTAAAATGTCTTCATTGGCTGTGAAATTGATGTATATATATTTAACTAATTGGTGGCAATGCGTCTCAAATTTGGGTACTATTTCGAAACCCCTGCGAGTTGTCAGAGGTGTCCCTCAAGGCTCGATAATTGGACCACTATTATATTCAATTTACTCCAATGATATACTAAAACAAATTAAATATTCAAGTGTTCAATTGTACGCGGATGAAATTTAAATGTACCTGAAAAGTTCTAAGTATTGTATTAACTGCAAAGTAAATGAATTAAATTACGATCTAAACCAAATTTATCTCTGGGCATCGGCCAATGGATTACGCCTAAATCCTAAAAAAATCAAAATGTGTTATTATCACCCAAAAATCTGTTAAAATTGATGTTGAAATTTAAGTAGTAAACACGGTCAGAAATCTTGGAGTTGACCTTAACAGCACACTTACTTGGTCTGACCACATTACCCAGGCATGTGGTAGAGTGTACAGTATGCTGCGGAATTTGTGGACTGTACAGTACTTTACACCACCCAAAGTAAGACTTTTGCTGGCAAAAACCTATCTTCTACCTACACTTCTTTATGCATCAGAGATATTTTCTGGATGTAACTTAAAAGACTTAATGAGGCTTAAAATGACATTTAATAATATTGCACGCTATACTTATAGTCTAAAAAAATTTGATCACGTATCTCAGTACTCCTGTCGTGTGATCAACGTTAGCTTCGAAGACTATCTGAAATTAAAAAACCTTTTGTTCTTACACAAAATTATAACGACAATGAAACCAAAATATTTATTTGACCGTCTACAGTTCATGAGGTCCTCGAGAGTAAACAGCCTAGTCCAACTTCGACATCGTGATGCAGCGTCTGAGAAACAATTTTTTATATATTCTATACGTCTCTGGAACCAACTTCCTCTATCTTTAAAACATTCAACCAACGCAACTAAATTTAAAAATAACTTCAATAACATTTATGGCATTCGAAATAATTAACTTAATTGAAAAATTCAAATATTTATATACTCTAATTAAGTCTTATATTAATTGTAATTATTGATCTAATTATCTATTATTACTATATCCGCTAAATTATTTTATATATAAGGACACCTACATATATTAAAACTAACTTTTCTGATTCTAATACTTTAATTATAAGATAATCTATCTTGTTGTATTAGAAAAGCACTTAATAAATATAAATAAATAAATAAATAAATAAATAAATAAATAAATAAATAAATAAATAAATAAATAAGTAAATAAATAAATAAATAAATAAGTAAATTAATAAATAAATAAATAAATAAATAAGGATACTATCGACCTTTAATTTACCATTGGTCCCATATAAAGACTTAATTTTTATAAAGGCTAAAATTAATATATAGCGGTCTCTACCGGTTTTGAAGTCTGATTTGGCGGAAAATTAAAAAAAAATGTTGGCAACAGTCCCTACAAGATTAATGGCTGTTATGTTATGCATCATCTAATGGCCATTAAGGGCAATATGAAAAAACTGATGTAACCATTCGTGTACGTGTGACATTGTTTCCCACTCATACTTGTGAACTTTAACATATATGCGTTAATTTAATACAAAATTACAAGTGTGTTTGTTTATAAGTTTTATATGTGTTAAGTGGCCCATAGACTTGCAATATTATTGTATATGATATTCAACATATTATTTCCATTTTGTCCTATATTATGCAATAAGTCGCACAATCGTTTCATTTATTCAATAAAAAGTGAACATAACCTATAGGAATAAAATAAACAGCATTGTACAAAGTTGCCAACACATTTCTCTTTCTTTTCGTTGTGCAATAAAAATCAAAAGTCTTTTGATTGTTGCCAATATATTGTGGTACCATCCATACACATGGGCGATATAATTGTACAATACGTAAAATTGAACAATTTTATTGCAAGTGTATGAGCCGCTTTAGTTATTTCTTGAAGGGTTGATTGCATTGCTCACTGCGAAGGGTATGAGAAATTAAATATTTATCATACGCTTCAGTGCTCTGTATGAACATTTCTAATGTATGTACATGTTTTCTTATGGGACACTAGTGCGTATGACTAATATTAAAATAGTATATATTATTAGTTGACATTAAATTTTGTAATTGTTTTTTTACCACTAAGTTGAACTTTTCAACGGAATTTCTTCGAAATAGCTTTTTCTATAAATATATATAAAAATAAGTTGTGTGTTATAAATTGGTGTTCTCTGTAATGCGTGAACCGATTTTGATTCAAGAAATCTCCTAAAAAAGTGATTGGCGTTTAAGAATACATTCAAAATATAGACAAATATATTAAATTTTTGATTAGGAAAATTAATATATAAACTTAATGGCCATTTTAGAGACATAATTTATGCGTTTGCAAGGACAAATAAAGGACATATCGGACTTTCGATCATACTAAACAATTTTTTAAAATTCGGGAAATATGTATTATTGGACATTATAAAATATGTTCGTAACAAAGCTTTTATGTGTGATGAAGAACCTGAAATTTACGGTAATTAACGGGACAACGGTTAACAATGCAAATATTAAGATGTTGAAAACTTTTTAATTTAATTCGGGAAATGCTTACCACAGTCTATAACCCGACAGCAAGTGCCAGCGAGAGGGTAGTCCATTGGAAAATTTAAACTTCGCGAGCTCCTTCATTGGAGAGGATGGAAGTGTGTGGCATACAGATACAGAATGTATTGATGAATCAATCGGTAACATTTTATATGGAGTGGTGTAGAAAGGGCTATGAGGTACTGAGAAAACTTAAACTTTTGCCACAGACGAAGCATTGAAACACACGGCAGCACTAAATAAAACTAACACGGGACAAAGTAAAAGAGT
The DNA here is from genome assembly GCA_949318255.1 of Pollenia labialis. Lineage (NCBI taxonomy): Eukaryota > Metazoa > Arthropoda > Insecta > Diptera > Polleniidae > Pollenia > Pollenia labialis. The sequence continues at coordinate 59,083,645 of OX439142.1, forward strand.
TTTGAAGAAATCAAATGAAAATACGTTTTTGGGAAGAGGATTTCTCTACAGAAATAATTGTTCTAATAAGAAAATTTGTGCAAAACTCCAAAATTTTAAATCTCGCCTCTAAACTTACTCCAGTAAGACGTAGACAGCGATAATGTTGGTACATAATAAGAAGAGAACGTTTGTACTTCAGGACTTATAAATTTGTTAATTTACCAAAACAAAGCCAAATTATATAAAATATGGAAATTAGAGAAACAAATTTCATAAATTTAAAAATTTTTTTAATAACAAACGTAATTTTTCAAATCTAGCGGACTTATACTCCCCAGAGGTGTAATAGGAAAAGCATAAACTTGCAACAAGAGCATTCATTTAAAATTTGTTTTAAAAATTTTTTGTTTCTCAGAGTTCTACACTGGCAAGTTTATAAATTATAACTTAGATTAATTATTGAAAATATACAATAGTCTTCTGTTATTGAACAGATCTAAGATAATTCTGTATGGCAATAGATCCTAAAATATAAATTTTTTATGAACATTTCCATTGAGTTCAACAAGAATTTTGTTAGCTAATTTTCTACGTACTATTGCTTAAAATTGTATACCCAATTTAAAATCTTATTAAAACAGTTTCTCTATCTCTGCTTTTAAATGCAGTTTATGCTAAAATATAATATAAACCATCTTTCGAGTATTTTGCGGTTGATACTTTTGCTTTTACATATTTTAAATTCAAAGAATTCAAGTCAAAAATATGCATACATTTTTAAACGAGAAAGAGCTGTAGAACAACTTTCATCCACACACAGAGAGTAACGTATGTTGCAAAACACACATATAACACAACCAGTTGTAATTTGACCTACAACAGTTGTACTATTAGTGTGGCTTTATTAGATGGAAAATACAACAAATAATATTCTTTGTGTAAGAAATTTATTAAATACTAGCATTTACGCGTGACTTCGTTCACGTGAAAATAAGAGGAAGATTTAGAGAAAAGGGTTTATACTACACCCAAAGAAAAAACATGTTTTACTATATTCAGCTCCAACAACACTATTGTTGAAGAAAATTTTAAACATACTATGTTTAATTTAATTAAATTATTGTCACCGACAAACATATTATGGTTCAAATAGTCCTTGATCAAGGGGCCACAGCCAAATTATGGTTGCCTTTAAGCATGTTATATAAAATAAAAGTACCCAAAGTAAAAATGTTCGCTTTTTTGCCTCATGGGATAGTGTACTATTATTTAAAATGGTCCATATACTATCTAAAGAAAAGAGAAAAAATTAATTTTCCCCTGTTTTACCTTTAAAAGTACTATATACCCCATTTTATTCAAATACATTTAACTGTTTTCCCGTGATTGCGCCACAATAAAACAAACTCACAAGCATACAAACTTTCACATTTACAAATTTTGTAGGATTTTCAAAATATCAATTCCATAGTAACAAATTTTAAATAAAGTTGTTAGTTGTCGTAGCTGTTTGGTCCCGGTGCTGCTCGGGACTTTCTAAATAAAAATAAAAAATTAAACACTGGAGAATTTTGTTAATAACTTTACCCCGGAGCTATCTACCAGGTCAGCATTTAATCAGAAAACTTATTTCTGTCTTATCAATATATTTTGGGAAATTCAGCAAAATCGTTCCATAAAGAAAATTAAACATCACAACAACAGCTCCACCTCTCGGGATTAAACCTCGAGAGAAACCTGACTCCCAACTAGGATAATTTGGTGTCCAAGTTTTTATATTTAAAGATAATTTTTATATAATTGAATTAGGCAAGAGTTCATAAAATGTAATTTGAATGGATGCAATCGAAACATGTTAGGGTAACCTGTCCGTGAAAGCCTGGGTTCAGTTCCCAACTCAGTCAATAATGAAAAAAATATCAATAAATTTTTTTATGTTGTAAAATTTCTTTCTTTATAAAAATGATTTCATAAAAATTAAAAACCATAAACAGTTCAACAAAATAACCACAATACTCATTATTCTTAAAAGCTGGTGCACGAGCTTTGTGTTAACATTTGTTCTTCAAGTTGTGATCGAAAGGGTCAACAGGAATTATTATTATTAATTATTAGGGGAGGGCCGTTCCCCAGAGTGCCATTCTCAGACCGTTATTGTTCTTAATTTATGCAAATGATAAGTTACACCATTGCCGTATTAGATTGAATGCTGACGACGTCCAATTATATATAAGTACAAAAAAAAAACAAAACATGGAGGCATGTACTGCTAAGTTGAATAAGGACCTCAAACGTGTTGCGCATTGGGCAGATATAAATGGTTTAAGTTTAAATCCATCAAAATCTAAATGTATTAAAATTAGATGAACTTTAGCCTAATTAAAATATTAAAATTTGGGATTAAAGCCCATAAACAGGTCAACAAAATAACTACAATACTAACAAGTAAGAAAGCGTCGGTCAAGCCAGAGCATACCCAACACCACAGTATTTAAAAACAAATTTTCGAAAGTGTATGGATGTATGAATTGGGATCTATCTATGTTTTAAATTTCATTTAAATAGGTATGATAGTTTCTGAGAGGCAGAAATTACCCCCTATCTCCCTTCGTGGTCCTACGATTGGGCCCATTTTAAATAGGCTTGGTCCATGTGCCAATAAGAAACTATGTACCAAGTTTTATTTAATTATCCTAAAATTGCGACCTGTACTTTGCGCACAAGGTCACATGGACAGCCAGCCAGCCAGCCGGACGGACATCGTTAGATCAACTTAGAAAGTGATTCTAAGTCGATCGGTATACTTTAAGGTGGGTCAAGGGCCAATATTTTAAGGCGTTACACAAATCAGCACTAATGCATAATACCGTCTCCACTATTGCGGTGTGGGTATAAATATATAGATATTTTGTATAAAGTTGAAATGAAGGTATTAAATTTTATACAGAAGTTTCTCTCCAACATTCACTTCTCAAGGAAATTTTTTACGTACTTCACTATTCAGAGAAACTTCTACTCCTAAATATTTTGGAAAGTTTTCACTTACCCACATTGAAATAAACTAAGTTAAACATTTTTAAACAGATCACGTGTATTGGTATACCAAATGGCTATGCCGAATCTTATATTCTAGGGTGGGTCACTGATGTATGAGAAAAAATAAAAGTTCTCGAATCTAATAGCAATATTTTTTGTCTTACGTTAAAACAAATAAAAATTGCAAAAAAAAAGTTTAAAAAAGTCTTATCTTCAGCCCGCGCAGGAGCTCCTAAGAATTAAGTATATTTGAAAAAAGTCCATTTTTAAAATTTTAATATATTATTTACTATCAATTATTTTTAACTAAAACTATAAACATTTTGAATTAAACTTTAATAAATACAAATTTGGTTCTTATACAACATAAAACAATAAAATCATTTCTGGTCACAAAATCTTGTTTACTGTCAAATCCGGGCATCTCTCGTCTTGATAAAAATATTTCTTAAGTAATTTTTGAAGACACTCGTAAGCAATTTCTATGAACAATTTTCAATAAATGTTCTACATCTTTTCCTTAAGGCAATGCAAACGATAAAGCCTTTCTAGTGAATGTCATTTAATTTCAAATGAAAATACTTTGTATGCACTTTTCAACTTGTTTCTTTAAGTATTTTCTCATTTACACTTTTTGCACTTGCCGTGCATAGTGTAGTTCAACTACAACGTCATTAACTTTAGGAAAAAATAGAAGATAAAAAACGAATTTTTTTTGATCATGATTATATAACCGATTGCTTGAAATTTAAGATTTTGGCTGTTGCACAGTATGAGAGAATCAACGAAGAAACTGGTTCCAGAGGTTTGTTTATGGGAGGGAATCTGCCTCCCAGCAATCATGACTTAATTCAGCTCATACAATACACTCATACTAACAGCATGTAACATAAACTTCACAAATTGTCAATAAAGTTGCAGGCTGGTTGCTTGGTGCTGCATCCGATTCCACTTCAACAATTGCCGTACTGGTATGATATGAATAATGACGATGAATACTCTAGTAAGTAGCAAAATATAAAAGAAGGCAATTTTATCTTGTTCTTGTTGTTAGTAAACACAATGAATGAATGCAAGAATGAATGGAAGAGCGGACAAGCGACAGGATAGTGAGTGGAAGCAGAACAATAAAGTTTGCAACAGGATCAAGAAAAACCTTATCTTATACTTTACCACTGTCGCCATAACAACAAAATTATGAAATTGCCCTGAGATTCAATTATAGAGGCAAAAGTTTGTCTCGATTTCTCGTCTTAACAGATAAAATAAATATACAAAAAGAAAAAGAAAATTCCAAGAAGAGAGCAATTAGGAAATAAAGCAAAAAAATTTGTGTTTCACTTTGTAGAGCAGAAAGAAGAATACTAAAAAATTTTAAAGATTTTTTGGCAGGATAGAAGTTTTATTTATCTATGCAGTTGTTACATAAAATCTAAAAAATTAAGATGTAACATTCGGTCGAACCCTATTGTAAAATGGACAGAAATCAACTTCTATTTGGGCACTTTAAACTTATTCCTCTACGTGACAGACAATATATGCACATGCATTACGTCCAAATGTTTTTATAGGCTTTCCGCCCTTTAGCACACCCTTAAGCCTAGAGAGGCTTAAATTCATGCATAGGGGCTAAATCTTGAATCTGGGAAAAACACTTTCTCTGTTCTTTGTATAACAGCATTTCGCTACCTGGTAGGTTAAAGTAAAGCTGTAATAACTAGGGTGATCGATTATTCGACTTTTTTCAATAACCCGTTTTCGAATATTCCGAATAGTTGCTATTTAAAAAAAACCGGTTTTCGGTTAAGCATTTTTAAAATAACCCGTTAACCGGTTTTTATTCGAATACATAAAAATACAAAAATCAAATTAGTTTTTGTAATAAAAAGTTAATTAGAATAAAAACAAAACAATTCACGAAGGTAAGGATACAACAAAATACATAGATATGACAAAAGGTGTGTTCAGACCTAACAAATATTTGACGATAAAATCAAACAAAAGCGTGACCAGTTAATTGATAAAACTAAAGCATTATTTTAAATAAATTCTTGTTATTTACTAAACTTAATGTCTAAGATGATAATTGCATTTATGTATAATGTAGTTACGAAACCCTTAAATAATGTTTGCTCTAGCCAAACGTTTTGCAAAAGCAAACAATTCTTTACGTTAGGAGTCAAATATTTAATAGGTGTAAACATAGCTTTAGAATTTTTTAAAAACATTGGTTTTAAAAATATAGGAATGCAATAAATTTATTATTTGACATATTTTCCTAAATTTATTGTAAATGAGTTTTAATTTGTTGCTGGTTAACCATGTCTATATGAAGCAGTAAACTTCAGCCATATTTTTGAAAAGTGGCAAACAAAACCTCTTATCCAGGATTATATATTTCAATTATTTTTGTTTCAGCATTATAGAAACAATGGTAATATGAACATGCTTTTTGTATGAAATATCTGTCAATTCGTCGATCACACAACTTAAACCCTTCCAGGACATTTTTGATTCCTTCAATTTTATTTTAAGTTCTTGGTGTTTTAATAAATAAAACTGATGAATTTTCCCATAACGTTAATTCCGCCGGTATGTTCTTGTTTTAAGCATGAAGATGTGCTAGAACTACTTAAGAGTTTTTCATTCATTATTGGCAACATATTTTAGAAAAGTATTATTTGCAGTCTCTTAAAATCTACTTGACCCTGTTAAGTTTTACTTGGCGTATATTTTTGTCAAGCTTGTAGACTAATTAAAAGTGATTAATAAGTCGTGATGTAAAGAACCTTTGCAACTTATCATTTTAGGGCCGATTAAGCACAATTTTTTTTTAAGTCAGTTCAAAATATCACATTGTAAAGCTATATATAGTATTTATAATACTGTCCAATTGCTTATTACTTTTTAAGCTGAACTTTTTTTGTAGTACTTTTTTTGTACTGTTTTTGGTTTTTGATACAAGAACACACGCTTATATAAGCGATTTGTATTTACATTGCTCATAATGTTTTTTTGAGTTTTGTGTCATTTTGTTTTGACATTTTTTATAAAAAGTTTAAGTTTGCAAATATTCAATTAGAAAAATACTTAAATTACGGGTGCATTTAAAACAAAAGTAAGGAATAAGTATATAAATTACACATTACTAAAGTAACCGGTTTTTTTACTAAACGAACCGGTTTATTCGATATTTGAAAAATGGACATTTTAAAATATTCGACTTGGGCAAAACTAAAATACCCGGTTAAAACCAGTCGAATACTATTCGATCGATAACCCTAGTAATAACGTAACACTTTTTATACGGCAAACGGACCTAAGTGACAAACAATGCGTTTACGAACCACCCCTTGAATTTTAACGCCACCAACACACATATGTAACAATAATTATTTTGTTTTCCCGCGAAAGCTGCACCGACAATTTAGTAAACAGCACTTTGTTATTTTTGAACAATAATTTTTGTGGCATGTATTATAATTGATTTTTATTAAAAATATGGGAGGGTCCGACAACATCTTATTACAAAATGTCTTGAAAAAAGTCAAACTAAAGCCTTGCTGGATACCATGTTTATTTAAAAGGTCCCAATTTTTAAAACTGCTTCAATCAGCACACATTTTCTTGAAGGTCACATTACCGTCATTAGCATCATCTCAAAAAAGAAGAACTTTTCAGACCATTCAAAGTGTAGCAAACAAAAGAGCCTATTTAGGAATTCTGAAAGCTCGGAACGAATTCAAATATAATACATACTTCCTTTGTGCCTCAACACTTTCGTGGAAGAGTTTGCACTTTGCATTAAATTAATGCAGATTGCAGAAAATAAAAATCAATAAAACTTTAAATTTTCCTTAAACATTTATTCAATTTTCTCTTTTCGTTTTTATGTAATTTAACCAATAATAAGCAGAATAAAATTAAGGTGGCTGGCAAACATTATTATGAGGATTATAAGAAGCATAATGAGCCACGAAAGAAGGTAAAGCAAAGTCTGTAGTAGAAAATCATTTAAGACCGTGCTAATTGCATAAAGTTAAAATATTCGTTATTTATTTTTTCTTTTTTTTTTGCATAAATATTTGTAGAGGTAATAAGAAATTAAAACGAAAACTATAAAAAAACTTGGAGGAATATTGGCATGGCCGATGTAGGTAAGAAAAAGAATGTTTATACAAAAAGTTGGAAATATTTGTTTATTTGTTTTCTTAGATATTAAAATGGCGGAACATTTCCAAATGCATAAAGAACTTTAAATGAGAAATTTTCAAGAAAAGTTGTGCTGAAGAGCAGTTGCTATTTTAAATATTTTCAGTTAGCTTGGTGCAATTATTGATTTTAATGAAAATGTATAAAAAAAACTTAGTAAAGAGTTTTTTTTTTGAAAATCAATTTGAAATTTTTGCAATTTATGTTTAATGGGATATTTATTTGTATTTATTTATATTTATACAAAGTTAGTTTTCTATAATTTGGTAATACACCATTTAATAAGGAATTTTGGAATAAATATTTTTATAATACACATTAGACGGGATGATATTATAGAACCGAGCAGAATATTGCAGCGTAAGAAATTGGAAATCTCATTGATAAATATTTATTCTTAATTTTCAGTAGATCTTAGCCAAATCGTCTATACACATTATGTATGTGTATCCAGAGTATCCGTGGTAGCACTATTGAATGAAATGTGGTAAAAAAGTGATTTTTGGCTTAATCTGCTCTCATACGAGTGATTTGTGCGTGTGATTTGTTCGTACTCGACATATTGTTACTTGTAACTGGGGCTGTCCACATTTAACATTTTTTTCATTTTAGTGTTCAACGAAACGTCAAATTGTATCTTTTGCGCAGATGTAATTTCCATATTTTTAATTAAACTGCATGCGAATGCCTGTTTCCTCTTAAAACCCATTCATTCGCCCATTTCTTTCGTTTTTTTTTTTTAATTTTCTGTTCATTTTTATGCTGTGTACACAAATAAATTATCAAAAGTGAATTTGCATCATCCGCTTCACAATTCATGATTTCTATTTGACGTTAAAGGCTATTGTGATTTCTTCCTCGTGTGTGGATAAATGATGCGCGAACAAATCACATGCACAAGTCGCTCGTGTGTGAATAGCTTAAGTAAAAATTGGTGGGCTTAAAAATCTTTTTAGCATGCATGTATTTAAACATAATTTGGCCATTAAGACAAAGCAATTAATTCATAATGTTTTCACAAATGTTGCAGAAGTAAAAGCATTTTTCAAAAATAGAATCAGTTTTAATTAAAAATTTAATAAAGTGAATTAAACGTTTAATCAAGTGAATTAAACTTTAAATCTAGTGTATTAAGCGTTTAGCTGACAATATTAATTTGCACCAGTAAACAAATTAATAACATTAAATAAACGTTTAATTCACTTAATTTACTTGATTAAACGTTTAATTCACTTAGGCCCTAATTTTGTAAAACACAACGCAACGACATAGAATTACATTGAAAGCAAAAACAAATTCATAAATATTTTGTAATTTTGTTGTTGCCTCTAACAGAAATTCACATTGGTTTTTAAGATTTCATACGCCTCTTTGCTTGTGGCGCTGAACATTTTAAAACGGTAAATAAATTTCTGTACAACCCAACAACAAAATTACAAAATATTTATGAATTTGTTTTTGCTTTCAATATAATACTTTGGCGTGCGTTGTGTTTTACAAAATTAGGGCCTTAATAAATTTTTTAATTAAAACTAATTTTATTTTTGAAAAATGCTTTTACCGGTGTAAAATATTTTCTGCGCAGGGAGCTGGTCTTGCAACATAATTAACGCCCTACTGTGAGTAGAGCGCATTGATTCAGTAATCAGTAACGCTGCCAGACTATATCCCTTCTTACGAATTACACTTTATGTGTCTGCCTTTGTCAATCGCACACCGCCATACAACAACCACATAAAACAGCCGCGAAGTGCCAATTGCTATCAAAGTTACCATGTCCCAATTCCACCAATTGAAACTCTCTTTCAAATATGGCCTAGCCTACCCTTGTATTATTAAACCTTATACTAACCTTATTTTAAATTTATTTTTAAAGCAATTAAGAAAATTACATGCTTGAATTAATGTCAAAATATATACAAACTTATGCAAACAAAATTGTTAAATACATACATATATAAATATTACTTTAATTTTTTTTAACAACCTGATTTTAACAAATTAAAAATTATCTCCATTCTACACAAATAGAAAAAAAAAACTTTGATATTTCAACGTTTGAATCAATAATTACAATATTAAATACCCAACTATTGTCCATTTTTTGTGTCAACAATTTTAACTCACAAAAACTAATCGAAATAAAATTCAAGTATTTTTTAAATTTAATCTCCTGCGCAAAAAGTATAAAAAATTCACAATCTATTGACTGTTACAACGGCAATATTTGTATTGAAGCTTGAAAAAAACTTGTTTTAAAGAGAAGGAAAAACAACGACTAAATGGTATATTAAATAATGCAGCAAAAAAGTACAATAATTTAAATAAAATACATATTTCTACATTTATTATGTTGTAAAACACGAACGCACATATATATTGAATAATAGTTAAGTATAAAATGTACAAAAAATGGAAATTTTATATGAAAGACTTTTGCACAAAAAAATTTAATAAAATAAAGCAAAAAAGATACCATCCTTTTATGCAGCGAAACAGAAAAAAAGAAGTATTCAATTCAAAAAAATGCAATAAAAATTCAGAACATATACAAACACATATTTTCAGAACCAAACAAATAGGAAAATACAGTCGGTCAAGACCTAATGTATGGACCAGTACTCTACAGTATTTAAAAAAATTCGACACTGTTCCATGTGTGGGATCCATGGCCCTGCCAGAAAAAATAATGTTCACACCAATTAAATATTTGACGTTGTTTCAAATAGTATTTGTATGGGATCTATGATTACATATGGAACGATTTCAATTAAGTCTGTAGCGGTGATTTAGATAGCAATTAAATAAGCTTTGATCTAATTTTATCTAAATTCCAACATAACACAGTACAACATTTTTCAGGTGATTGATTCGGGACTCAATTCTGATAATTGGTTATGAAAGTAGACCCAAAAAAGACAAAGTCTATTATGGGTCCATAGTAAAAGCAGAATTCATAAACATATGTCCATCCGTCTGTATGTTGAAATGGATTTGCCGAAGACCCCAGATATGATGGGGACTTGCTTGTATATTTTGCTATCGAGATTAAGCCAGAAAAAAAAAATACTCGGGATAAATTTAGTTTTTTATATTTACTTTAATTACAAGTCGTACTCAAAAATTCAAGTACGAATAACACTAAAACGTGCTCAAAACAATCCCAAATGGGATTACTTTTGAAAATCAATCCCATAATTTCTTAAAATAAGTAAACAATTCCTAAAGCAAGTAAAAAAAATATTAAACTTTGCCTTTTAAGTGCCAGTCTGAGAGTAAAACTACAAAGTGAGCGTTTTAATCTCATTTAACTTTCCAGAGTTTGTTGTGAATTACTACCGAGCCAGAAAAATACTCCCACTTTGTCTGAATCTTAAATTTTTTTCAAATGAATTGAATAAATGTTCGTAGAGTCTGACGGTTTTCTGATCGATTTCACATGGATATATCGGGGGGAATTTATGTACCGATATATCCAATAGATTTCTGATGGAATTTATATAGATGTGTCTAACGGTACTTAGCTTTATTTTTACTTTTACATCTTTTTATAGTATTTATATACTACTCTTAATCTTGATTTGGAGAAAATATCAAGAACAAGTATATTTTCCGGGGATGACATCGCCAGTTTGTAAAACTGAAACGCAAAAGAGGCTAAAAAGCTGTCAATTTATAAAAAATTTATTTTAAGTATGCATGTACATGAGGGGTATATTTTGTCCATAGCACTTCTGCGATAGCGAATATTGTGTTATTTACGAAAACAATTTGTTTGGGTCGCTTGAAAATAAAAACTTCACCCTCAAGAACAATTTTCTTAAATCCCTAAAGAAAAAATTTAATAAAAAAATTTTAAATATTTTATTAATAAATAAAAAAAAGATAAAAAGTGTCTTTAGTATAAAAGGACATGAATTTAAAATTTAATGTGCGTGTTGTTTTGCTAAAGTTTTTGGGTAAATGTATAAGTACAAATAAAAATAAAAAACATTGTTCCAGCTTTACCGCGTTTTGTGGGTGACCTTTTTGAAAACCACGAAAAATGAATATAATTTTTTTAATAGTTTTCAATAGACTATTCGACTATGCTAGGGCCATTTGGATATTTGCAAACAATGGTAACAAGTTATACCCCAAATGTACATATGTACCAAAGTAAAACGTCTGTTCTTTTAAAAAAAATAATTTATAAAAGGCTCGTTTAACATTTGATCATATTTCTGCAGGACATCCCTTAGATTTCTGTAAGAAATCTGTGCAATGAGTCGACCAGCTATCTGTCAGAAAACATTTAGAATGTCGGCTAATATATTGTGTGTAATTGTATTGTGTGTAGAAACAACAAAAACAACAGAACAAGAAGAAAAACTGATCGCAATAAGCACTCAAAAATTAAATTTCAAGTTCGTAAATTTATATTTTAGTTACATTTTAAAAGTTAACCCCATTTCGGGCATGATGCTCGTGTTTTGACATTCTGTAAAGTATAAAACAAGTTAGTAAATCAATCATAATTATTATATTCATTTCCTCTTTCTAATTCCTTTTTGGTTTTTTTTTTCAAGCGCGAAAGCGGGATAAAATAAACTTTATAATACTTGAATCAAGCGCATTTTGAGATTGATTCAATCTTAGTTTTAATCAAATCAATTTTATTTTTGGATTATTTCAAGTACGAATTCGGGATTGAATATGGAAAAGTTAAGTATTTCCCGTAGTCACCGTAGTATTAACCCATATCGTTCGAACAGTAAATTTTACGTGTTTTTGTATTTTTTTTTTACTCTTTTTAGGTAAGACAAAGAACAAATTTTTTTAAACAATTAAATATTGTAAGTGGTTCACTACAAATATAAAAATAAAAGTTCTTACCCACTTCCCTCCTCCCTTTTATAACAAGGGGAAAAAACATTAATTTTCGCCTAATTGTAAAAACTAAAAATTATGTGTAAATTATACATAAATAAAAAAAGGGAAAATGTGTTTCCATTGAAAAACGATTAAGCAAAAAAATTTCCGTGTTTTTCAATTGTTTTTTTGGTTATTTGAACACTGGGCACTTTATAGCACTTTTGTTTTTTCTCAGAAAGGCTAGCTGAATCATCGGATATTATTATGATATATATTTTTCACGCATTTGATTTAACGGATATAAATATATTCTGTTTTTGCTGATTTCCTCTTGAGGAAAACGTGTATTACGAACAAACGTACGGGTATCGGTGTCGGCCAAGCGTATCATTCATATTCTGCCTAATAGCACCAACATCGGATACGCTTGGCCTGTAATCAAATGAATACAAATGGCATAGGTTTGTAAAAAAGTAGATAGGGTTGGAAGTTTGACATAGGAGGTCATTTAGAAAAATAAGAAATAGAGTAAGAGAATGAACGGAGCCTTGCTGCACCCCTAAATGAACAAATTTAGAATCCCGATTTCAAAATCTGATTCATTATATAGTTTTGGTTTTAAAAATCGTACGATTGATAGCATGGTGGGGCTTTCGGCCATGCGCAAGGAATTTTCTCTCTTCGGTATAACGAACACTGGCTTTGCTTACTAAAACTTCACGTTATAGCCGGCCTAAGGCGCAAGGATTTTTTTCTATGATAAAACGAACACTGGATTCGCTAACAAAAGCTTCCCTATATTATAAAGGTTGAATTTTAGGTGTGTTTATTATGTGTGTTTTGCTAAGTTGTTTATGATGCTATGCTTAGCCACAGCACGTTTTACTTCTTCTGAGCACTGTTGAAGGTGCCCGGCTAGAAGGTTGAGAACAAGTTTTATTTTAAAAGTATTCTGATTTTTATTTGACAATTATCTGGTATTTATACTAATTTTTCTATTTACAATTTCTAAATCTAATTTTTGTTTTTCTCTTTCTATTGCATTGAATGACCTATTTAATTAGAATACTTAAGCCTACAGTACACGGAATGTAAAAAGCCACATGAGCATGTGGCTCTGACTTAATTTTGACGACACAACAAAGCCACAGTAGCAAGATTGTCTTGTGTGATGACGACAAAATTACGTCAGAGCCACATGCATATGTAGCTTTTTACATTCCGTGTACTATAGGCTTTAGTTTTCATTGGTCAGTATTTGACTCAAATGTTACTCAATATTCTGTTTGAGTTGCATATGGCATAGCCCAAATATTACTCAATATTGTGTTAGCATTGCTATTGAATTGCATATGGAATTGTATGCATTGTAATATTTCAAGTGCTTTGACCCTTCGTTGAATCACAAGCATTCAAACATACTGTTTGTGTTCATGTGCGGTATGGACTATTATTTCAAGTGCCGCTTTAAATGTGTCATGCATTGCTTTCGATTTAAAAATGTTTAAAGTGTGTCACTATTGTGTTCAAGGTTTTATGTTACAAAAATATAATTTGTGTTTAATTTTGTTATTAATTTTTGGGTAGTTGTAATGTGTGTGTTCTTTTCTATGGTAAAATGAACGCTGGCTTCGCTTACTAAAGCTTGCTATAATATCAAGGATTTGTTTCTCTATGGTATAACAAACGCCGACTTCGCTAACTAACGCATATCTGAATAAGCGCAAGGATTTCCTCCACTTTGGTATAAGAATTCGCGTAAAAAATGTAATTTTATTTGGGGTCATTTTTCATTCCACTAAAATTGCAAAAATAACCCAAAAAAAAAAAACAAAAAAAAATCTACAAAATTGCGTGTTGTTGTGTCAAATGTAAAATTATTGGGCCACTCTTCACTTTCCTTTTGGGCCTTATTTCCTGGGGACATTTTGCGCACCGCCAGAAATTATCAGCGCCAGACGCCAGACTCTGCCAAACGCCTTGGAATCAGTTGATTTCACACCATAGCTATAGGTCAAACGATCGATTTCACTGGCCAAAAGTCAAATTTCGCACATTGTGTTACTTTTTTCGTGTTACAACCTTATAAAAAACACATCAAAAAAAAAAATGCATTTGGTTTTTGCAACAACAATTATACAGCTACATGACAAGCTGTCAAATTTGAATTAATGAACTGGCATTGAAAACGTGTTCATGTGGTGTGTTTACTTTCAAACATTTAAAGATAAAATAAAACCAAAGTGTTAATATGAATAACGAATTAATAAGTAGGTATTCGATATTTTTTATCAAAATATCTATATGTATCGTTATTTTTGTGTATAAATCGTAACATATTGCATGCTGCCTTAGATCGGTCGCCGAAAATGTTAAATTTTGAGTGCGAATTTGAGGTTATGTAAACTTTTGAAGAGTAAGCAACGTTGGGCAATTGAAAGAAAAATTGAAATTTGTTTGTTAATTTGTGCTGAATATGGAAAATATCATATGGTTTTGCGGTTTTTTGCGATTTTTTAATTCTACCACTTTTTTCAGGTAAACACATTTTGCCGAATATTGATTTATTCGAAGTCTGGGTTAAATCACGCACCAAAGAAAAAAAGCAAGATGCTGTGTATGGAAATATTGCTAGCCAAATTGGAGTCGATAACATTCCCACTGATTTAAAGGAAAAAGTAAGAAACGTTTGTAAATACTTATCTTTAAAGATAGATAAATGCCGGAGAAAGCTATCAGATTTTCGTAGTAAGAATGGTGGAATGGTTTAAAGGCACATTAACATTAGAAAAAAATCCAAACACAATGGAAACAGGTGCTGTTATAATCGGACGTCCACGCCTTCCATTTTGTGAAAAATTTAATAGTGGAAAGGGAAGAGAAGCAGCAGGTCTTTCAAAAACATTGTGTGGTGAGACGGACTTATTGGTATGTGCAGCAGCATCATCAGCTCGGAAACAAGGGAATGTAACCTTAGCAACAGTTCTAAGAGAGACCATAAAAAGTCCAACAAGGCCATCTAAAATAAAAAAAAACTATTTTCCGAACAGAATCAGAAGCCAATAAAATTAACGCCAGATGAGGCACTGGCATTTTTATTAGAACAAAATTTTACAAAGGACCAATATTGTGGCATACGTCGGGAAAGTAAGTTGAGAAACTGTGACATTTATCCGCACTACAATCAAGTTGCTGCTGCTAAATCAAAGTGCCGACCTGAGGGCGTAGAAGTAGGTAAGAAATTGGTAAAAGTTTCATTGGAATCACTTTTATTTCACACTGCAGCAAGAATTGTAGAGATGCAATCTTATGTAAATATTCTAAATGACTTAGACTTAGAACATGAATTAGACGTAATTTAAATACTACATGATTTTCAATAATTTTAAAAATTTATGTGCTTGTTTTGTGTAAGCGATTCCCATTTTCTATTTGTTAAAATTATTTCGTTAAATACATCCAATTTTTAAACTAAAATAATTGCGAAACCATATCGGCCATGCTGCTGGTATTTTATGATTGTGAGTTCTTCTGTAAACAAACGAGGTCAGTACAACAAAAGTAAAACAAGCGTGTGTAACAGGGTAAGTAAACAAAAATGTTCCCACTCTCATTGGAAAAACTAGCGTCCAGGTGTCTGTCAGGTGTTTTTTTTAGAAATTTGGCTCTTTTGTGAAGTAAAAAAAAATGACTGAATTTAATAAAACTACTGAATATATCTTTTGTTTTTAATTTTTTGATAGTTTATTTATATAAAATAACTGAAAATTTATTTGTTTTTACGGAACATGGGGTAGAATTTTTGACAGTAAAAATTAAAAGAACTTTTCGTTAAAAATAAATGAAAAATAAGTAGACCGATTTTTAACTGAAAATTCATTTATTTTATATTACAAAATTCATTTAATTTAACTTACAGAATATTGTGAGTGTAGCAATCATACTTGTTTATTATGGCATTCATTTAACAACTGGTCATCCCAAACTATATGTTTATCCTTACTAAATTGATTGAGCACCAAAAATAACATTTGTCTTTTGGGGTCAGAGAGTTGCAATGATTTTTGATTAGAAAAACGTGTTGAAATTATAGAGAAAAGTCAGTATGAGAAGTATATCGATTTTGTAATTTTGTTTGTGCATTGAAAACCATATAAATAGATCCTAAGTGCTCGGTTAGTTTTAAGGCGATATATCTGTATCCCTACATTTGTTGTTGAAAATATCAGACTGGATTTTGACATACATAGATCGACACAAATTGATAAAAATATTTGAAATTGTAAAAAACAGAACTGATTTTTTTTAAAATATGCCAAAAGGTCTTTATACTTTATTGGCCCTAATAAGTTAAGGGTAAATTAATAAATTTTTTATGAACGGATTTGTTTCTGCAAAAAAGGAACCTATCGGGCATGTTCTACAAATCTAAATGAAGTGGAATTGAAGTCGTGATCTTGATTTGAATTATTGACAAAAAAATGTTTCCTGTTTTTAATAGCTCTTCTTGTACATATTTGTAATTTATGCTTAAAGTTGAAGTATATAAAAAGGAATATTCTTATGAACTTTCTTCACAGGTTCGTTTTTAAAATTTCTTCGGTTTTAAATCAACTTCATTACGATTTACAGAACATACCCGTATTTGATCCTTTATTTCACCTAAAATGCATTAAATTAAGCGAAATCCAAACAACTTTGGCTTCTTAAATGTTTTGTGTTTTAATAAACAAGATGGGAGAGCTACTCCTACTTTTCTAGTCAAAGTTACTTGTTTAAAATTTAAACTGTTATGTAAAGTCTACTAAACTATTTTTTTTTCCTATTTCACACTTTAAATATTAAAATTTCCAAAAATTTCTTTTCTGTAAATCTCTTCGTTGGAAAACTTACAACGTGTCCGAATTGTATGTCTCTAACTGCAGCCGTTTAGGCTGCGCGGTGATGAATAAGTCACTTTTCTAAGTCATAAATTTATTTTAACAGTTGCGTCCTATGGGAGTACTGCTCCCCTGTCCCTATCGACAAAACAAGTAGTCTATTCTATTTTTGTGGAACACAAGATGATTTTGTAAATATTAATTGCACCCCCTGCACCAACACCCTTTATTTTTATTTTAAAAAATGTAGTTTACAATAAGAGAAGGTCCTTCAAAGATTGAAAACTTTTGTCTTCGGATATGCGGTATTTAAGGTTTTTGTTCTACCCCGCCATTAATTTTCCTTTCTAAATTGATTATTTCTCCCCCTTCGCCTTTTATTTTCAAAGGTGTATTTTACCATAAGAGTGACTCCTACCAACTTTGAACATCTTCATTACAATAGCTCTCAAGATATGCGATATTTTACATTGGCGTCCTATGGGGGTACCACTTCCCTTGCTACTATCCTCTTTTAATTTCGGGGCTCAAAAAATGCTGCAGCAAAAACTTCAAGAAAATAGGTGCAGCGGCCCTTAAGATATGCCATACTTGATATGGGCATCCTTTGGAGGATAGTGGTACGCTGCCCCTATCAAAAAAAGTGATGTAAGTGTTAAAATTTTAGGAAAATCGGTTCAGTAGTTTATCAGTCGATAAACAAACCACCAAATAAACATACAAGCAGACACACATTTTTCAATTTTATGTTATAAAAAGATAATGCTTGGATTGTTAAAAAGGAGCATGCAATTTTTCCTCAATCAGTATGTATTTGAGGTTATTATGGTAAAATTCTACATATTTCAATGTGTAAGTCACCATTTTATATATTGGATTTTTTCTCTCTTGAATTATGTGGAATAATATTATTGTTGTTCTAAACTTTATTATGATCAAAAGCAACCATGAAATGGTAATTTTGGCTTGATGAAACGTTAAATGTTTACGTGGAGTTATATTAAGAACTTGTTTTTAACTTTTCCGCTATGGTCACTGACAACCATATTTTTTTGCATTTGGTTGCCATTGACTGCGTTACAAAGGCCATCATAAATCAATCCCTATTGTCCTTATAATTAATAACTTTGCACTCATATTTTGTTACTGCTTTGAATTACAATCAAAATAAATGACAAAATGTCTAGATCACATACTATTTTTTGTAATGAAAAAGGAACCGGCAAAAACAGAACTCAACTTTTACTCATTCATACATTTGTTCGGCTTTACAGTTATTTATTCATTTGAGTACTTTATTTACTCGGTGGTGTCTTTTCAGGCAAATATTAGTGAATGTTCTTTTTGTATGTTACTGAGATTTTTTGTTTTCTATTTTGTTTCTTCCATTTGATTTGTATATCTCGCAAGTTGTTTTGTTATATCCCAAATGCCCAGCAGTAGATTAAATTTCTTGGTGGTGTTGGAATGTTGAATTTCGGTACTATTTTACAATCAGCTGTAACTATTTTTAATGTTTTATAGTAAAAAGTTTTGCGTATGCCCTTGAATATTAAATTATAAGTAATAAACAGATTTTATGAAGTACAGGGAAGCGCACGAATCGTCCTATCTGCAAAAACTAACCTGAATTAATTATTTTCTGTGGGACTAATCGCTTTTTTATTAAAATAAATGCTTAGGATACCGAAAAGCGGATTTGGATAGTGTACCGGTAAAAAGCTCTGCAGTCCTTTATTTCTGTACAACAGCTAAATAACTTGTTTGCATATGGCTGATGATCCCCAATTTGTAATAAACGTCAATGTAAGCAAGCCAGAAATACGCAATGAGACGGAACTGCACCCAGAACGCTTCCCACTTAAACCATCAGGTCACAATATAATAATTTTCTGAACCTAAGGTAGTCTAGGTTTTTTTTTTTGTGAACTAACTAGACCAAAATTGTGCACTAAATGGTAAAAAACCTACATACGCCAAGTAGCGAGAATGAAGTAGAAGATGCAATTTTAGCAGACGACAACATTTAAAATAAAAAAATTAAAAATGCATCTCCAAAATCCGTCTTATTTCTTTTGAAGCTTGTAATATTTAAATTGATTGCTTAAGAACTGATCCAGACTTTACAAGTCAAGATGTAAAGAACAAAGTTCAACACTTATAACTTCAGAAACTGATTTTCAGAATTTATTGCAGGGCATAGAACCACATCGTAAGAATCCCAATAAATAATTGCAGAGCATAAAACTAAGCAGTAAGAACAAGAACCCCAATAAATTATTGGAACTCATTGAGCTACAAGGTAAGAACCCCAGTAAAAAATTTTTAACAAAGCAAAACAAAAGGATTGATTTTTATTTGTTTGTTTGGTATTATTAGTAAACTGGCAAACAGCTAATACCATGTTCACACGGACAGCAATATTCGTGTTTCGCTCTCTTATTCCTGTTTCGCGCCCCAAACATGGTTGAAACGACTTGTTTTCCCATACAAAATTTAGAGAGCGAAACAGGTCGTTTCATTTTGAAACAGGCTGCGAAACAGGAAAAATGTACTATCATCTCCAACTTTGATAAGAGTTATCGTTAGTTTATCTGAACTAGCTCTCAAAAAATATCAAAACAAAGAAAAAACAAAATAAAAAATTGATGTTTAATAAAATAAAGTGATAATTATAATATAATAATATTAATAAAAGTATTAAATAATCTATTCTTAAGTTGTATTTACTTTTTTATCTATTTAACAAAAAATCACACTAACAACTCAAAAAAAAAATGTCATAATGAAACAGGAATAAATCGTATGAACAGCATGTTTGGCAATCCAGTTTCAGAGAGCGAAACCAGTGGTTTCTATCGTCGTATGAACATAGCATAAGCATATAATGGTATAGCGGGTACAAAGCTTAAAAACAGGTTTAACTCAGTAAGTTCAAAACTTATTTTCCTAAATTATTTAGAAGTAATTTGTCTTTCAAACTGCATAATTTCCATAGAAATTTTAAATGTTGTAAAGCGTTATTTACAAAATTAATGGTAATAATACGAAAACTTACGTTAAATTGTAATCTAGCGTACCAACCGAACAAATTCTTTGCCAATACATACAATTTTTACGCAACGAAATCTTAAACTTGGATTTTTTTTAACTGTTTGCTCAAGGATAAAATCATCTTAGTTTTTGACAAAGTTATTGTCGCTGATAACTCCTAAGTTCGGCTGGAAATTTAAGTGATTATAAAGATAATTTATTTATATAAGCGACATATTGACTCCCATTGCGTGGTACGAAGTAAACATTTTTTCTACAATTTCCTTATTACTTGTTTCCAAGACAATACTTTTTTTACGCTACTGAAAGCGGTACATGCCCTTTTTCTATTGGACTTTGCTTAAGAGTTGTTAAGTTTGTGGACCTTTGAAATCACCTTAAGGAATGAAATGATTATAAAGTCAATGATCCAAAGAAAGGCTTGTAATTTATTGCATCCAAAATTCCATTCATATTTTCGTACGCTTCAACCATACAAGTTGAGTAAGCTATTGTTATCGATGGGTTTTTATTTCCAATATGAAACAATACAGCCACCCAGATGTAGCTCTAAAGTTCTCATCTACCAAATTCCATTGCTTTAAACGAGAACTTATTATTTCAGCCGAATCTCTTGACATTTAAGCCGCTTGTCCGCTTGTCTCACAAAATATTGTTCTCTTGAGCCAAATTCACTTCTCTGCAAATATTTTGAACGATTAAACTTCAATTTCCAGGCAACTTATATTCTCCTCCGAAGGAGCTGTTAGATATTGTGTGAATCTAATTTTTGGCCTTATAACTGATCAAACGTTTGGGTAAAAATTTTTTACGTGTTTTATAACGGAACCCACGATCTTCTGTTAAACAAAAATAACACTGTTGAGATGAGTGTTCAGTCCGTCGTAACCAAATTGTTGGGCGGAAATGTTTTATTTTATTTATAACAGATCCAATTTTCCACCGATAGCAATTATCACAGATTACACTGAACCAAAAATCCAATGAAAATGTACGTTAAGCAAACGAATTACGTTTATTAAAATAGTTGGCTCAACGAATTATTCGTAAATATAATGAAAATTTTATTTCAATTATGTATTATTTTCATTATATTAACGAATAATTCGTTGTGCCAACGAAAATATCTTAATAAACGTTGTTCGATTGCTTAACGTACATTTTAATTGGATTTTTTTTTTAAATTTTGTTTTAAATGAAAGTTAAACGACCGAGTCTTGCGCTCGTGTTCTACAAACAGGCAGCTAGAAAACTTGCTGCTCAAACTCAACAATAAATAAATGCCCGAAATGTTTATTAATTTCGAGTATAATAATAAAAAAATTTAAAAACATTTTTGTACTAAAAGAAATTTTTTGGATTTTAGTTTTTTCATGTACAAAATGATATTATTTCATCAGAAAAAAAAAAAAATTATTTTGTACGTAAGAGTTTTTTATTTTTTCAATAAAAACTTTTTCTACGTTTTCGGTTCTTAATTTCTGATGCCTGTGCAAAAGTACCCATTATGCAGTATTAATTCAATATAAATTTAAATAAAACATAAAAAGCACTTTAATTTACGATTTATTTAATTCAAGCAAGTTTTATAATATTTATATTTTTTTTTAACGTTATCCTTAATTCGCAAGACATTTTGAAGTGTGAAACTCCCTATAATTTTTAAAGCCTTTCTTTCTTGACTTTACTATGATAATAATAAGGATGTTGACAAATTTAATTTTTATACTCTTATGCCCTGTTGATAAAGTTCATCATTTGTGCCTTTAAATCAGATCTGCCAGGTACTTTTTTCCTTGTCCCAAAAAAAAAAAATCCCCAAAAAACCCAAATGACAAAGAAAACCTTAAAAAGTTAATATTTTTTTATTGATTTTTTTTCTAACCAAATTTATATTTTTTATATAAAAAATAATAAGAAAAATTTTAATAAGAAATCCCCAAAAATCCCCACATAAAAATTTTTATCAAAAAAATTAATTTTATTTTTTTTTGTAGCGACTGGTTTCGGCATTTTTTTTAAATCCTTTTTATGCGATTCCAGTGAGGAATTGCAAGCAGAACAATAGGCTGTTTTTTAAGACGAATGAGTCAATTTATAAGAATTTGGAGCTTGTTAAATCGGTTTAAGCCATCCTTAAAATCAACAACAAAAATACATATTTCCGAAGCTTTATTATATTGTCTTTCATATTTATTTATCTTTGGAGAGACATATTTGCTTGAAAATTTTACACACTTAACAAAAATATTAATATTAATTAGGACATTTTTCACCGTATAAGTTGTCCATAAGATAAAAGCTTTGCTACTTTTTTTTCATATTTTATACACGAAACAAAGAAAAATAAGCGTAAATAATAAGAAAAGAGGAAACATATTAAAAATGTTTAAAATCCCCAAAAAATCCCCGATAATTTTTATTATATTCCCAAAAAAATCCCCAATACCCAAATGACTATCTTTGTCCTTTTTGCTTGCATGGATAAAACACCAAGTCTGGCAGCCCTGCTTTAAATCTATATGCTGCTTTTGCCGTGGCTGGCATCTACTACAATTGGGTGGTTTGTTTGTGTTTTCCTTTTTGTTCTATAAACTTTAGCCTGCAATAGTAACAAGGCTAAAATCTGGTTTCACAAGAATTTACTACAACTTTTTCTTATAATCCAAATTTGTTACAGCTTCTTGTGTACTTTTGTTATGTCTTTTGCAAAAAACAAACAAAAAAATATTATTATTATTTCATGCTTTAAGGTTAAATTTTATGTACATTGCGCTTTTTTCTTATGATTTTTATTTCAGTAATAATATTGCGGAAATTATTTCAACTAGGCTAAATGAAATTATTATTTTATAATGGAAATTTACGTAACTGAAATTAGAAAATGTTGGAAACAAATAAGAGGTCTAAAAATGTATTTCATTCAAATTTTTGAGTTTAATAAAAGTAAGGTAGACGCCTTATTCGGCTATGCCGCATCTTTAAAACCGCCCGCTAGGAATTGGAATATTTTAGGAATTCGTTTAAATTTTTTGATAGTGGTTTATTATTTCGTTAATTTTAGACAGATCATCACAAAATCTTACAGGATAGTTTGAAGTCACATAAAGTCTAATTTGTCCAAATTTTATAACATTATCATTTTTTTTTTTGTAATAATATTGCTATTCGCTAAAGCTTTATGTATACGAGTATTAAACGATTGAAATGGTGCCGGATATCATGAAGTTTGGCAGTAAAATTTCAAGTTATAAAGAACATCGCACAGTAGAGTTAATCGCAAAACAGGGGTGATAAATCTGAATGGCTAAATTGCAAAATTATAAACGATACGCAGGAGCACGAAGGCTTTAAAGACATGAAGTTCGTGATAACCCTGTTAGAATACAATGTCTCAAGTCCACTTTTAGTTATGTAAACCTTGTGGATATATAGACATATTTTAATGTATAAAACTTTGTAATAAGCTACTTAGTAAGAAAATAAAGAAATTCTGATTTATCTCACTAAGAGAGAACGGAAAAAATTATAAACTAAATCACCAGAAAATATTGCTTTTATCAAAAAAAGTTTGCGCCGTTCTCGTACAATACAAAAATTTCTTATTAAAAACATACATGCATATATAAACTAAAATGTAGCTAGAAAAATTCATTTTAATTCTATTCTATTTTAATATGAATTCGTATTTAAATATAGTATTTCATAGATTTCATTTCTCGAATTAATTTCATAAAAACGTGTAGCATTAGTAAGCTTAAGAAACTGTTTATTGATTTGCTTAACATGTCGATTTAAATTTAACCAAGTTTTCTTGATTATTTTCTGAAAATTTTAAAGAAATCCATTGCATTTGTTTCTTTTTAAAAATCAAGATAACCTGAATAATATTAATTAAATGCAGATTGATTTCAGATGTATGTTTATTTTTAACAAAAACAAGCTACTTTTTTTATTCTTAGTTGTTTCAAGAAATTTTTGATCTTCTACCAAAAACGTGAATTTTTTGATCATGACAAAATGTTCCTTCATATAAGAAAATTTTATGGTTTATATAATTTTAAAACGTGCTTCTTACCTACGGGTTAAAGTGTAGTGAATTTTACACCTTCGATGTTTGATAGTTAATTCACGTATGTAGGTAAAATTAACGCTGAAATTACCAAAATAGTGTCACCGGCTAGGTTAATAAAACTGTTAGGTACGAACACGACTAGATATCTGTTTGAAGAAATTACGAGCATAATTACTTAATAACTGTAGTCATTTTTGATTTCCCGCTAATAATGGTATTGTTTGTATATAAAGCATTTTGTTAATAATCAAAGTATTTTGTGGGAATACAAAAATTTGTAATTTAAAAGACTTGTTAAAAACACTGATATTTATTGTTGAAGGGGAATATAAGAAAAAATAAACTCACCGCTTATTGATGTTTTGGTTTAAACTTTGATTTTGTTAAAAGTAAACAATTAGAAACAGTCGCGGATAACATTAAAAGTATGCAAATTGAAATAAACAGCTTAAAACTAAAACTAAAGCAGCAGGAAAATAAAAACGTTGCATGCGAATTACGTTTAAACGAAATTCCTTATAAGGGAAATTAAAATCTATTTTTAATAGTTGAAAAAATTTGTAATACAATAAATATTCCTGCTGTAAAAACTATTTATCGACAACAAAACGCAAATAATAAAATGCAAAATAACTCCAAAGATGCGGTAATTATTGCTAAGATGTGGTCACCATATGATAAAAACTACTTCCTAAAATCATTTGCTAACTACCGTAAACTAAATAAAGGCTTTCATTTTTGTATAAGTCACCCAGGAGAATCTTTAAGTAATAGATTTTTTGTTAATGAAAATCTCACGCAGTACAATTTTACTATTCTACACGTAGAAAAAAAATATGGTTGGAGGTAACCATATTCTAAGAGCAACATACTATTGTTAGTTTTTAACAATGTTTATGTTTGCAGGTTACCACATTATGTTTAAATATGACCATAGTATGTTTAAAATCAACAAAATTTTTCCCTAAATTAACCATAATATGGTCAAAATTAACCATATTTTAGTCAATATTAACCACAATAATGGTCAAAACTAAACATATTTTGTTCAAAATTAACCACAATATGGTCAAAATTTCCCAGAATTTTGAGAAAAGTAACCATATTATGGTAAGTATTAACAATAATATGGTGAATGCTAATCATATTATGGTAAATCCATTTTTTTCAATTTGTTTGTTAAGTGCCAAATAAAAATTTTATTTACTTTTATATTTTTGATATTCCATTTTCCATTTGGTTCATTTTCCAGACTATAACGACCTTCATATGGGCATTTCCAGCGAAAAGTCTACTTTTTGTAACGTAACGCCAGAAATATTTTAAATTGTTTCTCAAAAATGTTTATGTGTACAGTTTACTTTTTTATATTTTGGTGTAAAGCGCAACGAGATCTAGATTTAGTAACAAAAGAGATAACGATTGAACAACATGGTCCGAAAATAAAACCTTATTAGTAATCTGGCGTTACATTAAAAAAAGTAGACATTTCTCTGAAAATTCCCATATTTACCTTAAAAGGAGCAAAGATTTATAAATTTTATAGCTTAAAAAATAAATCTGTATTAGTCCAAAGTTTACTAAAAAAGGTTTTATACAAAACATCTTGCTTAATTCGGAATTTTATTCAGTTTGTTACGCAAGTCAAAATCCACTTCCGTTTTTTTATCGTCACGCCAGCGCATATTTTTGCTTATATCTGCAAATCCTTAGCTTCGATTACTGTAATTTTTTTTCTGAATATACTGCTACTTCATTACTTTGTATATATAAAAACCCTTTTTACAAATTTGGCTTCTTCATTTAATTTTTTTACATTTTGTGCTACAAATATCACGACATGTCAAAATGGAAATGCCCATATTACCATGTTTTCTGTTCTACTAGTTTTTTCTACGTAAATTTATGTGTTTTAATCAATAATTAAAATAAAATGAATGAGAATTTTAAGCAAACCAAGTAAAATGCAAACGACCAGAATATTGTTGCTTTTTAAGCATATTATTTTAAATTTAAAATTAATCATACAATGTTTTAAAATATTATAATTTCAAACATATTATTGTTATTAAATATTAACCATAACATGTTTGGAGGCAACCATAATATGCTTATAGCTTTTTGATGGATGAATTTAACCATAATATGGTTACCGTGATAATAATATGGTTAAAGTAACAATATTATGTTTAAGTTAAAATCAACCATATTTGAAGTTTTAAGGGAGGTAAACACTTTATTGGTAAATAGAAACAAAATATTATCAATCGTGAAAAAAGTTTTTTTAAAAACAACAAAAGTTTGTTTGTTGCCATTGCAGGGGCCATAATATGTTTTTTTTACCATTCTTCAACCATGTTTTTTCTCTACGTGTACATGGAGCAATCAAACTGAAAAAGGAAAATCGTCTTCACAGTGCCTTTAGTATGCGTGGTTTAGTATATATTAAAAAGACTGCGGATAGCACCCTAATAAGAGTTGATGATATAGAATATCTGGATTTTTTTTTTCGAGAACCAGAACCCGCATAAACGTTTTGATTGAACTTCGTATTATCATTTCAATCTATCTTTCTCCATTTTTGACATTTTGTACAATTCTTAAAATTTCATATTTTCGTATATACAAATTTAAAATCTCTTTTCAAATCAATAGTTTAACTAAAAATTTATTAATTAATAGAAACTTGTATCTTTTCAAAATATATTAATATATGAACGAGTAGTTCATTTATTTTAAAATTTATCAATGAACAATATTCATAGAATTAGATCCAGAGATAATGTTGAGAATATGGTTAGAGCAGAGGACAGGTGTAAAATATGTCATATTAATGCTCAAAGCCTAAGGAAAAAGATTGATGAATTTAGATTGATCTTCGAAAACTCAGGTTTCGATTTTGTATGTGTATCAGAAACATGGCTTAATTCCGAAATTACAGACTTTTATGTTTCATTGGCTGGATATAATTTACGCAGAGTCGATACAGAAGATGGATATGGCGGTGTTGCTATGTACATAAAAAAGGGTATATCTTTTAGTGCCAAGTGTACATCTAAGGAAAATTGTGATTTTGCGAACATCAATAATACTGAACCTTTAAATTTAATTGAGTATATATTTGTCGAGATTAACAATGAAGGTAGGAAGTTGCTTGTAGGGAGTGTTTATAGGCCTAATAAAAATCTTTGTACCAGGCGGTTTATTCGAAACTTGGAAACGAAAACGGCTTTGTATGATGATGTTATAATAGCAGGAGATTTTAATTCAAACCTACTTGTAGATAGTAGTTTTTCTGATGACTGTGCCTCGCTTGGTTTAACATTACCTAATACTTTGAATCCTACACACTTTACTGCAACTAATAATACACTTTTGGATTTGTTTCTGGTGAGTAATGAAATTAATATACTGTTCTATGATCAATTGTCTGTGTCATGTTTCTCCAAATACAAATCAAAGAGATTTTGCGTATGCACGCTGGAAAAGATTTAAAATTACAACATTACATAAGGATTATCTGACTGCTTAAAGACTTTAACTTGCCACAAGAGAACTGGTAATTATTCGCTTCACGTTTGCATGAAAGAGGATTGTCGGACACGAAACATGCGTTTTTTGCTATCGCAATCGATCCAAGTTCTATGAAATTTTCTAGAAAGTAGTAAATGGGATTTGTGGAAACAACAGAAGCAATATCGACAGTCAACTAACTCCAAATATGGTGGAAGACTTGTATGTCATAGGTGTATATCAAATATTTAAAATATTTCAGTATGTATTAATTAAAGTCTAAATGAGTTTCCTTTTACTTTTGGACCACACATGTTTAAATGCCTTTTCTTTAGCAATTGTTATACTCGTTTCATTGTGACGAACAAGGTAAAGAGTTCATCGAGGACTTGCAATAATGGAAAAGTGTTATCAGCGTCATTGGATGCAAATTCGTCAAACTGTGATGCATCGTTCTCATTTTTTTTTTAATTGAAAATATAAAATTTTTTTTCATCATATTAAGTAGTTTTGAAATTTTTATAAGAAAATTTTTTTTTGAACATTTAAATCTTATGTTCATTGTCTTGATTGAATTTGTGGAGATAAGTCTGTTTAAGTTGTTTTTTTTTGTGTACCAGAATAATAAATATAGATCCTGTGAACTTTGCTCAATTCGTTTTAACACATCACTTGCGATTGAAGATTCTGTTTGTGGGAATTTGTTAAAAGTTTTTCAAATTTTTCATAGGTAAGGAAATAGAAATTTATAAGTTTTTTTGTGTTTAAATCTGGACTGTTGTTTTTTTCGTCATAGGATCTCGCGATTAGAGAATTGAGCGCTTTACACCATCTGTGATTATGGGTATTGTCTACCGAGATTACTGCGATATATGTATTCGAAAACTTATAGGAGGGGAAAAATCACCAAAAATAGAAGAAACAGAAAACAGACTCAAGATATTGTAACAACAGAACGACATTTTGCAAAAAGGCTCTAAAAAGTCAAAATAGTAAATCATTTATTCGTCTTGGACAAGATTTTTTTTTTTTTAATTACGACTACAAACATTTTATAAACATTTCCATAAGATTACTTTGCCTAAATAGGAAAGCAATACTTAAATATATTCTGGTGGTCTGCTGGGAGAAGGGAGTAAATACTCCAAAATTTGATTAGTTAGGATACTTTATTCTTAAAACTAATAATTATTTATATTCCTAAATTTGGAAAATAATTTTTTGTTTTGTTAATTTTATCTAAATTTTTGTATTGAAACAATAATTTTCTGTTCCCTCCTCCTTTTGTTGTCATTATGCTAGAATTCAAATGTTTAACAATTCAAATTAAAAAATGTATAATTTTAAGCATACAATTAAAACCTAAAATGACCAAACAAAATACTAACACACTATACATTCAAAGCAAAATATACAAACATACATAGTTTAACATAAAAAACAAAACAAAACTAACATATAATACTGTTATTTAAACAAATAAAGAATATTTATATTAAACTTTATAATTTTAAAACGTCAATTTAAAGATAAAAGAGGTAATAAGATTCAACTTCCATTGCCATCAGGCCTGGAGTCGACGTGGGACAAGTATGCGATGAGTCTAGTATAAAATTTTTATTGTTAAGCTTAAATGTTCTTTAAATTTTTTTTTATATAAAAAAAAAACATACATTCCTACATATGTATGTACATTTTCTTAAAAATACAAATGAATTTCCTTAATTTCAACATTTATAACTTTACTATTCTTTTTTTATAACTTGCTTATCATTACCATAAACATATAATTTTAATAACATTGGCGAAATATTTTGTTTTGATTTATTATTGACAATAAATTAGATTTTATTTGAAATAACATTATTTACTTTAAACGAATGTTATCAACATAATTATAAAAGAATTTTTTATAAATGATATGTTTATTCTGCAATTGTTTCTTTTTTAAATATAATTTTAAATTTTGATAATAATTTAAAGATATGATTGGTTTGAAAGGGACCTTAAACAAAATATAAGACAGCTTGTTGTTATAATGTATTAGATTTTTGTTTTCTTTTTAATTCACGAAAGCTTTAGGTAATTTGGTATGTAGGATATGTTGGGTTATCTGGGTAAGTTGAGTTAAAAGTAGCATGGTTGGGCGGGTATAGACAATAAAAGAGGATATTTCCTTGTTATTCCTCTTCTACTAAGCTCCTACTTTTATATTTATTGTTTTTCCTTATATTTTTATTTAATTTGTCGATTCTGTAGCTACCTTATTTTAAGTTTGTGTGGTGAACAACAAGTTGTTTTGATAGGGTTAAAAACCCAACCCATTTTCCACTAGAACGGCTGGTAAAATAGGTAGCGTAACCCCTTAAGAGATACGCCCTTTCGGCTTGGTTCGTTACAAAACGCCATTGCAACATAAAAGTAGAAATCGAAGAGGAAAAAAAATTTCATTTTCGACAAAGAATAGAATTACGTAAACAAATTTTATTTACTCCTAAAACCTAATCCTAATCCTCTATCAACACAACCAAGAAACAAAAATGTTTTTATTGAAAATTAATATTTGGATATTTTTACTAATTATGCTGACTTTTTTTCATTTTTTGTCGAATTTTGTGACAAATATGCTTGGAACAAAATTTTCTTTAAAATAATGATTAACTCTTTCAGGTTTGGTGGTAAGTTATCTAACCACCTTTCCAAGAGCTTAAAAATTGTATTTTTTAAGATCGTCGGTGATAAATTTATGCGAAATTTTGTCCCAAAAATTTTAAAATTTAACTTTTATATATCTTGTCCATTGCGTACTGTATAGTAATGCAGCACCTGTGGAGTTCCTCTATGCATCCGAACAAATAAAACAAAAATCAACCGTCATGGTGGTTAGTAAACTAACCACCTTATTTATCAAAATTATCAACGTTTTTAATTTAAAAAAACTTTAAATAATGCAAAATTAAAAAAATAATTTTTTATCGAAATAATTTTCATGGGAATACAAAATTTAATTTAAATTATTTTGTTATTCGTGCTTAATTCCCAATTTTTATTATTTGATAAAAACACTGAAATTTATTGTTGATGGGATAAGCTATTCCTATGCGCATTTCACTGGTTGCATAGGCCACGAAAATTACTTTGATAATAAACTGGCACGTGCACGGCCTAAAAAAACTGACTGGCAACCCGCTTTTTATTTTGTTTGCGAAAAAAATAAAGCGAGTTGTTTTTGTTTTTATTTTGGTTTTTCTTAACCTACTTATAACTACAATAAGGCCCTAATTCTAATTGCATTGAAAGCAAAAACGATATTAAAAATATTTCATTATTTTGTTGTTGTTTTCCACTGAAATTCATATTGGATTTTTAAATTTTAAACGCAGTATGAATTTCTATAGAAAGCAACAACAAAATTATGACAAATTTTTGACATTGTTTTTGCTTTAATGTTATTTTTGGCGTTGCGGTTGCGTTTTACAGAATTAGGGCCTTAAGGTTGTAAGAAGTCCAATCAATTGTAGTTTTATTGTTGATGATTTTGTTTAAAACTATTTCTGTAATTCTTATACGCTTAACAGTTTTATTTGGTCTAATAACTTTAGTTTTTCTAAAATCTTTATGGATGAAGTTTCCTGACGATCTGGCCCAAGCAACCAGTGAAAAGCGCATAGGAATAGCTTATCCCATCAACAATAAATTGCAGTCTTTTTATCAAATAATAAAAATTGGGAATTAAGCACGAATAACAAAATCATTTAAAAAAATTTATTTTTTTTAGAAAAATTCATTTTTTCCAATCTCAAGGTGAGTGAATTTTTATCGGTTAAATACATTGCATATATATATATGTAGACCGAAAGTAGCAATTTCTTGTAAAAGTTGGCCAATATTGGGGTCCATTACTTTTTTTTTACTTAATTTTTTGTATTGAATTTTAATTTCAAATTGCTTTTGAGAACAGGAAACAATTTCTCAGTGATGTCGTTCTTTTCTATTCATTCTTTCGAAAGTAAGATGAGAGACGAACATTATAAATCCACTTAGATTTACTTCATTACAGAGTATTTATACTTTTATAGATGGTTATTTTTTAGTGCAAGAGACAGAGTGATAAACTTCATATAACTTTACTCTCCACTCGTGGTGGCGAAGAATAATACAATTTGATGAACTTTAGCCTAATTAAATTTAAATATAGTATTAAAATTATTTAAAATGAATAGATTTTAATCAATTTATGCTAAATTATATGTAAATTGAGTAATTGTGTTGCACATTCACACACCAATATTGTCCATGTAATGATGAACTTTGTGTGTGAGTGTAAAAACGAATTAATTTAATTTTCTTTTGTTAAAAAATTGTTAAATTCAATTTAATTATAATTAAATTACTTTTTTTAACTGAGTAATTATGCTCCACATTGGAACATCGGGAATAAATATAATTGAGTAATTATAATTATTTTAATATTAAATTGAATTCACAACACACATTTGCAAATTTTTTTTTTTTGAAAATTAAATATTATATTAAAAAAGCGATTAATATGAAATTGAAAAGGTAGACAAAAATTTTAAGTTGCATTTAAATATATTATATATACTAGTGTTCGCCTAACGGTCAAAATTCGACCATAAATTTGCATTTAAATATGATGAAAACATAGTTCATCTAAGTATATATAAATTAACATGTTTCTAGCATTTATTTTTTCCGTCTTAGTGGATCGATTTGGCAAGGGACCAAACTTCGGTTAAAATTTTATCTTCTTCGTGAGTTAATATAATTTTGTAAGTTCAATATGAAAATATCAATTGAAAAACAAAAAGTATCAAAAAAGCTTCTTTATAGATTGTCATTCACTCAGGACATTGCAGGTTTAATTTTATGTTTCTATGTCTAATATTTACGAAATTTAAACAAAGTACCAGATGTAGAACGAAAAAGTACCAAAAAGCTCCCTCTTAGACATTCTTTAACACCATGCATGTTTATTTTTATCTCTGTAGGTAAAATATTAACAAAAATTAAAAAGTACCATTTTAAAAACAAAAAGTACCAAAATTTTTAGTCTTATAGTTTCGAAATCACTCAGTAGCTTGCACCTATTATATTATGTTTCTAAGTCACAATATTATAGAAAATGTAAAAATTATCACATGAAGCACGGAAGACTAAAAGAAAGAAATTTAATTTCCCGTATTTCAACTTTTTGCCCCATAGAGGTTCGATTAACAAACAAAGGAAGAAACCGTTCTCAATTGTTTTGCCTGTGCCGATTTATACATAAAATGTATATAGTCGAAATATTCGAAAACCGGATTCTGAAAAATGTCGACCACCCTATTTTTTTATTATTTGATAATTGAAAAAAACAAATTTTTTGTGTTTGTTTAGTAGCAAATTTTAACGCTTATAAGTCTAACACTATTGAACAGTTTTAAATAAAATATACATTGTGCACTTCTGTTAGTAAATACCTTTCTTTTTGTCTTGTTCTCAATATTTGCCAGGCTGTGATCTTAAAAACTTAACATATGTTTCCGCAAGTGCATCATTGAACGCATCGGCTCACCGTTTTGGCCTGTTCGTGCAGCATATTGGTATATGAAGCTATGTGCTATTTATATCTGAGGCATAAGGTATGTCCAGCAAAATGTCACGGCAAATATTTTTGTGGAACATATCAACCCTCGTAAGCCACTTCATAACGGTAATATTTGGCTCTTTTCTAACAAATATTAAGAAATACCTCTAAGTAGTGCGAGGACGGGAATAAAATGTTCTACTACAATGTCGGCCATGCAACTTTACTACATCTCGCGCTTTACGTCAATAGTGACATAAATTAAAAAAAAATACATTTCGTGATAAATGCGTTGAAATTATACATAGAAAATATAACGGAACGGGGAAAGCATTAAAGAACAGAGATTTTTTATTTGCCTTAACACGTTCTTTTTTACATTTCTAGTGAAATCGAAGCTCGCACATACATTTTTAATATTAATAATATATTTTTTTCTTTTTTAATATTTATTATTAACTTAATAAGAATTGCTTAAGGACAAACGTATATGCAGGGCTGCCAGATTTGACGATTTTTTGTTCCAAAATCACCAAATCAGCAAAGTGATAATTTTTTTAGTCTCCAAAGTCTGAATAAAACATTAAATTTTCTGACGTGTTCCTTTTTTAATTTTGGACTCTAGGAACAACCTTAGCAAGAGCGGAAGGCGGAACGTTTTCTTTCGCTTATCATTTACGCTGATATGCCATACCTTAGCAAGAGCGTCAACGTTTTTGCACGAACAGTAGTAATAGCTTTCTTGTTTAATAAACGCCACAAATTATAAACAAAAATAGAGACAAAAACGCAAGATTGACCAAAACTTAGCTAAATTTCCATTTTAAATTAATAATAGCGGCAAACTTTACTATTAAACGAGCTTTTCAAATCGGGTTTTCCAATTGCGTTGATGCCGCTCTATTAAAAAACTTGAAAACGCGTGCCGCTTTTGTTTAAGTAAGGCTTTAACATGCAATTCTTATGAACATCTCTAAATGATTATTTTCAGAGTACAAAAACAACAAGTTTACACTTTGTTTATATTTCGTCAAACCATCATCGAATGAACCTTTTACGACTCTCTGTATAAATCATATTTTCAACAATTATACGGCAAACATTTCACGAGCTAAAAGATAATATCTACATGAGTTTCATACAATTCTTGACATGAAAGACTCGTTAGATATTTTTTACATAAGTCTTAAACGATTCCCACAAGGATTAAAGAAGCGTCTTTCGAAGTGCTATTGAAGAATCCCAGTCCTGATCCAGATATTTCCCGTGTGAGGAATCTTCTACGATTAAAAATGTGGTCATCGACGATCAAATACGTTCTTCATGAGATTACCAGTAGCTCTTATACGATTGAAATGCTAGCTGGGAGTAAAGTAATTATGTTTTTTTACGAATGTTTTTTTATAAAAATCGAACAAAAATTAAAAAAAACAAACTAAATTTTAAGTAGTCAGATTTTTTTTTGACGATTTTTCGAAACGTTAAAGAAGATTTTTTTTTATTTTTTCTCTGGAAATTAACGATTTCCTCACAAATATATCTGACATGTAATTTGCTTCTGACATTGTGTCCGTTTCTTTTCTCACAGTTATTGCGAAACCAAGGTAAAAATAGCGTGCTGCAGCCACAAACATTTTTATTTGCGCCGTAAAAGACTTCAGCCGTCTTAAATTTTTTTTTTCTTCAAATTTGAAGATACAAATTTAGGATGTTATAATGAAACATTTTTTTATAAATATATGTACGTAATTTCTATTCAAAGGTGAAATGATCATGCATATATCGGTATTGCAAAATATTAACTTCAGCCGGCTAATCATTCCGGCAATAGTTTACTGCCGCTGCCGATTTCTTGCCTACATAGATTTCTGACATGGCTGATGTCAGAAGGTTTGTCAAAAGAAAATAGAGCATGCTCTAATTGACTGTTACAGAAGCAGTGTAATAAAAATAATACACGATATGTATGAATTTTGCAGTGGATAATTTGACAAGACAGATGTAAAAAACATGTCGTGTACATACAGCTTTACAATGCAAGATTGTGTTTTTTTCATCTTTTCCTTATTAAATAAAATTATTATTATATTTATTTCATTTTCGTTTTATTTTTGTTGTTGGTTATTTCTTTGTTTTCTTTTACATACAATTCTTGACAAATAACCAATTAGTTTCCAGCTGCCCATTTTCTTTATCCATAAATATTCACAACAGCAGCATAGACCATAAAACGAAGTGGCATGTTCACTATAGAGACAGTTAATATCCAATTATGGGATTTTATTTTTGCAAACTTATTTTACGAAACAACCATCAGTCAGACATGTATTTAACACCGACAGCAGCAATTCATTCACTCCGTCCATTTCATTACTTTTTACTGTTGTTGTCTTCTAAATCCACCACTAGGGAACGTAAGGTGCAATATTGCTTTTTTATTAGAAAAAGTTAACTGAACCTCACAGAGCAGAGCAGCAATTGAAGTGGTAAGCAAGCACACAAATGTCGTCGCAGTAATGTATCCTTAAAGTATATAGTTTCTATTTTGCTTCACTTCCCTTTGCAACAGAGCTGCTTAGTATAACTTCTCTGACTCGGTGATTTCGTCTCGTCTTACTCTGTATATGGCTTTATTTGAAATAAATAAGTTCAGTTTTATGGTGTTTTCTTATCTACAAAAATGTGCCTTTTTTAAAAAAAAATGCAATTTGGTGTCTGTTTCTTAGAATAAAACAAGACACCCTTTTCGGGAGCAAAATTTTTAAGAAAAAAGATTTTTTAAAAAAAAAGGCACATTTTTTTGTAGAAAGGAAAAAACCATTAGATATATTCATACTAAATATTATACTTTAATCAACTGTGTAAGCTTAAGGTCATTTTTTCTATTTTAATTTCAATATTTAATTTTCTGTTGGAAATCTATAATATAAGCTGCGTTTGTTTACCCCAAAATTTGTACTGGATTTTCGCTTACACATAAATTTGTAAAATGTTCATATAACTCACCTACTGGACTTTACTGGGATTTTACTGAAAAAGTAAACAAACGCACATATAAACATACAAAATCGTGTTTGACAGTAAATGGAAAAATAAAAGATGAAAAAATAAATTAAAAATTCTAAAAACATAAAACAAAAAGACAAACAAATAAGCAAAAAATACAAACAGAATTTTAAATATATTCAAAGCCTAAAACCTATTTTAATGTCCCTTTCCGTCAATAGTTATTTTCATTTAATAAATGTTCACCAACTGAGCTATGCCATCCGAACTAAATTTTACAAATAATGAAGGACAAATACCTATTTATAATTATCCCTTCCATCAACCTATTTATTTTTATTCAAAAAATGTCTATAAATCTGAGCTAAGCCTTCAGCGTCTTTTTTAAAATAAATCCTTTTCTCAAATAGAACAATATTTATCTGCAACATTTCTAACATATTTCTACGTTTTTCAAAATTTTCCATATTCAAAATTAATGTGTTTTCAAAATCAGGATAATGATTAAAATCTCTACAATGGGTTGATAACGCCGCACAGTGAGACAGCCCTTTAGTAACCGCGGCAAAAAATGGTTTTTGTCGTGTCGTCCAATTTGGATGAAATTTTCACAGTATATTAACAGATATATGAGTAACAATTCCATGAAATTTCAGCCTCATAACTTCATTATTTTTTGGTCTAGAGCAAGTCAAAATTGAGGGATGCCAACGCGCTTGAAATATGTTAGTTCAATATGTAATATTCAAAAGAATAAAAAAATACATAATTTTTTTTTATAATTTTTTTTTTTAATTAATTTAGTTGTTGTGAATAAGTAGATGAAAAAATAAATTTAAAATAAAAAATACAAAAAAAAATTTCTTAACAACAGAATTGTGGTGTAAAAATTTAACATTTTGCATTTTCAATGGACTAGGAAATATAGAGCAGCCCCTCGCCCTAGGTGCAGACTTATATCAAATGAAAGATTGAAGTCTCAGCTTTCATTTGAAGTTAAGAACATATAGCAAAAGTTTGCAAAAGAACTTTAAAAATACAAAAAACTACAAAAAATACGCAACGCGCACATTCAGTCGTTATACGTAATAACTGTAAAATAATATTAAATTGTTGTTGTTTTTAATATTATTGAGGACAAATAAAGACACAAAAGAACAGAAAGAAGCGGTTAAAACAGAACAAAAAAAAAATTTCAAATTAGTTCTGGGTTTAAAAGTCGATGTGGTGAAACAAGGCATGGGAACAACCAATGATGGTAATGTCTCTAAAAGATTTTTTGAAAATTCAGAAATAACCGCTGACATAACTGGTGTAAATGTAGACTTAATTCACCGATTACAAATTATATTAAATACTTTAAATACTGGTAAAAATATAGATGTTGGTAAATTCCATACGTATTGCATGGACACTGCAAAATTGTATGTAGATCTTTATGGCTGGTATTACATGCCTATCACTGTCCATAAAGTTCTCATTCACGGCAGCAAAATGGTATCTGAGACTGTATTGCCAATAGTTTTGTTTGCAATTTTTTTTTGAAAGTATTTTTTTAAATTTTATTTAAAATTAACTTTTTTTTTTGCTACAGGAATGTTATCCGAAGAAGCGCAAGAAGCAATGAATAAGGAGTATAGAAACTGTAGGCTATTCCATTTTCGTAAAAATTCACGCATTTTTACGAATGAAGATGTAATACGCTATTTGCAAATATCATCAGATCCTTATATTAATTCATTTAGAATGAGAATGAAATTGAAAAAATTAGAATACCATGATGATGTTAAAAAATTATTGATAGAATGAAAAAAAATTGTTCTTTTTTATTGCATTTCAATGGGAGGTGGGCGTAATAGGGGGCTTGTTATTGTAATTTTTGCATGAAATATTTTAAATGTTATAAATTACAGTAATATTAAATAAAGGTTGTACCTAAAATATTTTAGAAAATATGGCTTTTTTATGTTGTGGTTGCATGGGTGGTGGGGTTAAAAGTGGGCCAAAGTTCAAAATTTTTTCCGATAATATATGTAACAATATAACATTCAAGTATACCAAAATTTAAAGTTATACTTAAAGTATTACGGACAATACGGCATTTTACAAATTTCGATTGTATGGGAGGTGGGCGTAAAAGTGGGTGGTTTTTTTTAATTTTTTTTTTTAAACTGGAATTGTCTCAAAATTAACCTGTGCAAAATTTCAGAGCTCTACAATGACTCCTTGTATTTAATGCCGGCGTTGTCTCACTGTGCGCCGTTCCATGGGCTGAATTACAATTCCTATATTTTTGGTCATGTTTATGTCCTGTTCCTACATATATTTTCCTACATTGTTCATATTCATTTGACATATCTGGCTTTTGTAATCCAACCTTAGTTTTTGTGAATAATCTCCAAACATTATTATGACTAAAGTTTTTCCCGTTTTTAAGAGTTGTTCATGTAAAGGTAATTGGTACTCTAAGTATAAAGTATACAAAAAGGAATATTTTATTAAACTGTCTTTACAGGCCTGTTTTCAAAATTTGTTCGATATTAAAACTACTTCATCTCGATTTATAGAACATGCCCGATAATCTTTATTTCTTCCATTTATGTTACAGTTTTATGTAATATTTTTGCTTCAACAATTTTTTGTTTAAATTGATCACAGCAGTTGTCGTCTTGCCGTAGGCTTACTTGTATTGTATCCCGTTAAAGTGGGAGGAAGGTGAGGTAATAACACTGGTGTGGCTGGCAGCTTCATAGAGAGGTATGCTGATGGCAGAATAGCCATCTTACTCCCGATATCCTTGGTAATAAATGTTGCTGTCTGGTTTTTGTCTTCGTTATTGCCATGTTGATTAAAGGTGGTGCGTCGTGTTAAGAACAAATTTCCAGCCGTACGATGGGCAACATAGTATGGCGGTGGTTGAAGTTGACAATATTCGTTAGAGTTGGTTGTGTTGGTGGATGTAACTGTGGTTGTGGCACTGCGACAGGTGCGCTGAAGCACAAACAAAGATTTTGTTTGTCTACTGATAATTTACTGTAGCGCATACGAAATGGGACATAGTGGTGTTACAGTAAAAGTCCGTTGCCATTGGAGTTATAGTATTAGCGTCATAAAGTTTTAAGGTATTTAATTTCTTACAACTTTTTGTTTGTTTCTTAGTTACCAAACCAAATGTGGTATTGAAATTTTATTGCGCGCATTTATTGAATTCACTGCCACTGGTTGCATTTACTGGCAGCTGTAGGTGTTTGCTGTGAATTGTAGTTAATGCAAAAGTTTTCAACAAATTTCTCTGAAATTCAATGATTATCTCACTTGTATTGTAGCTGTTACAACCTTTGATGTGCTGACCTGTTGTCATTACAGCTGCAGTATTGACTTCCGTTTGAGCTCGGCCATGTGGATGGATACTTTATATGGGGATTGTCTGTAACAGTTATTAAAAAATAAAAGATTATTAAACTTTTTTTGTTAATGGAAGTAACCCTACGTTTCCACATGCAAGTAATTACTTGCAAGTAGTGTATACGTATTATCAACGAAAAATTGGGGAAACAGCCGATTGGCTGAATGTACAACAATTGTGTGAATGTTAGTGAAGAATTGTAAGTGTATGGAGTTTTTCGAACTTGCACTTGCATGTGGAAACGGGGGTAAGATAAACAGATATTACTGCAGTAAGTTGGTGAAAACTTAAAGCAACATTTAAAAAATAAACAACTAATCCCATAATTGAATTATTTGGATTCCTTGGTATATGCAATGTAAAAAGTTGCAAAATAAATTGTGCTCATAAAATAAGTAGAGACACACTGGATTATGCAAAATCAGTTTCGAAATCAAAAAGACAGTGGCTTAGATGTTTAGGGTAATTCTTAAATAATTTTTAATAATGTTACCAGGGTTATTCTTAAATAATATTTTAGTTTTATTAAAAAAATGTCCATGGCATCTTCGCTTTATAAACCTTTTATAAAACTGAGATACATTTTATGAATAAGGGAATTAATTTTTTTTTAATAAAATTATTTTTTTTCTAAATCCTCAAATACAAAAGCAAAAAAAAAAAATTACTGTACCAAATTTTGGTGGCAGCATTTATATTTTTGCCAATACCCCTGTTAGTTTAAAAGGATAAAAACCACGTTTTTGTTAAAAAAAATTCATTGCAAAATTACAAAATATTTTTAGACTTTCTCGTATATGCAAACAATAATTTGAATACCCTCCACCACCACTAGTAGTGAATGAGGGTATACTTAGTTTGTCATTCCGTGTGAAACTTATTTATTACACGCAGAGATAAAACATGGTTGAAGTATGATTAAAAAACATATTATGGCCCCTACAATGGCAACAAACAAACTTTTGCTGTCTTTAACGAACCTTTTGTCACTATTGATAATATTTTTTACCAATAAACCTTAAAACTTCATATTTAAATTGAATTTAACCTCAACGATATTATTATCACGGAAACCATATTATACTTCTATCATCTATTCATCTATCCAAAAGCTATAGCCATATTATGGTTGCCTCCAAACATGTTACGGTTAATATTAAATAACAAGAATATGTTCGAAATTATAATATTTTAAAACATTGTATGTTTGATTTTAAATTTAAAATAATACGATTAGAAGGCAACAACATTCTGGCCGTTTGCCTTTTATTGGTTTGCTTAAAATTCTCATTTATTTTATTTTAATTATTGATTAAAATACATAAATTTACGTAGAATAAACTAGTAAAACCGAGAAAATTGCAAGGCAGGTCGTCACAGGCTAGAATATGAATCAAAGGGGATTTTTTTTATAAAATCTAGCAGGAATAAAAACTAAAATAAAATTATAATTTGACACTTGACAAACAAATTGAAAATATGGATAAAACAAATAACCTTAATATGATTAGCATTGGCCATTTGATTGTTAATTCTGACCATAATATGGTTATTTTTTTTCAAAATTTTGGGAAATTTTGACCATATTATGGTGAATTTTGAACATAATATGGTTAGTTTTGACCATTATTATGGTTAATATTGATCAAAACATGGTAAATTTTAACCATATTATGGTTGATTTCGGATATTTTTTGCGCATTTTAAACATACTATGGTTATATTTAAACATAATATGATAACCTGTAAATATAAACATAGTTAAACACCAACGAATGCTCTTAGAATATGGTTACCTCCAACCATATTTTTTTCTACTTCTCCTGTAAAGTTGCAAATTTGTGAGTTAGGGCCTTTCTACATGAGACCAACGATATGTATATTCTTGCTCCTTGAGTAATTCTAAGTCGACTTAGCCATATCCGTCTGTCTGTTCGTCTGTTGAAAACACGCTCACTTTTGAACAACTCAAAAGAAATGAACAAACTTGGTGCCAAATTGCTTGTGGTTATCCTAAGCAGTTTGGGATTGAAATCCAGCAAAATCGGTTTAGTAGGATCAGTGGTATGAATCAAAATTTGGAACCACCACCCTTTAAAAATTGATAGTATTGTTACTCACATGAATGGTGCAATAATGCACGGTGCGATTGAAGATTTTGCACATTGGAAATCGTCCCAATGTTCAATTTTTCGAATAGTAAATTATACGTGTTTTTGTATATTTTTTGTTGCTCTTTTTAGGTGGGGCAAAGAGCAAATTTGTTTAAACAATTAAATATTGTAAGTGGTTCGCTACAAACATAAAAATAAAAGTTTTTATAACAAGGGGAAAGAAAAACATTAATTTTCGCTTAATTTTAAAAACTGAATATTTTGTATAAATTATAAAAAAATAAAAAAAGTGAAAATGTAGTTCCATTGAATAACGATAAAGCTTTCAACAACAGCAAAAAAATTCCGTGTTTTTCAATTGTGTTTTTGTTATTTGACTTTAAAAAGCAGTGTTCGATATTTCCGATACCAGGGACAATAGGTCTCCAGTAGAGCGACCTGAAAATCAAGCTCTTGGTCTCTGTGATCTCTGGTTTCAATAAGACGGCGCTACGAGCCATACAGCGCGTAAAACAATGACCTTGTTGAGGAACCATTTTAGTGAGCACTTAATTTCTCGTTTTTCTATGGTAAATAGTCCACCTAGATCATTCGATATCACACCTTTGGACTATTTTCTCTGGCGATATGCAAAGTATTGGGTCTTCAGGAGTAACATGGCCAACATTTGCATGATATCATTTTTAAATAGCAAATGCCATAAATTGTTCCTTTAACCTATAATAAACACTTAAAGTTCACTTTAAAATTTATGAGCTTTTTTTTACATTATAGTTCATACCTCACGATGAATCACCCGATATATCTTATTATCCATTCTCAGCCCGGTCCTGTGCTGGCCGAATAATCGAGGATCAACTGTATATTTTTAATTGAAATAAATGCCTTGTGCTGTTTTTCTTTATTTAAATAAAATGAAATAATTTCAGTTCAGAAAAAACTTACGTTTTCCACATTTACAATCTTTAGGAGCAATAAAACAAAATTGCTAAATAGTGCCCAATGTTCGATTATTCAAACACAATTTTTCTCAAAAACAAAAGATAAAAAAAAATTGGACTTCAGATGCGTGTTTTCTATAAAGTTACTCGAAAAAAAAATCGCTGGGACGATATGGGTTGATTTCGTAAAGATCGGTCAATAGGCCACATATAAACCCTACTCCCGGAAATAAGTAAAGTGCGCCTTAAACCGTTAAAAATAATGCTATCATAATAAAATTTAGAACGTCACAGTTTTAAGGGACGACAAATCGAGCAATCGGTCCATAATTTACTATATGCCCCATATAAAGTCCACTCTGGCAAATTAATTAAATACTTCTAACCGTATTGCGGTAACATTTTTTCCAACTTAGATTCATATGGCCACAAAAAATGTCTTGCATTTTGGGATATACGGTCCATAATTTACCTTAGATCCCATATTAAGCAGCCTTCTGAAATTCACTGTAAAAGCTAAAACTAATTTTACAGCTGCATTGAAATTTGTTCAAATTTTTTTTTTCTAATACCAGAAATCACTCTGCAGAATTTTTGGATGATTGGTTCATAATTTAACATGGCTTCAATATAAATTCGCCTCCTGAAAATCATTAAAGTTCGGCCTAAACTATTACCAATCGTGATATTTTACTCAAGCTTGATCAAATTTTTAAAAAGAAAACTAAAAATTTTCTTATTGTCGGTCAACGAATTTTAATGCTGACTTCTGTTTATATAAAGCTAAATTAATAATGTATAGATATCATATAGATCCCACTCCTGAAACGTTCCAACTGTCGGTGGAGGGTATCAAAGATTCGGCGCAACCGAATATAGCACTCTGGCTTGTAAAAGACTAAAACAATTTTAATCTTTTTAAGTTTAAAAATATAGTTATTTTATTGTGCAAGGTTTTTATAAGACTAATAAATGAAACGAAGAATTGTATTAAAAAAAAAACAAAATCAGAGTATGACACATAATTCACAGTAAAAAATTATACATTCGAAAGGTAACTAGATTTATAAATAATATTAATATAAAACAAATAATGAAAGTATAATAAGGGTTTCCAACAGTCGGCTATCCTGCATTTAAAGCGTCCTCGCTGTCTTCAACCAACGTATCATAATCGAGTTC
The DNA here is from genome assembly GCA_949318255.1 of Pollenia labialis. Taxonomy (NCBI): domain Eukaryota; kingdom Metazoa; phylum Arthropoda; class Insecta; order Diptera; family Polleniidae; genus Pollenia; species Pollenia labialis. The sequence continues at coordinate 59,127,490 of OX439142.1, forward strand.
ACTGTCGAATATAGGCGGCAGTTCCCAACAAGGTTTTAGTTTATCTGAGGCATAGACTGATGAATAATGACGCGATGATCTTTTGGTATTTGGAAGATCCTCGATAATATATCTATCATTATCAAGAACTTTTGCGATTATAAAAGGACCCTTATATCGAGGTTCCAATTTACGAGAACAACCACTACTCGGAGGTTCATTTTCAGCAAGTACAATTGCACCAATTTCATATTTCTTAGGCTTCAAATGTTCTTTATCAAATTGTTATTTTGCTTGACTTCGTTTTGCGTTAATTTGTTTGGAAGCTACCTCTCTTAACTTGTTAACTTCATCTTCAGTTAATAAAAAATTATGGTGTACAGCTAATAGTATTTTATTTTGCAGAATGTCTCGTGGGGAAAAACAGAATAATAATTCATGGGGACTTTTACCAGATGTCTTATTCTTCATCGTATTTAAAGTCCATTGGATATTTCTTAGATGATCATCCCAGCACTTATCGTTTTGCGTAGTAGGCAACAGCATTGAAAGTAATGTTCGATTTGTCCTTTCGGCATGACCATTAGCTCTCGGCGTTCTTACTGCATTGAGCACATGTTTAATATCATTCTCAGAACAATATTTCTTAAATTCATTTGATGTGAATGACGTCCCTCTATCTGAAACTATGCGCGTTGGAACTCCAAAATAACTTGAAAATTCATTAAGAATGTTTATAACATGTCTGGTCGCTGTACTCTTAACGGCTTTAATTATTATAAATTTCGTAAAAGAATCTACTAGAACTAAAATATGTTCATTACGTTTACTACATTTTGGAAAAGGTCCCAAATGATCCAAATGAATTGTATTAAACGGTATTGGGTCTATATCATTAAAATGGTATTCACCCTCTTTTCGCCCACCTTTATTTTTGTTAAAGGCACACTCGACACAGGCTTTAATGTAAGATTTAACAAAATTCCTCATTCTGGCAAACCATACATAACTTAAAAGTTTTTCCATCGTCTTTTCAACACCAAGATGTCCATTTTTGTCGTGGCAATCTTCAACTACTCTCCAACGTAATGATTTTGGAACAACCCACAGGTTTTTATTATTATATTTTCGAAACAATCTTCCATTTTGCAAACGATAATCTTCTAACAACGTCTTATCTTTATTTTGAATTTTTGAGATAATTTCCTTAATCGAATCATCTTGAATTTGCATTACAGATAACCAGTCCTCTTCATGAAGATTAATTTTATCAATTTTTAGAGTAGCAACATCTATATCACTAGGCGAGTCATTTGGCGTTCGGCTTAACGCATCAACGTGTTCCATACATTTACCCTTTCGGTGTTCTAAAACTACATCAAAATCTTGAATTCTCAACCACCAACGGGCTATACGAGGAATTAATTCACGTTTTGTCATAGCGGACTTTACAGCACTACAATCTGTTACTATTTTAACTTGTTTGCCGTAAATATAATATCGAAATCTTTCCAAAGTTTCCACCACTGCAAGAGTTTCTAATTCATAACTATGAAAATTTCTCTCAGTTGGACTAGTTGAGCGACTGTAATACGCTACAGGTTTTAACATTCCATTTTCATTTTGCAATAATACACCTGCTAATCCTATGGAACTTGCATCTGTATGGATTTGGTGTTCCGCTGAGGCCAAGAAATTTTCGAATTTCATGAATATTTTCTGGACGTTTAAAATTCTCTATTGCTGCAGACTTTACTTTCCCAGGGCAAATTCCTTCTGGCGTTAATTGATGTCCTAAGAATTCAATTGTAGTCTTAAAGAACTCACATTTTTTTATATTCAGTGTTAAGTGTGCATCTTGTAAAACATTTAAAACTTTCAATTTTTGATATTCTTTAATTAGGCTTGAGTTCATCAAATTTAACTTTCATTAAATTATTTTCACTGAGGGAAGGAATTTAACAACTTGGAATTTTTCATTAAAATTTATTGATAATTTTTCCTGGCTGAGCTGGGATTCGAACCCGGGTTGATCTTTACATGTTTCAAGAAACACCACTTTCTATCGTCAGAAGATCTTTGTGTTCTACCCACTGCACCACTGCGGTGCCCGTTAGCCAACAGTCAAACATCAATCTTTAACCAGTAGTACTGGTGGTTCGAAATTTGCTGTTATTATCACTTTAATTTCAAATTACATGTTGCCTCCTTTTTCCTCTGTTTTTTCGTATTCTTTCTGTCAAGACTTTGTCTTGAAAACCTGAATACATTTGTTTATTATGTTTTTTTGTCCACTTTCGTCGACATTTTCATTTGTACAAATTAAAGTACAAATGTAAACATTAGAGCTTGTGCCATAGCTATTTCTAAGAACAATTTTGATTTTTTAGTTGAACTGTTTATTTTCAATTTTTGATATTCTTTAATTAGGCTTGAGTTCATCAAATTTAACTTTCATTAAATTATTTTCACTGAGGGAAGGAATTTAACAACTTGGAATTTTTCATTAAAATTTATTGATAATTTTTCCTGGCTGAGCTGGGATTCGAACCCGGGTTGATCTTTACATGTTTCAAGAAACACCACTTTCTATCGTCAGAAGATCTTTGTGTTCTACCCACTGCACCACTGCGGTGCCCGTTAGCCAACAGTCAAACATCAATCTTTAACCAGTAGTACTGGTGGTTCGAAATTTGCTGTTATTATCACTTTAATTTCAAATTACATGTTGCCTCCTTTTTCCTCTGTTTTTTCGTATTCTTTCTGTCAAGACTTTGTCTTGAAAACCTGAATACATTTGTTTATTATGTTTTTTTGTCCACTTTCGTCGACATTTTCATTTGTACAAATTAAAGTACAAATGTAAACATTAGAGCTTGTGCCATAGCTATTTCTAAGAACAATTTTGATTTTTTAGTTGAACTGTTTATTTTCAATTTTTGATATTCTTTAATTAGGCTTGAGTTCATCAAATTTAACTTTCATTAAATTATTTTCACTGAGGGAAGGAATTTAACAACTTGGAATTTTTCATTAAAATTTATTGATAATTTTTCCTGGCTGAGCTGGGATTCGAACCCGGGTTGATCTTTACATGTTTCAAGAAACACCACTTTCTATCGTCAGAAGATCTTTGTGTTCTACCCACTGCACCACTGCGGTGCCCGTTAGCCAACAGTCAAACATCAATCTTTAACCAGTAGTACTGGTGGTTCGAAATTTGCTGTTATTATCACTTTAATTTCAAATTACATGTTGCCTCCTTTTTCCTCTGTTTTTTCGTATTCTTTCTGTCAAGACTTTGTCTTGAAAACCTGAATACATTTGTTTATTATGTTTTTTTGTCCACTTTCGTCGACATTTTCATTTGTACAAATTAAAGTACAAATGTAAACATTAGAGCTTGTGCCATAGCTATTTCTAAGAACAATTTTGATTTTTTAGTTGAACTGTTTATTTTCAATTTTTGATATTCTTTAATTAGGCTTGAGTTCATCAAATTTAACTTGATGTAACTTGATGTTTGACTGTTGGCTAACGGGCACCGCAGTGGTGCAGTGGGTAGAACACAAAGATCTTCTGACGATAGAAAGTGGTGTTTCTTGAAACATGTAAAGATCAACCCGGGTTCGAATCCCAGCTCAGCCAGGAAAAATTATCAATAAATTTTAATGAAAAATTCCAAGTTGTTAAATTCCTTCCCTCAGTGAAAATAATTTAATGAAAGTTAAATTTGATGAACTCAAGCCTAATTAAAGAATATCAAAAATTGAAAATAAACAGTTCAACTAAAAAATCAAAATTGTTCTTAGAAATAGCTATGGCACAAGCTCTAATGTTTACATTTGTACTTTAATTTGTACAAATGAAAATGTCGACGAAAGTGGACAAAAAAACATAATAAACAAATGTATTCAGGTTTTCAAGACAAAGTCTTGACAGAAAGAATACGAAAAAACAGAGGAAAAAGGAGGCAACATGTAATTTGAAATTAAAGTGATAATAACAGCAAATTTCGAACCACCAGTACTACTGGTTAAAGATTGATGTTTGACTGTTGGCTAACGGGCACCGCAGTGGTGCAGTGGGTAGAACACAAAGATCTTCTGACGATAGAAAGTGGTGTTTCTTGAAACATGTAAAGATCAACCCGGGTTCGAATCCCAGCTCAGCCAGGAAAAATTATCAATAAATTTTAATGAAAAATTCCAAGTTGTTAAATTCCTTCCCTCAGTGAAAATAATTTAATGAAAGTTAAATTTGATGAACTCAAGCCTAATTAAAGAATATCAAAAATTGAAAATAAACAGTTCAACTAAAAAATCAAAATTGTTCCATTTAAAACTTTTGTTATTTAATTTATCATTTCATCTTTTGTGTTACTGCCAATGAGTATATCATCCATGTAATGCATCATATTTTCCTTGCCAACCATATTTTGTATTTTTGCCATTAATCGTTGGAAAACCATGGGTGCATTTTTCAACCCAAAAGGCATACGTTTGAATTCGAATAATCCCTCTGTGGTAATAAAAGCTGTATATTTTCGACTTTCAGGTTCAATTTCAATTTGATAATAGCCACTGTTAAGATCTAAAGTTGTAAAATATTTATATTTTTTTGCATCCTGTAGGCACTCTTCAATATTTGGTGATGGGAAGTTTTCTTTATTTATGAGTTGATTTAACCGCCTGTAATCTATACAAAGTCGTTCATTTCCGTTTTTCTTTTTCTGAAGTACAACAGGACTTGCAAATTCCGAATTTGAAACGGTGATTATATCATTTTCCAAAAGCTCTTGAACCATTTCTGAAACTAGTGTTTTCTTCGGTTCGGATACACGATATGGAGACTGTGTCACAACGTTTGAATTAATTAAATTAATTTTCATCTGAACTAGATCTGTTTTACCAAGATTTCTCAAATTATTCGAAAATACACTTTTATTTTGCTTAATTAATTCAGTTAACTTTTTTTTTGTGTTTTCATCTTCTAAATTACACTTTAACAGCTTATCATCGATTTCGATATGATCATTATTTTCATTATAAATATTACTTTCTGAACTCATACTGGCATCTTGCACATCCGTGTTAATTTTTTTACTAATCTTTATTTCATCTCCTTGAATTGTAAAAATTATATTGCCGTTAATAAATGTATCTTGACCAAGTAAAATATCCGTTAATAAGAGTTCATCATCAATGACGTATAACGTAATAAATACATCGGTTTTATTAATAATCAGATTTACTTCGATTTTATGATTTGCAACACGTATACCGCCACAAATCCCGGAAATTCTCATACTACATTTTATTAGTTTCAAATTTAACCGTTCACAAACCGATTTTTTTATTAAACTGCATTGGCTTCCCGTGTCCACAAAGGCACTTAACATTTTATTGCTCAAGCCTACAGTTACTTTAAACATATCATCTTTATTACAGAACATATTTCGCGACGTAGCACTTTGTTTACATTCAGTTTCATTTTTCGAATGAACTTTATTACATTTTTCACAACGAGGACGTTTCTGTGGTTTTAAACAGTTAGTAGATATATGACCTAATTCATTACAGTTAAAGCATTTTATATTTTTAGCCGATTTTGTTAAATTTTCTTTCGTTAAATTAGTATAAGTCATTTTAGCCATAGAATCATCGAATTTATTTTTGGTATCGACGTTTTTCACTACACGCTTTCCGGACACATTTCGCTCATATTCATTTAAAATTTCCCGTAATTCTCTAACCGATTCAATTTTCTGAGCTGCTATAGCGAATTGAATTTCACGATTTTGAAGTCCTTCTCTAGCATATTTAACAATAGCCTTTTCACTTAATTTATACCGTTTGCCCAACGCACGAATTCGAAAACAATAATCCGTTAGTTTTTCATCACCTTTGCGTACCGCACTAATCATTTTAAAATGTATTTCTGCTTCATCTTGTGACGAAGCGAATTCTTTTTTTAATTCTATAGCAAAGTCTTTCCAATTTGAATGCAAATTCTGTAGAGAGTCTAACCATAATCGAGCTGCACCTTTTATTCTGCTATATACTGCAAGAAGCAAACATTTTTCTTCCCATTGATATGCTTGAATTGCGCTTTCTACACGTTCTACAAATTGTTCCACAGATAACGATGATTCATTCGTTGGATCAAATTCTGGAATAGTTTCTGCAATTTCTCGTACAGAACAATTATTATTCGGGCGTGAACTTGAAATTACGTTTGACGTTGTAGCATTATTCAAACTTTGTTCTACATCCGTTGCTGATTGCACGTTTCGAGGTACGTTGTGCTGGAAACCAGGCACTTGGGAAAATGTCTGCATAACATTTATTGCACTTTCCAACATACTCCGCAACTCATCAACTTGCCGTTGCAAGTTTATAACGTTATCGTTGTTTTGTTGCATTAGGGATGAGTTGGGATGATTACCAATTGAAGGAGTAATTGTTGAGGACATTTCCTCAAAAACATCGTTGTCATCATCACTAATTTCATCTGTACCAAGTAAACTTGAGAGACGTTGAATGAGTTCTGCTTTTGAACCAGAGGTTGGCAGTTCCCTTTCCCGTAATAGCTGCTTAAGTTCTTCCACTTTAAGCGTTAACAACTTTTTCATCTTTATACGTATTTTGCACAAAATCTTAAAACCAATTGATTCCGATCCCACTTCTGATCTAAAAGACTAAAACAATTTTAATCTTTTTAAGTTTAAAAATATAGTTATTTTATTGTGCAAGGTTTTTATAAGACTAATAAATGAAACGAAGAATTGTATTAAAAAAAACAAAATCAGAGTATGACACATAATTCACAGTAAAAAATTATACATTCGAAAGGTAACTAGATTTATAAATAATATTAATATAAAACAAATAATGAAAGTATAATAAGGGTTTCCAACACTTGTTTTAAGAAATGTTTGCATAGTTCCAAAACCTTTTTTTTTTTTTAGCGAAAAGCCTTGATTATTATTAGCGCAGTAATTATATGCGTTTATCTTAACCCTAGAAAGATAACGTTATTTTTTTGTACTGAAAAGATAACGACACTTCTGTAAGATGTATGCTTGTGTCTATCCTTTAAAGGATATCACCGAAAATAATATTGATAAATTTTTTTGTTGAAAACATTTATTTATTCTATTTCTTTTAAAAAAATATAATTTTTAAACAGAAACTTATAATAAAAATAAAATTCAATAAGTATTATCAAAAATTAAAGAGTTTATACAAAGGACTTCAGTTCGGTTCCAAAAACTTAAATAATTATTTTCTTTTTACTTTGTTAAGATAAAGTTATCTGTATTTACTTATATAAACAAAAAAAATTAATTTGAATAATTCTCTTTTTTGATTCACGCTGTTCTCCATTACAACCTCAATCATAGGTATCTGCATCTGGTAAAGTTTTCGAAAAAATAGGAATTTCTAGCCTTAAAATTGAAAAATGTATGGAAATTTCGGCACTGTTCTATTGAATAGTTAATATCCGAAATTATTTCGGTAGTAAAAACATCGAAGCATTAAATTGGGTCGTACAGTGATTTGCATCGCTGCTATCGGAAGAAGTAGTAAAATGTTCAGGTTCTTGAGAATTTTCCAGTATCGGTGAGGATTTCCTGAAATCTTCTAATTTACTTTGAAGACTATCCTCCAATAATTAATCTCCCGATTCGCTCACATTCCTGTGAAACCGATTCCTCCAACACGGTTTGCAAAATAGCCGCTCTTACTGCACATTTTTTAAAACAATACCTTAAAATTCAACCAAAACACAAAGTTAACACTACAGATAACAATACGTCTCTCAGTCACAACATGTGGTGTTTATTTCTTAAAAGATACATAACTTACAACATAAAAACTGCCAGAAAATGTTAAACATATTATGATTCATTTAACAATATTATTGTCAACGACAACCGTATTATGGGTGAATTAGTCCTCCGTTTAGAAGCCACAACCATATTATGGTTACCTCTGAACATATTATGGTCAAACATAACAAAAACATGTTAAACACTTATAAAAGCATGGTTGGTTTTCAACCACAGCATGTTGCTCTTGGAAAAGAACCATAACATGTTTAGAGGCAACCATAATATGGTTGTGGATTCTTGATGGAGGATTAATTCAACGATAATATGATTGTAGGTGGCAATAATATGGTTATATTAACCATAATATGTTTAAAATTTTCTTTAAAAAAGGTTCTGTTGGAGGTGACCATATTTAAAAAGGTTTTTCCTGCTTGCTGCATCTTCGTTAACTATGGGATTTTTTGAAAGTTTCAGTATATAAAACCAAACACTTCCGAACATGTCCGACTGTCGATGTTCTTTGTTGTGTTCACCTTTTCGTATTTTGCTTTTGCCTTGACTGCGACTGTTTTCATTTAATGAATTAGAAGTAAAGACAACAGTTTTTTTTGTCCAACAACTGCAGCTTTTAAAACACTGGTTTAAAATTTGAAACGTTTTTTCTTCAAACCTCGTCAATATATTGTATCATCTTTCTTATTGTTGTACTTTTTTAAAGCGTACAAAAATATAATTGGGGGATTCACAAGGCGTGCTATCAAGTCAAATTGTCATAATGTCATAAATAATATTTTACAATTGTTGAAAAAATATTGTTGTGTTTCAAACAAAATACAAATTTTAATGCCGTATTCATTGATGCGTCATAGCTGTGCAGTAGGTGACTAAATTATAAGTGGCTGCCCACAGCAGTCACACATATATTTCTTGTAATGATTTTAAGACATATGACTTTACAACCTTATGACTAAAAAAACGACAACATTAAAGAGCGTTAAATATTGCATACAAAATTATTACAACTGCAAACCTATAGCTCGTATATTATATTTTTGAATAGTTGTCAAAATGTTTGTTGTTCAAATAAAAATCAAACAAAAATATTAATTGAAACTGTAAACAAATTTGTATAAAATAAAAAATTTTTCAAACAAACGTTTGTTTGAAAATATTTTACCAATAATGTTTTCTGGTACTTTATTTTATTTTGCCTGTTCAGTGTTCTTAGCACTGCAACATGCATATTTGTTATCAAATGTTTGTATAATATTAAAAAGTATTTTCATACACCTAATACTTAATACAATGTTAATATTAAACAATAGATACCAAAAAATATAAAAAAATGGTAAAAATTCTTTTCCATACACATGTACATCAAATCTTCAAATAATTTTAACATTCCATTTATTTTAATTAAATGCTCGTATATGATAAATGTATATATATGATTTTTCTACATACATACATACTTACATATTTTCTATGAAACCATTTTTTTTAATAAAAATGATTTATTATTTAAACCTCACTCATGCAAATAAAAAATAGTAGTAAAATATTTTAACATTTGGTTAGGTTGTCGTACTATGAGTTGTATCCTTTACATTCAATTTAATACTTAATATCAACTAAAACTTTAGTTAGCGGATAACAACTTGAAAAAAACAATGCCCTCATAAAAGAAATACTAAAAATATACCATATACAAAACAAAAGCTTATTTAATTTTCTAAATAAGCTTTTAGCATACTGTGACAAACTGAATAATGCATTTTTTTAAATAAAAACTTTAAAGTTTTTGCCATATTTTCAAATGAAAAGACACAAATATATTTGCAAACTAAAATATACATATTTTAATTTTCAAGTCCTCTACAAACAAAGAGATGGTAGTTTTGTACTTTATTCCCCAAATAATCGAAATAAAAATTACATTTACGGCAATACAAATTGAATAATCATAATATGTTTTTATGTTTTTAGAATAATGATAAAAAAATTGCAAATAAAAATTGTTAATAGCTAAAATTCAGAGGTTCTAATATATCGGAGGCTTTCTGTTTCCATGAATGCATAGAAAATTGATATTTACTTTCAAAGAAATTCCGTGAATTGCATTGGTAAAAAACTTTCAATTATAATATCATAATTTCCAAAAGGATTTTCCATCTAAGCAACCAGAAATTGTTTTTCTGTATTTGCTTAAAAGGAAGACCTTAAATTTTTTCCAAGATATATGTATATCAATTTATCGTATGAAACATATTGTGGTCATGTTTGATAAAGATAGAAGATGATTTTTATACCTTATGCCGGGCAGCACATCTTAATAAAATTAACGTAGAAAAAGAGAACCGATTTTTTTAAATTCCCAGTAAAACTTTTTCAAAACGAATAGCTTCTTTCAATTATTATTTAATACGTGTTTTATTAAATACAATTTCTTTAATCAATCTAAATGTGGTAACGAGTGCACAACCAACATTTTGGCCTACTCATCACCAAAAAATTCCAGATGTCATCGATTTCGGCGTGGTTAAAAACATCCCCATAGAAACGATTCACGTTGAAGCTTCCTTAGAATTATCTTCCGACCACACACCAACAATGTTTACTATAATGGACCCCGACTGTTAACTTAGCGACGTCAACTACACAAATTAATTGATTAAAATATAAAAAATATCTCAGTACCCATTGCACAGAAAATATTCCGCTCAGTACACCGGAGAATGTAGATCGATCTATAGTTAATTTTGACAGTTTTTGAAACTAGCTGTTTAACATTCCAGTACTGCCCCCAAAAAAAGAAAATATATTAAAATATATTCCACAGATGTCGATCGTCTCCTGTCTGAAAGAAGAAGAGTTCGAAGAGAGTGGCAATGGCACAGATCTCCTCAACTTAAGAATTTACTTAAAGAGTGTACAAAAAGCTAAGAAAGCACTTGACGCAACTCCGGAATCAGACTACTCATTATGGCGTGCAGCTAGAAATCTCAAAAGGCCAGTTGCATTTTTGACACATAAAGCGCATTATTCAGCGCATATAAAAATTGTTGTATGTAACGATCGACCTTAAACACTCAATGTTTTGATACAGTTATTTTTAAGTACTCTCCCTTACAAATCTGCTTCGTGGTAAGGGAATGCCGCAGCACTTGAAATGTTTTTTTTTTTGTATAAAAGTTGCTGAGATTCCCTTCACTTACTTTACTGCATTTTTGTATGTCTTATTGCGTAGCGCATAATTGTGCGCTTAATTTTTTAAATGTACCATTAGTGCTTCGCAAAATGATAAAATTTTTTATTGGGGTATTCCTTAAAATAAAATAGTTTTTACTTTTAAAATATATATTTTGACCGACAAATATAAAACTACATAACAAAAAAATACGGAAAAACATTATTTTTGGTAGTTTGTTATTGAATAAGAAACATTAATTTAAAAAAATAAAATTATTCGTAAAATAACTACATTTTTATTAAATTTTAACAGTACGGAAAACGAATTTAATAACCCACAATCAGTTACTGTAATAATTTTATAAGTGTGGTGTTCTGCTCTCATCATCGATGTTTCTCAAGCTTTTGATAAAGTCTGTCATAAAGGCCTATTACATAAATTGAAGCCCAACTTACCAGTAAACACACACTTAGTCGGTCGAAAGTTTATTATTAAACAAGGTGATTATTTAAGCTCTCCTCAGCCAATTGGCGCTGGAGTCTCGCAGAAAAGCATCCTGGGCACACTTTTATACCTAATATAAACCTCGGGTATGTTCACAACCAACTTCACCCAAACTTAAACATTTGCTGATGTTACAGCTTTTCTAAGCGTGCATGCATCATCTCGATGCTTACAGAATCATATATTTCAACTAGAAATATGGTTAAAACAATGGAAAACAAAGGTCAATAAGCAAAAATTCGTACATTTAATCAAAACATTCCTCAAAAATCGCATGTAAAATATCGCGGTATATATTTAGATCGCCGTTCAAATGAAACTAAAAGCCATCCAAACTTATTTGCTTATTGGAAGAAAGTCCGTCTCGACTGCCAACTTCTACTTTACAACACCATCTTGTAGCCAATCTGGTGCTATGGTATTCAGTTATGGGGCTGCCTCGGCCTCCTATATATCGAAAAAATTCAAAGGCGCCAAAATAAACTTCTTCGAATAATCACAGCTGCCCCTTAGAATGTTAAAAACTCAAATATTCACAAGGATCTCAATATTCCATTAGTTATAGTTTTAACGAAATATGTAGAAAAATACGTTAAAAGCCTTGAATTGCATCTGAACCCACTAGCTCGAAATATATTAAATGATAGCGGCCACACAAGCTTAAGGAGAAAGACACTGCAGCACTTACCCAATTAGTGATAAACACCTAAATATGTTAACAGAACCCGTGATGAAGAAAATTTTGGCTGGCACTGTCAGGACATAATATAAAGTATTAGGATAAGATTTAATTAATTACACTGTGCTCGAAATTGATACTTTTTTTAGACAAGCTGGTACTTGGCGTTTTAGCCTAATTCGGTTACTCTGAATCCAGTGGTTCTGGCCGTTTCTATAGGTTAGCTCTGCTTTTCGAGAGATACGCTTTAGCTTATTAAAAAAACTAAAAACACCGAAATTCCGCATTAAATTTCCTTTAATAAAAGTAAAACTTTTTGCTAATCTGTTAGCAACCTTTGATTTTATTCACAAAAGTGGAATGTTAAGGACGAAACATTAATTGAGGTCGGTCATACATTATATCCACCTATGCGCGACTCGTGGGCATTTATGGGACGTTTTCTTCAATATCTTTTTTGTCTGTATTGAACATTTTGTATGGGAGCACCCTTAAGGAATGGAGATAACGGGTTGGTATGTTATAAATAAATGATTGGGATGAAAAATAAAGTGGGGTCGGTTATACATTTGACCCTTCTGGGGGCATCCTTTCACTGCAGCAGCCAAATTTGACAATTTCAACAATACGAATATGGCGCTTTAAAGAAATTCTTAAATTTGGCCCCTGCAGTGCCAAGGATGCCCATAGATGGGTCAAATGTATGACCAACCCCACATTATTTTTCATCTCAATCATTTATTTCTAACATACCTAAGATTTTAGAAAAACTGAAGTTATTAAGCAAATAAAAATTGGTTGGAATTCTTCCAACATTAATTGTAGTTGTAAGTGGGTAACGAAAAAACAAAATTAAAACAAAAACAACTATCGTTATTCATTTCGCAAAAAATTAAGCATGTTTTTTTAGCCGTGCACTTGCCAGTTTGTAATCAATGTTATTTTTTTTAGCATACAAATAATTTTAATTTACAAGATTTTGTTTGTGATATTGTTACAAGTAAAGCTGTTGCTAATAACTCTTATTCGATTAACAGCTTTATTTGTTTAATATCTTTAGTTTTTCTTAAATCTTTGGATAAAGTTTCCTGACGATCTGGCATAAGCAACCAGTGAAATGCGCATAGGAATAGCTTATCCCTTCAACATTAAATTTTAGTGTTTTATCAAGAATATAAATTGGGAATTAAGCACAACAAACAAAGTCTTGCAATGGAAATTGAAAATGTTTGTATTCCCACCAAATTTTCTTGAAAACAAACTGGCAAGTGTACGGCTAAAAAACTAAAACAATAGAACAAGTTGTTTTTGTTTTAATTTAATGTCGGAAGAATTCAAACCAATTGTAGTAGGGAATGTAAGAAAAATTAAACTCACGGTGTATTGTTGTTGTTTTTGTTTAAGCTTTGATATTGTTACAGGAAAAGCTGTTGCTTATAATTCTAATTCGCTTAACAGTTTTATTTCTTTAATATCTTTAGTTTTTCTAAAATCTTTGGATGAAATTTTCTGATAATCTGGCCTAAACAACCAGTGCAGAGGTACACGACAAACAAAATCTTATAAAATTAAAAATCTTTGTATTCCCACAAAATTACTTTGATAAATATTTATTTATAGCATATTGTTTTTCCAAGAAAAATCCCTTAAAAAGACATGCTCGTTTTATCTATTTTTAATATTATAATGTAAAATAATACAACAACTACAACTGATTAAGCTAAGCTAATAATAAAGTAATAATACATACATATTTTATTGAGAACCAATCGAAAAGTCATTATCAAGGTGGTATAATTGGTTTAGTTTGACCATATTCTACTACTTGTGAACATTGACAGAATGATTTTAAACAGTGAAGCCTTTTCGGTAAATAAAGCCAATTATTAATTTACCATGACAATTTTTTTTGTAAGTTAAGCCGGGTTTTTTATTGCATAGAGGAAGAAAATCATATTTGGGTCTTATTTAATTTCATTAATTGAAGTTTTATTTCATATGAATTAAGCTTTAATGCAAACTCTGTTACAAAAAAAGTTCGATTATTAAAACATAATTTGGAAAATACTTCTTCATATGGAAGAAGTATTTTATAATAATTTGTAGGAATCTTTTTGCGTAATATTGTGATTTTTGGAAGGGAGCTGTACATAAGGCCTACAAAATATAGCGGACCAGTTACTACGAAAGTTGGTCATACAATTTAGAATTTACACTAAATACAATTATTCCCACACCGATTTTGCTTACATTTGGTATTTTGACGGGTTAAGACTTGAAACCGGAAACATATAAATAGTATTTAATGCTGGATGTAAGTACTAAATATTTCGTAAAAAGTATAATTATATAGCTTTTTAGAAAGGTTGGTCCATATAAAAAATCATAACACTGTCACAACAAGAGATATCCTCACACAAAAAGTAAACTGTCGTGAAAAGCTTTTTTTTTTTGTTTATTGTTTAAAAGTGAGCAAAAGGGACAAGCAGACGGATATGATCAAATTGACTTATGGCCAATTTTGAGGATTTATTAAAACACATTTATTTTTAAAATCGTTTTAAGTACAAAATTCTCTTCTTCACTTAAAACTTAAGTGGAACTTAAGTCACCGATGTGGTACACTTAATTTCAACTTAAGTTTCCATTGTAATATCGTAGTAAGGTGACCTCAATACCTTGTAAATAAATACACTTACTTATATATTTTTTTTTGTATTTAGTAGTGCTACCATACTTTTATCTTAATTAAATAAGATTTTTCAAATAAAATTCAAAAAACCAATCTGTATTTAAATACGATCTAAGTTTTTATGAAAATTAACTTAATAAAGATTTAAATACATTCCTGAAAATTGGGCATTAGAATTACCCAAAGACCCAGAAAGATTATCTTTATTAGGTCTTGCATGAATATTTCTTGGGCTAACACACAGAATGGCAAACTTAGCATACAAAATATACTAACTTCTCACCAGTACAATCAAAAAGTTAGATTTGACAGCTGAGTTACGTTTTTCCTTGTCTCTACCCAGCTAGCATTTTGGGATTATTTTTTGTAACCTAAATGAGTCTTCTCAGATCAATTTTTATGATTCAACGCAGATTTGTCACTTGAGCGATTGAAAAAGGATTCATACATGATTATTTGACAAGTTCACGTAATGATTTCAAAATAGTTTGAATTTAAAGCTGATTTATAACTAGCGCGGTTGAAAAAGGATTCACATATGATTCATTAATATGCTCAAAAATAATCAGAAAACTCTATCTCTAATGATTTTTTGAGTTGATTCATCTGTAGGGTACCATTTCATAACAACGAGACTATCTTTTATGATCGTAAAATCAGCGGTTATGTTGCTCGTGAAGCTGATTACTAAAAGCTTCGATTATGATACAAATTACTAGCTGGGTTACTTTTCTTGCCGTTTGACAAAAGGTTTGTTGATACCAATAAAAATGAAACTACTATTTTCTATCTATCCAAATGTTTTACAATTTGCATACATATGTATGTACATATGTATACATTGTTTTTTAAGTAAGCACAAAACCAAATCCTGTCTACAGAGGCAATGTTATAAAAAAATATAGATATAAAAAATTGACATAAAAAATTCATAGAGAACATGCTGCATATGCATAATTAAATACATAAATAATATTTTTTTATTTTTCTTTCAACATTTGCTGTCTTTCCTATTTTATATGCAAATGAAATTTTATTGTGATGTAACTAACGCCAATTGAGAAAAATTAATGTTTTTAATGAAATTTTAGGTCAGTCGCCACTTTTACATTCTAAGCCAGCAAATTACATAATAATTTTTTATGAGTTTTTGGTAAATTTTTGTATATTCCCTGTAGTAAAATTGTTACACTTTATTTTTGCAAAAGTTTTAATTTGTATAAAATAAATTTACAAACTGTTATTACTTTGTTTGCCCTTTGGAAGGAAATTTTATGAATAAGATAGTAATTTTTTGAAGTTAGGCAAAAAGGTCTTAAGTCAGACACTGTAGTTGTTCGTAATATTAGAATAAAAAATTATTTAATTGCCTTATTTAATAGATTTATGCCAAGAATTTTACCTTGTACCACCATAGTAGGGAGGTAGAATGTTTTGCAAAGGGCGTTTTTAATACCGATTGAATTTACGAAAGGTCGAGCTGTCAATCGAACTGTCAATACTCCGGCAAATCATCAAAGAAAGATTCACGATTGTACCACTAGCAAATAATCCAAATCTGTTTTAAGAATCAGTCATCGATTAGAGAAACTAACGAATAACTTCATGGTTATAATAGCGCACATAATTGTCTATCTGAAAGGATTTAAGAACTTAAATTGTAGTTGTAATATATAAATTGTGGTTTACCTGAAACAGATTATACAGACTCTAAAAAATGTACAGCTACCACATCAGAACTAATGGGTTTTTGTTCACAAATATGGATATCAGTGATTCTGATGAGTTGTGGTTTAAACAGCGACCACAAACATGGTCTTCTTAAGATCAAAATATGGCGGTAAGTCTATTTCGAGATTTACACCTCCAGTGGCCTCCAAGATCGGGGACTTGAAACCTCTTTATTTTCTAGCGTAAGGCTGGCACGGATAAAAAAAACTAAACTGGCAACATGCTTTATTTTTTGCGATAACAATAAAGCAAGTTGTTTTTGTTTTCATTTTGTTTTTTCTAAACCTACTTACAACTACAATTAATGATGGAAGAATTCCAACCAATTGTAGTGGGGAATGTAAGAAAGGATTAACTCATTGTTTAAGCTTTTATATTGTTACATGTTAAGCTGTTGCTTATAATTCTTATTCGCTTAACAGTTTTATTTGTGTAATATCTTTAGTTTTTCTAAAATCTTTGGATAATATTTTCTGATGATCTGGCCTAAGCAACCAGTAAAATGCGCATAGGAATAACTTATTCCTTCAACAATCAATTTCAGTGTTTTTATCAAGAAAAAAATGTTTGTATTCCTACAAAATTACTTTGATAATAAACTGGCTTATGCTTTTGAACCAACAACCATGCAATCAAGTTTCCTGTTATTCTTGACATACGCCCAGCCATGATTGCCAAATTGACCCAAAGATAGACGTCAAGATTGAGCTAAGGCCGCGATATCCTAATGCTGAATTAAAAATTTCGCTATGTGTATTTACTTGGTGTGTTTTTGCGATTTGGTAAAAATCGAAAAGTAGGATAATTCAAATAAACTTCTGTAACTTTGTAACTTTTCAAATTGGGCACAAAATGTGCTTTTTGGAATAAGCTAACGTCGTTAGTGATAAAATTAAAAATATAAAAAATATCAATTGTTTGGTTTATAAAAAAAATAAGTTGAAAACAGCAAAATTGCTCAAAATTATTAAACATTTTGTGAAATTTGAACTTTGGTCCAATGTAACTTAGTCATTTCTCAACCAGAACGAGATGTGGTTGTTTTAGTAATATCATTATCTTTGAATTAAAATAAAGGAATAAAAAATCCGATTTTTTGAATTTAATAGTGAAATATTGTTCATATATAATACGAACCTACAGTTCTCCTTAAAATATAAACCGAAAATCATTAATGATACCACAAATACCCTAAATATTACGATGTTTTAAACTGTAGGCCCCATTTTATTAAGGCTAACATCGAAGATTTCATATTTAGTGGTATTGATTTATTACAAATATTAAATTAAAAATTATTCCCAACTTTTTTTGTATTTTTTGGGTCAGTATATATTTACATGTGCCTTATGTGATATTTTGTTATATTAAAAACTTTATATTTTAGTGTTGCAAAAAGTTACTGTTTGATTTAGGGGTACGTATGAGGAATATTTATTTTATTTATTATTACTTATGCTTCAGATAAGATAAGGCAGTTTTGTGCAGCACTAAAAAAAGCGTTTAAAAACATGAAAATAAGTCATAATACTTTGTAACAGTAAATTATAAGTATATGCGATAAATTTTCCAAAAAGAAAACTATGTCTTTTTGGAATCAGCACGTTCTTGTACATATAAAAAGTTCTTTCTACGTCTGCAGATGTTAAGGAAGCATATTTAAATTGATTATTTGCTCAGAAGTTTTATACGATTGCCTCCAAAAATATCCCCAATATATTTTAGAACGGAAAATCCTTAATTTTTTAATAAAACTGATTTAAATTTTGTATTAACTTTGCCTCCTGTATCGCCAATGAAAGATTTTTTATTATTAATACGATTTCCGTATGACGTGCTAAATTCCCAGTTTTTCATATTTGATAAATACACTGAAATTTATTGTTGAGGGAAAGCTAGCTTCTATGCGTATTTCACTGGTTGCTTAGGCCAGCTCATCAGGAAACCGTTTTCAAAGTTTTTAGAAAGGCCAAAAATATTATACAAATAAAACCCTAAAGCGAATAAGAATTATAAACACTAAAAGTCTTACCTGTAACAATTTCAAAGCCAAAACAAAACACCAACAATAAACAGTGAGTTTATCTTTTCTTACATTCCCCTACAATTGGTTGGGTTCTTTCCGACTCGAATTGTAGTTGTAAGTGTTTCTAACACTTTTGCAGAAGTGAACAATATTTGGTTCCGCAAATCACTTTCATTCCAATATGTTAATATACTTAGGTTAATATACTCGGCAAAAACAGTGAGAAGGGGAACTAACAAAAGTTACTTTATACAAAAACTATATTTAAAAACAAATAAGACGTTCCAAACTAAAATCCAAAAGACATTACAGAAAGAGTATAATTGTATGAAGTGACTGTGTGACTGAGGAGTTTCATCGTTAGAATGTAGCTATGGAATTTTCGAGAGAAAAGAATTTAAAAAAACAAATAATCAAATACGTTGAAAAAAAGGCTTAATACTAAAAACTAAAATACATACAAAATACATACAACAGTATAAAAAGTACGTTACTGTACCGCTAAGACAGAGTAACATAAAAATCATGTAAGAAAGTACAGTCGATCAAGCCCGACCATATGATACTCAGCACCACAGTACTTTAAAAGCGGTTCAATAGTTTCTTATAGGCAGAAATTGCCCCCTACCTCCCCTCGTGATGCTATTTTTTAAAAAGTGCATACCTTATGTGTCTATATAAATATGGCTCTAGTTGGGATGCCAATCGAGACTGGTTTTCGCAAATCCCGGGATTCGGGATTACAAAAAATTAAATTCCGGGATTTTTCGGGATCCCGGGATATTACGGGATCCCGGGATTTTAACGGGATTTTTCGGGACTCGGAATTTTTGAAAATTAAGAGATAAATGTTTTTTATAGATATTTATTTAAAAAAAAAACGTCTTTAAAAGAAGTTTACAAACGTAGGTTTTATAATTAATTTATTATTTTAAAGTTAAATATTACTTAAATTTGTAAAAATTTTAAATTGAGACTTTTCTTATTTAATGACTAATTTAATAAAAAATATGATAAAAAAAACAGCGTACGATTTTAAACAATGTGTTACTTGATTCAATAAAAAAATAAATAACATAAAAGCTATATTTGAATTAATTACCTCAGTTAATTCAAGCTAAATAAAATAAATAATTAATATTCTAATTGAACAACGCAACATAGAAGTTGATTTATTTGTAAGGTTCTATTATAATTTTATTAAATGAATAAAAATAAATAATTGAAATTTGAATTCGAAATTAACTAAAAAAATCAATTTATTTAGTTAACCAATAAAATCTTATTTTAACAAAAACGCATTTTTATAACCACCACTACTTGCGGCAGGAATTATGAAGTGTATAAAATACATTACTTAATATTGCTCGATTAATTACCGTAGATTCGATGTCAACTCACGGAACACACTTTAATAATATCTTATACCTGTAAAGAGTAACGTTTAAATTTTTTATTTGGTGCACCAGTGAATTGTTTTGTGCATTTCAAAAACATTTTTTTCTTTAATAAATTTTCTTGTTTAATTATTTTCAGCACTTCTCACGTTAAAATTTCTTTATAATTATTGGACACGCTTGAAAAGAATAACAAAGTGTAACTATTTTCTTACGTTTTCAATGACAGTATTAACAGAATTAATCAAATAAATATTAAATGTTAATTTTGATATAAACTTTGTTTAATATCGAATAAAAATAAACGAAAATTATTTTTGTGTTTTAAATTTATGACACATTTTATTTAAACAAACCGTACTAGGCAAGTGCTAAAACGTTACTAAAAAATCTACGACTTAAAATTAATAAAGAAACAAATGAAAATTTAAAACCATTTTAAGCAAAACCGTTATTTTTACAAATTAAGTAAATAAAAATTTGAAGTGAGTAATGTAAAGTTAGGTATTTACATTATATAGAGAGAAATTCAGTTGTTATTAAAAATATTTAAGTAAATAGAGTAATAAAGAAATTTAAAATAAAAAAGTAAAAATAGTGATGGGACATCTTAACATGCCGGCCTCCTTAATATACGATAATGTATATTAAATTTTCGATGGGAAGTGGGTAGAGCTTAGTGACGGCACGTCTATAGACACCATGTTGGGTTTTTATTTCAGCTTCTCGATGAACTCCATCATGCCCAGCTGCGGTTGAAATGACCCGGGCTAACACCCACTTGTATGGTGGCAAGTTATCATCTTGTACAACGACCAAAGTATTTGGTTTAATAGGCGCGTTGTTTGTACTCCATTTATGGCGCTGCTGAAGCAAGTGCAAATATTCTTTGGACCATCTGTTCCAAAACATTTGATGCAATTGCTGTATTCGTCGAAATCGTTCCAATCGACTTTTAGTTGTGGTTGTAAAATCAGGTTCGGAAAACGATGTTAAGGGCTGACCAATTAAAAAGTGGCCTGGTGTAAGAGCCTCTAGGTCGTTGGGGTCAGACGAAAGTGGTGTGAGAGGCCTTGAGTTAAGTATTGCTTCAATTTGTGCCGAAACTGTACACATCTCTTCAAAGGTTAAGGTTGAATTGGCCACTACCCGTAGTAAGTGATGTTTCGCCTGCTTCACTGCAGCCTCCCACAAGCCGCCAAAATGGGGTGATCTAGGTGGGATTGTGTGCCAGTCAATTCGATCTTCTTGGCAGAGTTTAAGTATCTCAGCCTTGTGACTTTCGCTTTCAAACACTTTACGGAGTTCCGCTAATTCGTTTTTTGCCCCAATGAAATTTGTGGCGTTGTCAGACCAAATCGTTTTGCAAAGTCCTCTGCGAGCAATAAATCGTCGAAGTGCAGCAATGAATGCCGGTGTAGATAGATCGCTGACTGTCTCGATGTGTACCGCCTTTGTTGTAAAACAGACGAAGATACAGAGATAAGCCTTAATTGGCGCACGACCTCGAATTCTAGAGTGAACATACACTGGGCCACAGAAGTCAATGCCAGTTGTCAAAAATGCTCGCCCTGGTGTTACTCTATCCTTGGGAAGACTTCCCGTCATGGGATCATTTTTATTCGGCTTGAATCGAAAGCATCTAATACAACGATGCACAACATTTTGGCAAATATGTAAGCCGTCCAATGGCCAATAAGTCTGCCTGATTATTGCTAAAAGGGTTTGAGCTCCAGCGTGCATGTGCTTAAAATGATAAAAGGAAACTAAAAGTTTTGTTAGTTCGCATTCTTTTGGTAATATAATAGGGTGTTTAGACTCATATTCGAGGTTACTGAAGTGCAGACGTCCACCCACACGAATCACTTCGTGGTCTAGGAAGGGCGACAAGTTTTTGATGGGGCTGGAACTTGGAACATGACCGTTTTCAAGAAGCGATTTGTAATCCGCAAGGATATAACATCGCTGACTGTTAATTATTAATTTAATTCTTGCTGCATCGAGCTCTGAGGCTTTGAGTGCGCCGAAGTGTCGCTTTTCTGCTTGGAGTTTAATGTTGCTGTAAAACCGAATGCAGTAAGCAAAAATACGTTCCAATTTCAGCAAGGAACCATGATATAAAACTGTTGACGTTAAATCGGTGTATTTATGTTTTGATGCTAGAAACACAAACCTGTTCGGTCTTCTCTCTGGTACTTCATCATCAGCCATTTGCTGCAATTTGGATGAAGGTGACATTTGTGATGAGGTTTTTAAAAATTCAGGACCACTCGTCCACAGGGATGATGTCAAAAACTCATTAGGCATTACTCCACGGGAAATTAAGTCCGCAGGATTTTCCTTGGTATTGACATAGTGCCATTCATCAATACGGGTAAGTTCTTGTATTTTGGCCACCCTATTGGCCACGAATGTTGTCCACGTATAAGATGGTTTAGAAATCCAAGCTAGAACTATTTTTGAGTCTGTATAATAAGACCTGCCCGCTACTGTAATTGGCAAAATATTGAGTAGTCTTTCTACCAATTCCACCATAAGCACTGCTGCTGGGAGCTCTAGCTTAGGGATTGACAGTGAGCTTGTGGGTGCAACACGAGACTTTGCGCAAACCAAGCGTGTTGTTACAAAGTTTTCCTCGTCTAGACATCGAATATAGCAACACACTCCATAGGCATATTCGCTACTGTCTGAAAAAGAATGAATTTGTATGGACTTTATTACCTTATTTGTCAGCATGTGACGAGGTACCCGGTAGTCATTTAGTGTTTGAAGTTGTAGTATGTAGTTTTTCCAACGTTCCTCATAGTCACCTTCCAAGGGTTTGTCCCAGGATAGTTTAAGCTTCCATAACTGCTGCAAGAATATTTTGCCAAGAACTACCACTGGACCTATTAGTCCCAGAGGATCAAATATTTTACCAAGATTTGATAGTACGGAGCGCTTTGTAACAATTTTTGACGCTTCAAATACAAAATGATACACAAAAGTATCACCGTTGGGTTGCCAAATCAGTCCAAGCGTTTTAACAACTTCATTTTTTCCAATTTGCAGATATGGCTCTTTATCTTTATCAGGAATTTGGTGTAAAAGGTTGGGGTCGTTTGAACAAAATTTTCTTAAGTCAAAATGTGCTGCGCTGAGCATTTGCCGCATATCTGCCAACAGGCCTGCTGCTGCTTCTAATGAATTTGCGCCAGGCATGATATCGTCGACATACGTTTCCTTTAAAATAGCTGCTGAAGCTTGTGGGTATTTGGAGATAGAATCCTCGGCAAGTTTGTTTAGGCAGCGTGTAGCTAGATATGGAGCAGCTGATGTGCCATATGTAACAGTGTTTAACTGATATATACCGATAGGTTCTGAAGGATCTTGCCTCCATAAAATCATTTGAAATTTTCTATCTTGAACGTCGACCTCAATCTGCCTATACATTTTACTTATGTCTGCAGTGAAAACGTAACTGTATGACCGAAACCGAGTGATGACAGTGAATAAGTCAGACTGAACAGTAGGCCCCACCATTAACGTTTCGTTAAGTGACAAGTTTATAGATGTTTTGGCAGAGGCGTCAAATACAACAAGAAGCTTGGTAGTTGAACTGTCTGCCTTTAGAACGCAATGATGCGGTAAAAAATAGCAGCTCTCTGGGGTGCTATTGCTAAGGTCGCCCATTCGAGTCATATGCTGTAGGCTTTCGTATTCGGACATAAAATCGCAATACTGTCGTTTAAGGTTTTCGTTATTTAACAGTCTTTTCTCCAGGGTTAGAAATCGACGTCTTGCTGGTTTTAACGAGTCGCCTAGCGAAATGTAAGGTTTTCTAAATGGCAGTTTTACAATGAACCGACCACTTTCCGATCTTTTAACAGTTGAGTTGAAAAAATTCTCACATAATTTTTCTTCCACGGTTAAAGGCTTTGAGCAACTAGTGTGCGCCGCTATAGAAGGCGTATTCTGATTTTTGCAATGAAAACTTACTTGTTTTGGGGATATTATTTTGCCAGTAATAATCCAGCCAAGCTCAGTCTTCTGCAGAACGGGAAGTCCATTTCCAAGTCGAATCGATTCATTATTGAAAAGGTCCAATAATATTTCCGCACCAATGAGCATGTCAACTCTTTCTGATTTGTAAAATGAGGGGTCAGCAAGTGTAAGATTTGATATCAAATTCCATTCAGAGATGTCGACATCCACTTCTGGCTGTTGTTCGCTTATCCGAGGCAGGATATAGAATTCAAGTTCAGTTAAAAAATTTGTGTAATTAGATTTAATAATTGTTGAGATGGAGTGTCGAACCTTTGTGTTAATATTGCCGATGCCAGTAATTTCCGTTTGGTTAAGTTGACGTTTAATTCCAAGCTGAATCGCTAAACGTTCAGTTATAAAATTTAATTGTGATCCCGAGTCTAGCAGAGCTCTGCAGAAGTACAGCCCCATTTATTTGTTACCTGTATTAGCGCAGTGGCCAGAAGAATTGTAGTTTTTATATCAGAGCCTAAATTTATAGACTTCACTGTAGAATTTGTTGCTGCAAGAGCTACTGGTTCGACTGAGGATGCTGAATGAGTATTATTGTTTGGCTCGACATGTTGAGTTAATTGTCAGGCTGTTTGCTGTTGGCTTGATGTCGACGCCTGGGGCTTGTTAAGATAAAAGGTATTGTAATGCAATAACGTATGATGATGGCCATTGCATTCTTTGCATTTTGTTTCTTCGCAGGTTTGATGAGTGTGTCCTGACTTAAGGCAGTAATTGCACAGATTTCTTTCGTGAATTGCATCAAAACGCTGCTTTGGAGCTAGGGTGAGAAATTTTCGGCATCTGTAGATCAGGTGATTTGTTCCGTTGCAATAGGTACATTTTTTCTGATGATTTGAGTTTTCACATGCGGCAAGCGAAGTTCGTATCTGCTTAACAGGAGCTTGTTTACTAGTACTTGCTGCTATGTTGGACTGCTGACTATTTGAAGATCTGTCTTCTAGATGATTGCATCTTTTTTCTAAAAAGTTTGTTAGTTCATCTAATGTGGGACTTCGCTCTGTAGCTGCTTCATCATTCCATTTTTCCAGGGTGCTGTTATCAAGCTTGGATAAAATGATTTCCACAACTATATCGTCCCATTGTGCAACTGGTCTGCCAAGAGACTTTAGGGCACGCAAGTGAACACTGATAGTATCGACCATATCTCTTAACGCCGATGCGGACACCCTTGTGATTGATGGCAAATTAAGCAAATGTCTAACATGTTCGCGGATAATGAGAGGTTTCTTCTGATATCTATCGGTTAAAAGTTTTAGTGCCACTTCATAGTTCTCAGCAGTAACCTCTACAGATTCAATTCTACGTAAGGCGCCATCCTTGAGTGATGACCTAAGATAGTGGAATCGTGTGACATTATCAAGCGCAGCATTTTTATGAACAAGTGATGTGAATGTGTCATAATACGTGATCCACTGTGTATAGTCACCTGAAAAGAAAGGCAATTCTATTTTAGGCAGCTTAATTGAAGCGCTGCCCACTGACAGGTTTATACTATCGTTGGGCCTTTCATGTTTGAAACGGTCAACTGATGCCGATAAGGCAGGATGAAGGGTAAAATACAGTTCTTCAAATTCAGCCCGTATGTTAGCAGTTTCTTCTTTTGCCTCGTACTCCTCGACCACGGATTGTATGCTTTCAAATTCGTGATAATATTTTTCTAACGCCTGCATTCTTAACTCTACTTCATGAACGGAGGCAGAGCTCAACTTATTGGTTACGAAGTCTTGGACTCGTTGTTGTTGGGCAATTATAGTTGAACGTTTTGTTTTAATTTTAGCTAACTTAGCTTCAGCCATTATTTTTATTTATTAGCAAACTACTCTAAATTGTTCACTATTTGTGCAGTTTAAATGCCCGTTTTGTTAAATTTTTGTTTCTATTAATAAGAGAACTCTTCCAGTTGCAAGAAATTAAGTCTTTATTTTTGACCGAATTGATCGCGTGATTTTTTCTTACTACCGTTATAGGTTTATGTACATTGATTGTTTCAATTATTTGCTCATATGCTTACAGTAAATAATACGTACATATATACATAAATCTATACGTATGTAAATATGTGAACAAAAAAACAAGAACTTTGTTAAATTGTCTTGGGAAGGCACTTTGTTGTTTTTTTTCCTTTTTCTTGCTGCTTCGCTGCGATTGTTTTCTACCGACGTTTAAGTATCAATTATGTTTTTTATTTACGTGGGCTTATTTAAAATTTCTCCAGGAGCAAAAAAAAATCGTATTTATTTATGTATGTTAGATTTTGCCAATCCGCTTAAACAATTTAATTTATGGACAACGGGTCCTGTCTCGGTCGCCAATGTTAATTTTGATATAAACTTTGTTTAATATCGAATAAAAATAAACGAAAATTATTTTTGTGTTTTAAATTTATGACACATTTTATTTAAACAAACCGTACTAGGCAAGTGCTAAAACGTTACTAAAAAATCTACGACTTAAAATTAATAAAGAAATAAATGAAAATTTAAAACCATTTTAAGCAAAACCGTTATTTTTACAAATTGATTAAATAAAAATTTGAAGTGAGTAATGTAAAGTTAGGTATTTACATTATATAGAGAGAAATTCAGTTGTTATTAAAAATATTTAAGTAAATAGAGTAATAAAGAAATTTAAAATAAAAAAGTAAAAATAGTGATGGGACATCTTAACAAATATTGTGTTCCCTATCCTCTCATGGGGAATGTCATAATGAATTTCTTTTTATAAAAAAAGGTAAAACAAAAAAATTAAGTTAATAATTTCGGGATTGACAAAATCCCAAAAATCCCGCGATTAAAAAATGTAAATCCCGGGATTCGGAATTCGGAATTCGCAAAATACCGAAAATCGGGATTTCGGGATTGGCATCCCTAGGCTCTACCTACGTATATTTTAAATTTCATTAAAATGGGTTTGATAGTGGGCACAACGACCCTATTCCGAAAAGCAACTTTTATGTGGGCTATATGAAAATATGGACCGCTTCGCCCTTGTGGCAATTCGGATCTATGTACCACATTTCATTTAATTATTTTTAAAATTGCGACCTATACTTTACGCACAAGGTTACATAGACAACCAGCCAGACAGCCGGACGGACATAGATAGATCGACACAGAAAGTGATTCTGAGTCGCTCGGTATACTTAGGGACTAATATTTTAACGTATTACACACATCAGCAGAAATGCATAATACTCTCTCTACTCTTGTGGTGTGTAATAACATACAGAGATAATATAGGTGCTTGGAATGATATTGTACAAGGGAAACACAAAATATTACCATAACGTTGAAAGAAATTTTTAACCAGAGTTATAACAGCGCAAAAATTGTTGATTTTTTTTAGTTTTAAAAAAAAAGTAGAACATCAAAAAATATTAAAATTATTTTTGCAAAAATGCATTGAACAAAATTTTTTCGTATAAAAAAATGATAAATGATCTTAAAATGGCAAACTAAGTAAAAAAAAAGCCGATGTTGCAAAAATAACTAAAAAAAAAAGCCGATATTGCCAAAATAAGCAAAAAAAAATCCCTAACAAATATAGCTAATTTTTTTGTTTTTTTATGATCGGAATTTCTTTTCAAGCAAAAACATTCTATCTTGTGAACCAAATAATAAGCATTTGCTGATGGATGGTCAAAGGCATATACTGTGTAACAATGTTTTTAATCCGAAAACTTATCGACGTAAGCGAAAATGAATTAAACGGAGCTTGGCTTCGTGCTACCAAAGCAGTAGAAGCCCCAAATAATGACCTGAACTTTTTAAAAGCGATTGTCCAATATGCTTCAATTGATGAGACAGTTTTACGCCAGTTGGTGAAGAGATTCTGTGGACATCACTGGTATCTTAGACGCGAAGCTGTTACTTTTGCATTATTTGATAAAAATGTACCCTTCGATACCAAGCGAAAAATTGCAGATGCAATTCTTATATTTGAGAGAAAGAAAGAGAAATACGCAGAAAAACTGTCGGGCAGTCACATGGAGGAATCTTATAACGAAGATAGCGGGGCAGAGGAGGGTAGAGTAAATGTTTCTCCAGTACCTTTTTGCGACATCGAATTGTTAAAAGAATTAAATTGTCACCAAAAGAAGTAAACGAAGGGTTTATGGGGAAAAATTCGAGTCATTATGTCACACCAGACACTGGAAAATTTTTTATTCGCCTCGGATTGTCAAAAGATTTTCTTTATAATGATCCAGAAACTTGGGAAAAACATGAAGACTACCATTAGTCACTAGAAACAGTGCGAAAATTGCTCTGCCGCAACGAGGAAGAAAAAATATTTCTACTGCAAATCGTTGCCGAAAAAAGGAAAAACATATCCACTTATTACAAAAATAAATTAATAAATTAAAATAATATGCATACATATCGCACTCAAACTTGTTATTGAACTCAATTTAATATGAAAAAATTAAAGATATATAAAAATAGTTTTTTGTATGGGAAATACTTAGAACAATAAGGACGAAATTTATATAAAAAATATTGGTATAGGAGGTACCCTAAAGAGCAGAGAAAGGGTTCGGTATGTACATTTGACTCCTTCAGAGGTTAAATTAAAGTAGTAAGAACGAGGGGGCACATTTGTAAATCTTTATTTGAAGGGAAGTATCCTAAGGAGCAGATATGGAAGGTTGGTGTATACCACAAAAATGTTGTGCGAGAAAAATCAATGGTCGTTCATAGATTTGACCCCTCCAGAGGCGCCCCGAAAGTGGTAAGAACGAGCGTGGCAAATTTGTAAATCTTTATTTGAAGAGAGCGTACCCTAAGGAACAGATATAGAAGGTTAGTATGTTCTACAAAATTGTTGGGGAGGAAAAATCTATGGGGTTTGTCATACATTTGAATCCTCTAGAGGCGCCCTGAAACTTGTTAGGTCGATGGGGGTAAAATTTTAAGGAGCAGAAATAGGGTGTAAGTATGTTCCACAAAAATGTTGAGGAGCAAAAATGAATGGGGATCAGTCTTAAAATTGACTACTCTAGGTGTGACAGTTATTGGACATTTTATGAATTTTTTTCACTTTTACCTTGAACTTTGACCTCGATGAAGAGCGATTTACCATCATCCAAACTCTCCCATTTTTTGCCACATGTACTTTTTTCCAATCCTTACAAAATAAGAGGCGGTAGCACTTCAAAATCTTGTTGGAAAAATTTTCATATATCACTATGTCATAGCTAATGCACAGTGTAGCGTATAAGTGACTGTACATACAACTAATAAACCAAACAATGTTTTTCAATTGCACCGCCAAAACGCACGCCTCTACGTCATTTGATATAAATAAGTTATATATGGCCCCGATTCGTCACACATAATATTACTGTGTAGTGGGAGAGCAAAATATGTTGTACAAGGTCAAGCATACAACTATTAAATAAAGTATAGTAGAAGCGGTACTCTTTTGTGGTGTGCCAAAAATACAATGGAATACAGAATAATGGAAACTTAGCGAGTGTAGTTTCTTCTTCGCTGCTCATAAGGCATTATTATATATTATTATATACATCAAAAAGTCCAAGCTAAAGAACAAAAAAGTTCCAAAAGCACTCTTACAGGTTCTCACTCACGAAGGACCTTCCAAGTTTATTTTTATGTTTCAAGTTCCAATACTAACGGAAATTCAAAAAGTAACAGTTATTGAACAAAAAGTGCCAAAAAATTCACTCACTACAAGTTCTAATCCACTCTACTACAGAAAAGGATTTAAATTCTCTTATTTTCCCCTTTGGATACTTTTTACTCACAATTAAAGTGTCACAAATTCCAATAGTGTAGTGGGAGCCCATAAATTATTCACCCCTATCGTGAATAACAAGTGGAATTTTAGTTACCATGAAATTTTCATTCCCCTCGATGGGAAAAAAGCAATCGTGAATCTCATGTGAAAATTGTTCACGCTATAGTTCCAGTGAATGTAAAAAAGAAGAAAGATTAAAAAAAATTAAAAATCATGAAATTTTTGTTCAAAAATATACACGTATCTTATATGTTAAAGAAAAGATAAAATAATAAAGCAAAATATTTAGTATTAGAAGGATAGTTTGATTACAACGTTAGTTTTTTGCACTTTTTAAATTTTATGTAGTAAAATATTTTGAAAATTCTGCCACCACGTCTTTCAAAAGCTTCACAAATCCGCAGGCAATCGACCTGTTGGTTTGCATTTTGCACTTTATTATTCTCATTTGAATTATCTATTTTTCATGGGAGTTTTTCATGATCGCAGATATGTGAAAAGGGGAATAATTACAAGCGAAAAATTAATTACGAATGGGGTGAATATGTATTATCAATAAATGGAGAAAAATATTTTGTCAAAATAATACCAAAAATAGTTAAGACCCCATAAGCATTCGAATTTAGAAAAAGTACCGTATTTGTACTTTTTAGATTAGTTTTGTATGTGATTTAAACTTTATGTCTATGTTTATGGGTTTAAAAGAAAGATTGGGTGACAAAAACATCCCAAAATACAGGTTTCAAAAGTACCAGACACCGCTTATTTTTCTACAGAACAACAATAAGTATTACATTCGTTTGGTACCTTTTTTAGTTCTGGAGATATTAGGTTACCGAATTGATCAGTTTTTCCCTTTTTACCCCCTAAACATGCTTTGTATCTAGTTATCCGTAAAATTAAGATTTACACATGTCTATCGGCACTCTAAATAACGCCTTAGCAAAAAAAAACCATACGGTACCCCATAAACATTCGAATTTTCAAAATACCGTCTAAGTGGATCGATTTAGGGAGAGACAAACCCCCTTTTCAAATTTAAATTTTTTTGCTTCAGGCTGGCGATCAGTAAGTAACGTTACAATTTTATAAAGATTTTGAATTTGTTTTTGCTTTTAATGCGTTGCATTTTACACAATTAGACACAATTTTATTAAAGCAAAATACAGCAGCCGCATGTCGTAAAACTATATCTCAAAGTACTTATTACAAAGTTTGATTTACGAAACAAAATTTAGAAAATATATCAACAATCAAGTTTCTAGTGTCTTAACTAATTTTCAAAGGCGTTAATTTTACGCTTCGAATAAATAAAACACTTATGTTTTAAACCCTTTAAAATAATGACTCTTGGAAATTGTATACATTTTTAATGATTTCAACCAAAAAGTTGGATATAACTTAATTTACACCAAATTAATACGGACATTAATCAACCACATTTCTGGAAAAACATATTAATTAAAATACGAAACTTGAACTAAAGTGATAAGAGAGGCGACCAACAAAGCTAGAAAATGATTCATTTTCTGGTCATTAAACCAAAACAAAAAAAATAAAAAATATGATAAGGAAATAAAAATGAAAATGAATTCGGTTATACCGAAAAATTTAAAAACAAATAAGGTAATGAATGACCAGAAAAATTAATTAAAGTTAAAAAAACCCAAAAGAAAAGCCAAGTTATTATGGGCTTCAGAAACAGACAGTGATTGATGTTGTGATTAAATTTGCTTTTATTTTATTGTACGTAAAAATACGTTTACATCGCTTACATACAAATAACTTTGCTTCTATTCCCGTCGCCTCTATCAATCGTTACGGCTGTCCTACCGTTTCCTACTTACTTCTAGACGCACGTTCAATTGTTTGTTAAAAGAAAAACATGCGGTAGTTATCAACGCTTTTACTAACATTTAATATAAATTATTTAATGTGCAGTAAATTTTATTAATGGCATTAAATTTAATTCCACCCCAACAAACACAGATACACTGGTACATTCAAAATGCAAGGAACTACAGAGATTGAAAAAACCAAATAAAATTTATGAATAAAATAAGCAATTCGACAAGTTCGTTAAAAGTAATCAATTTCGCTTCTTAAAACAAGAAAATTCACAATCCAAAAATAATTTCTTGATTTTAACTTATTTTGTTTTTTATATTTTTTTTTAAATTTTCATATAAAGAAACATTTTTGATCAAAAAACTCACGTTTTTTTTAAAAAAAGAAATACAAAAGTTCATGCTGCATTTATTTAATATTAGTTTGGTTTTCCTGGCTTTTTTAATTGGATCGAATTTCTTGGATCAAGAAACATATGCAAGGGATTTCTATAAATTTTATCAGAAAAAACTTAAGAAAGTTTGTTTCATTCAATAAATTTTTATTTGAATCAGCAACATGTTAAGCAAATCAATAAAAATGTTCTTATTTTTATATAAGGTTTTCATAGGCCCCGATTACGGTTCACAACTCAACTCAGTTTAGTTTTAATTTTTTTGATATGGTTTACAACTTTGCTATATTGCGGACAACACAAACATTAAAAAATTACAACTCAACACAACCAGTTGTCTGATTTACAGTAATAAGGGCCTCAATTGAATTTATGCTGCTCGTTTTTATGCAAAAAATCCAGGCTTTTCTTCGTATTTTGTAAAATCTTAATGACCGACTGCCAATTTATTTAACGCTTCTGCATTCCCTGGTTCAATATGACCAAATTTTGGTTTTCAACTCATTTTTTGATGATACAGTATCGATTTAAAATTTTATTATATCATCAACCGTAAAAAATAAAGTAAAAATGTTTTTTGGTGTTTTGTTCACATAAAATAAACTTAATTGTCTTGTAGTCTTGTTGGGCCAATGTGACCAATCTGAATTTTTGACATACAATAAAAATTTGTCGTTTATTTCTTATTTTACTATTTTATTAATGTCGTAACCTCAAATAAACTGATATTGATGTTGCAATGTCAATTATATGTGACCTTCTTCGAGAAATGGGACCTAGTTGGTAAAAAAAACGGGCTTTAGACTTAAATGTGGATTCTGGTACCTAAAAGGGTGTAGAATACGATGAAATGAGTTTTTCTCAAAACTTAATTTTCCCTTTTCTCGGAGAAATAAAAGTAAAATAATGTGAAAGCCCTCTTGCAACACAAAGTATATTTTTAATGCATTGTATTTACTTTCGAAGCATTGTTGCCAAAGTAAGAGTAGGATTGCTGGTAGCGAGCTAGTCTATCAGCGCCGGGGTTGCGGGTTCGATTCCCGCCACAGACTCTGGTTTCTTTCCTGCAGACAAGCATAAAGCTTCGCGGGATTTGCTTAGGAAAATTAAAAAAAAAAAAAAAAAAAAAAATAGTTTTGGAAACGTCTTGCAAATTTGTTTGTACAAATATTTTTTAAATGGAATATACATAGAAGAAAAGTAAATAAAGTGATTAAATAAATGTTAGTTATCTTTGACTCAGCGGTAACTAGAATAAGATAAGAAGCCTAATAGAAGGCCTTATGTAGCAGTCACAAGCCCTTCTCGCCTCTTTCCATAATTTTTTTTTTTTGTGCACAGGTTGTCATTGGGAGCAACCCCTTCCACACTGCCTTTATTTTAAATTCGATCCCTTCCCAAAGAAGGGAGTAAGGAAGGTCACTAAAAATAAAAGTAAATAAAACTGAACAACAACGAATGTGTACTGAATATTTGAGTAGGTCTCTCAAAAAGAAGCTTATACCTTCTGGATGGAATACTTCTGAAGGCGGAATATCATGCACAGCGAATCTTTTAGAAAGGTATATTGAGGCATTCAAAAAGGCCTGCCACTTGCGGTCCTTTTAATATTTATCGCTGCAGAATCATAACTTTTTGCTTAAACCAAGCCACACATACTTACATATCGACGGCTTATATTCAATACCCGCCATCCGC
The DNA here is from genome assembly GCA_949318255.1 of Pollenia labialis. Taxonomy (NCBI): domain Eukaryota; kingdom Metazoa; phylum Arthropoda; class Insecta; order Diptera; family Polleniidae; genus Pollenia; species Pollenia labialis. The sequence goes on from OX439142.1 coordinate 59,161,263, forward strand.
CAAAATACAATTTTTCAGGAGAGAGAAAAAACTGTTTCTTTCGAAAATTCTTAAGGTATGAATTAATCTTTCTTCTATAATATTTTTTAAATATGACTACTAAGTCACCCTTATAAAAAAAGGAGAACTCTTAACTCTATTCGTAGCGATATGGTTGATTTCGGGTATTGCAACTGAAATCTTCAAATATTTTTATGGCGTATAGCGGTAATTGCACAGTAATAAAAATATGTTTTTTTGCTCTAATATGTAATTTTATTAAATTAAGCATTTGTTTAACGTTTTTCTAACATAAAAGAATTCAATAACAAAACAATAACAAAAAAATAAACATAATTAAAAAAGGTAATTCAAATTGGACATTGTCACTTGCTCCTTATTACTTTGACTCCATCTGAACTAAATTATCATAAAAGTAATGATATTCTAGTGGTATAACCGGCTTCAAATCTTGAAGATGTTTCCATTTATTTGATTAATAAACTATATTCACCAAAATAAATAATTCAATTCTTTCATTTTAATGTGCAAATGCATATAATTTAACTGTTAATTTAACTGTTCTGCAACCCGATAATGATGTTAAAAAATTATTGAAAGACTATGCTTGAATTACGTAACCATGTTTTTTCTATTTGTTTTTTCTATGGGAGGTGGGCGTGATCAGGTATATATTTTCAGGAGCCCATTTTACAATTAAAATATTTATTTTTTGTGAAAATTGAGTTGATGTATTAGAAATCAAGGCAGAAATCAAATTTCACACAAATGATTATGAGTGTTCAAAAATGGTATGTGCCAAAAAACAATGCCGTAGGTTAAAATTTAATTTTCACTTTGTATGGGAGGTGGGCGTAAAAGTGGGCGATTCATTTTGATTTTTCCATTATTTTCTTGATTCAAACAAATGCCTATGTGCCATGTTTCATTATCCATCAACAACTTCTTCAATTTTTTGCCGCTCGTTCTATGAACTTCAACCAATGTGTGGCGTATGGCGGGTATTGCATTAAAAAAACTCGTGCGGTTGATAGCGGTATCACAAATATTTAAAAAAAACAGCTTATATTAATTTTTTTTTTGAAATTTTTGTCAGAGGTAAAGCTGCCATCAGTGAACAATCTGCCATCAAAAAGTCATTTTCCAATAATTGGTGTATGGCGGGTATTGAATATAAGCCCTCGATATGTATGTTTACTAATAGAAACTTTTGGCTTGGACGAGAATCGTGCAACATTTTGTTGGTTCAACCCATATTTTCTGGTCATTTTGTAAATATTTCTTCACGTGTATTAATGGGAAATAAATTTACATGTTCACCAAATGTTTTAGTTGATCTTCAACAGCTCATATTTACAATGCTGGGCGAATCATCGATATTCATAGAAAATTCCAGAATAAAAAAACTAAATTTTAATACATATGTATAGTTTATGGTCAATACCGATATGAGCTGTGAGTAATACTTATATTCTTATCTAGGGCTTATTTATTGGTGGTATTAACTATACCAACCGCCCTTGAATGTGAGAGCAACCAGCATACCCAAGTAGCAATTTGAAGGTATAGTCCGGCATTATATACTCTCGCCCCTTGTTTAGAGCTGAACTTTTTAACCTCCACAGCTTTAGAAAACTGCTAGCAGCATACATTGAGTAGGGCGGCAAGAAATAACTACCCAAAAAAATAATGAAATAACCCCCCAAAGTGTGGGACCTTATTTTGTGTGCAATTAACCGCCAATTTTGAAAATGAAATAAACTCCCAACGAAATGAAATAACATCCCAAACAGAAGTGAAATAATAACCTCAATTTTGGGGGCTTATTTCATATGAAAGTCTAAATTTAAGAGGTTTACTTAGCGAAGATTCATTATTTTTTTGAGGGTTATATTTTGGGGGGTTATTTCGTGCCGCCATTGAGTAGCACCTAGGGAAAATCCTCCCTGAGACCGAAATCTCCCACAACTGGTGAAAATTAGACCTTAAAATGGATTTTCAGGATATACCATCCCACGACTTTGGGTAGTGCACCACAATTACCAAGTGATCCCTAGGAGGATCTTTTCAATGGATAAGTAAAAATTCAGCAAACACCATCTTTCTGAAGAACAGGAAGCATGCTAACAGACGCCTTAACCAAAAGTCAGTCCGTTGTCATGCCACCTGGGGCTACAGACTCCCGTGATACCAGATGGAATCTCTGGTTATCCTCGATCGCATGGATCGTAAAGTTCTTTTAAGGGCTGTCAACTTTGAATTTTCATAATCCTAGGTATTGGCTGCACCTGATTTCCTTGGAGGATGTAAAACCAAAAAGTGAAATATCTTTACGATGATTTCTTCAAAACGCGTAAAGTAAATAAATATCAGGTAGTAAATAGCTCATGTAACATTGAATCAATTTAACATTTTTTTGTAATAAAAAAATTTAAGTTAATGACAGTTTTTTGTTGAATACTCAATGTTCATAGTTTGAATATTTTAAGCTTTATTGATAGAACATATTAAAGATTTTTAAGTATACTTCCATTACGGCCCATTTTTTAGTTTTCCCAAATACAGATTGGACATCAAAGTTTTTTTTGTTGATTTCTCAGCCATTTACGAATTGACATTGCCAAAACTTAATAGCAATTTGTCCAGAATATATGTTATATAATTCATAGATGGGGGTAGTGCACTCATCTTGCAGCTTCAACTCACACTTAGTGATAGTGCAAAATTATTGCAATCATTTTTTTGATGTTGAGTGATGAGTTGAAAATTTGAAGCCTCACTAAGCATTAGTGATAGTGATGTTAAAAAATTTTGCACTCAAAAAAAAAATAGTTTGATTTAAAAAAAAACAATCATCAGTTTATTGCAACTTTTTTTTCCTTCACTCATTTGAGTGCAACTAAAATTGTTGCACTAAATTTAAAATCAAAAACTTGTTTTTTCATGATTAAAGCCAATAATTATTCCGTTATTGACAAAATTTCATTTTGTTTAATTTTCTTTGCTTATGCATGTCCTCCAAAAAAATCAAAAGACATGCACATACAAAGTTACATTTTTTAAATTTTAGTGACACAATATTTGTATGCAGCTTTTTTGATTGCAAGTCCAAATTTTGCACTATTTGAATTGAGTGCAGATTTTTGCATTCAATCTGCGTTTAGTGATAGTGAAAAAATTTGCAATATCACTAAAATTTTTTTAGTGGTAGTTAAAAAATAGCAATCATCACTAAAGCTGGTAAAAATGAGTGCAAACTAATATTTTTGCAGTTTTATTTAGTGATAGTGCACTGCTGATTTATATCAATATTTAGTGTACTACCCCCAACTATGATATAAATGCATAATTACTTTTTCCACAGCTTTAATGTGGTATTCTGAAAATTTATTTAAACAAACACTTAGACAAATGAACGTTGTTGAATCAATATCTCTAATCATTAAGATCTAAACTTGTAACGCCTTAGAAAAATCTCATGACAATTACAAATGAAATGACGAATTTATATCTTTATATTTGTTAAATTAGTGCCTATACAGTGAAAAAATTACACCACATTAATTCAATTTCATAATTTAAATTTAAAATCAAAGATTTCGTTTCATGACTTTAAAAGTTTTTCTGATAAATGTATATGTATGTATCGAAACGAAATCATATTATGGAAAAAGTCATGCAACATTAAAAAAATACATAATTTATTTAATCGGAATTAAACAACGCAAGCCCTTAAGCCGCGAGCTTAAAAAAAAGAAAAAACAATCTTTAAATGTTTTCTTAAACAAAACGACACTGATTAAATACTCTGCAGGCTGTGGCTTAACAAAAATTCTGCAAAAAGGTCTTTTTCGTCTTTGTTTTATAATTTAAAAAAGAAAACAAAACTTACTTAATTTAAAAAAAAAAAACAAACGACAATGATGAGGAATATTAATGTTCTCTACATTAAACATTTTCTGCAAAATAACACAAAATAAAATAAAAGAAAAATACCGATGAAGGCGAGAGCAGACAAGAAAAAAAAACGGATTTCATTTTAATAATTGTTCATGGAAAAAAATTGTTTTCTTTAACACAACACCACAGGCTAAAACAGACAGACATACAGATATACCTGATGCTGCTATCAGATTCATCAATGTATCAGAAGCTGAATTTGCTGGAATTTCTGGCAACATTTTTGCGGCCATTGCAAAAAATATTTTGGGAAATTTCTTTGACATTAAAAAAATAATAGAAAATTTTTGTGTTAAGCCACAACTGGGTTTTGTGGTTATTAAAAAATGGGTTATTGAAATTCAAAATGCATTCAGCAGGAAGAATAATTATTTTTTTTAATGAACGAAAAAAGAAGAATTAAAATAGTTAGGGAATTTTATGAAAATTAACTAAACAAAAAATTCACTATTTGACTTTGCCGAATCTTATATTCCATTAACAATAGTATTGTAACGTTAATTATTCCCTAGCTCACAGCTAATTTTCCGAAAAATCCTCATACACAAAGAATATTTGAGATCAAGTCCAGCAATCTAGCTTGTTTTGTATGGACCCTATCGTACCGAACCCCTACATTCGGAAGTACACTGCATTAGGCCAGGTGAGATAATAAACCGATTTGGATTATTTTCCATATATTTTATTCTTTTTTTTTTGGCTATTTTAACCCATTTAAGCCCAAACAAAAACTACTGGACAAAAAAAAAATTGTTTTATTTCATTATTCAATTCATTACATATAAACAAAAAAACCCAAAAAAAATTTTTTTTTGGATATTAAAGAAGTGTTCCCAAATTGGCACAATTTATTTATGTATGTACATTATTTTAAAAATAGCATAAACAAACTCTCATCTTAACAAAAATCACGTTCGAAAACAAATTTTGACATAACTACCCTGCGGGAAATTTGTGTCAATTGGTCCAAGCGACTGACTGGTCCTGGGATTTGTGAAAATAGAACAAGTACAAAAAGAAAGGACTCATGACCAGTGAAAGAAGAACCAATCCCTTAACTGGTTTATAAAGAACAAAAAGGTAGAAAAAGTAATGAATTACAGTACAGTCATCAGCGGTGATGTGACACATTTTTTGGTAATTTCTAAAATTTGGCTCTTAAATTTAATTCTTGGACTAGTTTTATTGAAATAATACTACATTGTATTTAAATAATACTACTTTTTAGTAACGGACACTAAGCAGGTTCATTAGAATAGGTCTGTGATTGGTCAAATAGTGTCAATTGACCCCCTCCAATGACAACCCCATGTAAAAGTGATAGGTCTTATTCATATAAAGTGTTAGAACTGGAACCGGTCCCTACCACCAAAGACCTATCACGGGACTACTTCAGTGTCAGTTCGCTTCCCTCTAGGGTATTAACAGCTACAGTAAAATATTATTAAAAAGAGTACATCTTTTGGACTTACCAACAAATAGAATGTATTACAAACAAAGTAAAAATTGTAGCTCAAATGATTTTAAAAAAAGAAACAATAAACAAAATAATATAAATTAGACCTAAAGTAAAAGATGTGAGAAAAAGAAATGCAAAAAATAACTACACTTTCGCATGCGGGTTTCAATATATTTTTTATTAAATTTCGATTGAAGACTGTTTTTCTCTCACCTTCGTTTTTAAAGGTGCGTTTAAGGACTTTTACAGTAAAATGCTGAAAATTACTGAGTAAGCGAAAAAATTACTCTGAATTCAGTAAAAATATTAAAAACTTTTGGGTTTTCGAACGCACCTTATGTATATGACAGAAAATTTATCATATTTAAGAATTGGAATTTTTAAATAACAGTGATGAGCACAGCTAGCCTGAGTGTGAATGCAAGAGTCTGATAAATATCTTTGATGCGATTTAGAATAATTAAAGTAAAGTAAAGTAAGTAAATATACATACTAGCTATTTAGTCCCGGCGCTGCTCGGGATGTTCTAAATAAAAATAAAAAATGAAACATTGGAGAATTTTGTTAAAAACTTGACCCCAGCGCTATCTACCATCAATAAAACAAATTTATATCACGACAACCTCGCCAATTATCGGGAGAGTTTTTATTTAACTACAGTGAAAGTAGACCTTTCCAACGCATGTACACAGAAAGAAAAACTCTCGGGATAAATTCAAGTACGAAAAACACTATAACGTACTCAAAACAACCTAAATGGGATTACTTTCAAATATCAATCCCACAATTTCTTGAAAAAAGCATAAAACTCTTAAATCAAGTATAAAAAAGAATAAACTGTTCTTTGGTGGTGCCACTCTGAGAGTAAAAATGCAAAATGAGGATTTTAATCTCAAAAAACTTATTAGCCTCATCTCTCAGCAATGCATTCTATTATGCGTGCATACGTGTGTGTGTTTTCAAAGTTTCTTTTATGTTCACATGTTTTGATTTTCTTTACATATGGAAAAAGGTCTGGCCAGACACATGTGTAGAACGAAGGGTTAAACAGTAAATTTGAACTCATGCTACTCATTTAGTTTATATTTTTGGTTAAATATGTACATAAGATTTCTAAAATAAAAACCATATCGGGCATGATGTTGGTGTTTTATCATTCTGAAAGGTGTAATACGGGTAAGTAAATCAATCATAAAAATTTTGCCTTTCTGATTTCTTATTTTGATTTTTTCAATCATAAGTTCGGGATAAAACCAACTTTATATTACTTGAATCAGGCGCATTTTGAGATTGATTTAATCATAGTTTTACTTAAATCAATCTCATTTTCGGATTATTTTAGGTACGAACAGTGATGTTGAATTTTATTTTTTCATTACCTTACGGCTTTCTAAAAATTACCGTTTTTGAGAAGAAATCCGTACGCATAGATTTTTAATCAAAACAATAATGTGCTGTTTCCAAATGACAGGCGATTGATTGTTTTATTTGTTAACAGCACATAAAAAGCATTATTTATAAACCATTAATTTAAAATTTAAATGTGTTTTAAGAAAAATCAGAATGTAATAAATAAATTAATATATATACATTTTTAACGAAAATTATTGTATTTTTTATGAATAAGGTAGTCAAATAATTTTGAATTTGATCCATACTTAAAATAGTCCCAAAATTGAAGTTAAATTTATAACATTGCAGCCATTTCATGTGTTTCAAAATTGTTGATTTCTAAACAAATAAAAAGTTAAATATAAAATTAATAATTTGCAAGACTAACTTCATTTTTCTTATTTTGCAATAATGGGTGTTACGAAAACATTTATAGAAACATAATGTTGTTAATTTTTTTGTTATAATATTTTTCTATGAATTTTTAAATTGAAAATTACCTCTCAAAAGTTAAAACTTTAAACCCTACATATGTAAGTAGGTATATTTATACCAAAAATTAAAATTTCTTTAAATTACCGTATTTTAAATAGAATTACCTTGCTACAATTTTATAATTTTTGGATCTAGCGCGTTTTGAGATTGATTAAATCTTATTTTTACTTAAATCAACCTCATTTCCGGATTATTTCAAGTACGAAAACGGGATTGAATATGGATAATTTAAGTATTTTGGGATCAAAAATCCGTACTTGAATCAATCTTTTTGTACTTGATTCAAGAAAATCCGTGCTCACCGTACTATTTATACCGCTTTGGATTGATTTGAGTACGGACCGATTGATTTTTCTTTTGAGTGTACTCGTTTGAAAATCGGTTGAGTGGCTCTCGAACTATATAATCACTAACATAGGACAACTTATTTTCTTATATAGAGATCCAAACAGATTAAAAACAATGAATTCGATAAACAATATTCAGGGACAGACAAAATCCTAATTTTTACTTTTTGCCATTTCTGTGGTTTTCACGAATAATCGCGTAAGTTATAAAACCAAACTTTTCAGGAGAGCAAAAACACTTATTTTTTTCAATTGTGGCTTCTGTAGATGCTTTTTTAAACTTTTTTCTTTACTATCCTCTTAACAGTGACTTTCTACGTATTATACATAGTTTTCATGAAAAAATCCTCACAGGATCACAATCTGTAAAAGGATTAAAATGCATATGTTTGATTGACTCATTAAGTGTGTGCAATATAACATCATATATCCACATAAGTTCTTTTTTGTGAAGAAAAATGTTATCATTTTAATCACACATGACGACTTACGTTGTTATTTTTAGCACACAAGTTGGCGACATATTCAGAGTTTTTGATACTTATAGCACAATGTATGCAGTAAACGGGACTTAAAATTACAAACAACCGCTCATCTGCTGTTGTTGCAACCAAAGAAGTCAACAATAAACGCACATGTACATATAAGTTGTTATTAATAGAAACATTTTCAAAAAATACTTTCTTTTTCTTTGCACGAATAACAAAATATCATCACATACGCTTTTTATTTGGAAACATATTCAGCAATTTTACAATTTTTGACGATGTATGTCGACATAAATCGTTACAATAGCAAAATATTTTATTAAACAGTTAACTTAAGTTGTTTTTAGCAGAAAAAAATTAATAATACTACAATATATTCTAAAAAGCTTAATACTTATGAAAACCTAATGCAAAATGTAGCACTTTGACATCATTATCTCAATTTCGGTAAAAACCGACTTACGCGATTATTCGTGAAAACCACAGATTTTACCCATTCATAGCCATGAACCTAATTAATATGGATATAAATGTATAAAAAAATTTTGAATATTATCTATATATTATTATATTAATGCCTTATAAATCAATGAATGTTTAAACGTTGGTTAAGTTGAACTTAACTTAAAATTATATTTAGTTTAAACTTAATAGCTGTAAATCAGTGCCCCATATCTAGTGAACAAAATAATAATGTGCAGCACTACGATAAATGTTATAAAATTCATATGGCTGGTATTGGTAGCTTAAACGCTTTACTTTATGCGTTTAGAGATGGTTTAAATGTTTACTGAATTATAGATTTGCTGGTTTAAACACTTTTCAAACCAAAAAGAGAGTTGAACTTGCACTGATTTATAAGCCCTAAGTATCAAGTTATTAAATACAATACTGATCAATTTGTTTAAATTTTTTGTTTGGTAACAAATAACTAAAGTCAAATACTGGTCCAATTTTAAATGGATAAAAGTGTTCGCCAGTATATTTTTGAATAATGATAACATCTAACTGCAATCGTTACTTTACCCTTAAAAAAGTAATCTAATAAGTAATTACTACGATTACTAATCATTACTTAAGCCCTTATGACTCTATATTTTTTATTCATTGAATTGATATAGAATTGATAGAAAGAAACAGTAAATGATGAGTAAATGAGCAAACTATAAAAAATGTAAACGAAGTTTTTTTCTTTTATTATGGTTTTATTTATTTTGTGAAATGTTGTCAACTTTTTGTTTATGAGATACATAAAAACAAAATAAATAAAAAGCGGCAATACGCTGAATTTGCTCATACACTGCTGATTCAGCAACACTTTTAATATTTCAAGTTTGAAATGTCAATTTTAAGTTGAACAATTTTTTTTTTGACATAACTTCATTTTTTATCGATAACTTTAATAAATTTTTTGATAGTTTGCCATTTATCTTAATACAGCTTAACTCTTTGCACTTGGTAAATTTTTCATTTACATTAGCTATATTTGCACTGTTCAGCAAATTTTGAACAATGTATTAAAAATGTAGTGTCATACGCCCAGAGAAAAAACATTGTTTTAAAATGGTCACCTCCTATAAAACTATTTTTAAAGAAAAATTAAAACATATTTTTTTTATTTTAACCTTTTTATTGTCACCGGCAACAAATTATAGTCAAATTAGTGCTGCATTAAGAGGCCACAACCATATAATGGTTGCCTCCAAAGATGTTATCGTTAATTATAACTAAAATATGTTAAACACTTATAATAGCATGCTTAGTTTTCAACCACAGAATGTTTCTCTTATAAAAGAGGAAAATGTTCTTGTTAATTAAAAAGCATATTATTGTCATATTTAATCATAACATCTTTAGAGGCAACCAAAATATGGTTGTGGCGTCTTTACGGATGATTAATTTAACCATTACATGGTTTTCGGTGACAATAATATGATTAAACTAAACATAATATGTGACAGTTTCAGTTAAAAGGGACCTATGGGCAAAAAATTAGTTTTGGAGAAAACGATTTTTAAATTAACAAGTTTTCTTTTTTTTTCTTATGAAAGGTGTATTTTAAAGCTTACTTATAACAAAACTAATGAAGTTAGAAAACCGCGATTTGCTGCATTAGAAAAAGCGTATTGTCTATTTTAAGAATCACCAAAAAAGTAATCGATTTTTGCATCAATAAACGAATAATAATAATTATAACTGAAACTGTCACATATAATCTGGGAATTTATTTCTAATGGTGAGTAACATTTATTTTATAAATAAGTCAAATTACAATCCTCAAAAGCTTTTATAGGAAAATTCCTGCAATATATTGAAGGAATAAGAGGATTGTAATACACATACAAATAATATCAAAATTTACATAAAAATTATAGTTTTGTTGGCGGTGACCATATTTAAACATATTTTTTCTCTACGTGTAAGGGCTTTAACCCATCTTGTACCACTACCCGAAATCGTTTACATTTCTTTACAAATTTTGGTATGCTAAATCCCATCAACATCCTGATTACTGAAAATGAAAATAAAAAAAAATCGGTTGGCCATGTTGGGCGTGGTGAACTGTTGCGAAAACGCAACGTTGGCTAATAACATGTAAATCACATTTTAGGTATTAATAATTATTATATTTAATTTTTCAACGTTTTTGCATTTAAATTAAGAACACAGTGTTTAATTATCACAAAAATCTAATTTAAATTGTTATGGGATTTATCAAAGCATTTTGGATGCAATGTGACGTTACATTTTTTGCATAGATAAACACTTTGCGAATGACATTCATTGCATCTCGGCTAGTAGAAACTTCTGGAGTAACTGCAACAAAATTAGAAATCACAGAAACTTCCGAATTGTCCTGCCAGCGACAAACTAATAGCTTATTATTTTGTTCAAAGCAGTTGTCGTATTCATGTTTGCTGAGAGATCGACCTGTAGCAAGGATATCATTTGCTCCACTTAGACGATTAGATCTTACTGTTCCAGTTGCTCGAAACTTTATTTCGCTAAGTAACCAGAACAAGTAATACGACGAAAAAAAATTGTCGAAATATACCGCATGTTTTTCTGGACTTGGTACTGATTCCAACAGTCCTAAAACTACAGAAGCTCCTAAGCCAGCATATGGATTAGCTTCAAACAAATATCCAGAATCGGAGCAAAGACACCAGTACTTGAAACCAAGTCGTGTTGGTTTACCGCGAATGAACATTTTGCAGCTGTGTCTACCGAAATACGGGATCATTTGTTCATCTATTGACAAAAACGTAGAAAATATTCCAAACAGCTTGTACTTTCGACTTAAAGCGTCAATCAGTGGACGCACTTTTGTAAATCTATCAGAAATGTCCAGTTTTTATCATTTGAAACTTTGGACGCGATAATGATTGCTTGACGATGGGCACACCCAATGTTGGTTGAGTGGACCAATAATGCTGGATGTGGGAAACTGTATGGTACCCTGACAGAATAAGTATACCAATGAAACGGTACAAATTCTCTTTGGTAATTTGCACCGATATGTTCTTCTGATTAGCATAAGTATTTGAATATTTTATAAGCATATCCATAATTTCAGTGTCAAAATATTGAAGGAATAGCTCTAAGGGTGCTTTTCCACCACCATTTACAAATATCCAAACTAATGATGTATACATAAATATTTTCTAAATACATTTATCAATTGGTTCCACGATCTTGTTCTGAAGTTGTGCGACTGAAGATTCTTCTGGATAGTCAAAGTCAAAATTGATCCGGTTTGATTTTCTCCATTTTGGGACACCAAATTTTACTTCTTGAGTATATTTCGTATACGTAAAAGTTAACTCCCGCTCAGTTTTTTGGCCAGTAATTGGCGCAGCAAAATCATCTACTTGAGAATCGTATTCGATTTGAATTTCACCACAAACTTCCGAATTAGCTGGAATTTCTTTGACAAGCTCCCCATCAACAATATCCACTTCGTCAGTAACTTCACCCGTTAGTAGGCGGAATATAAACGATTTGAGTATTTTCATTTAACTCTATTTGATGTTCTTGATCACTTTCACTGTCATTACACTCAGCAATAAAAACTTCGATTTCCTTCTAACATTATGATACCGAATTCACAAAACAAACTTTACTAGCAGGTGCAACCTCTTACTTCAAACTTTAAACTCGAATGAATAAAATGTGAAAACATAAGCATCTAAATATTTAAATATTGCAGTTTCATTCAAGAAATAAAAAAACATATTAAAATGAGAAAAGTTCTCTCGAATAGAGAGCGAGCTTAGAAGAAAAAAAAGAAAAAAGTGTTTTGCATGTAATTAGCCATCGTTGCGTTTTCGCAACACTGATTTTTGGAAGATTATACTGAATAAATGGGAATTTATTTTCATTTATGGTTTTTTGATTATCGTTTTTCAAAGCTTTTACCAACTAAATTAATGGGCGAAACAAAATTTTTTTTTGTTTAAATATATATTACGTCGTTTTTAAAAAAGCATTTTTATGGACTGTTTTTAAAGCTTGTTAATCTTAATGAAACAAAGGAGGAATATTATTTTAAAAAGTCAGAGCGTAATAGTGAAGCCTCTAAACTAAACGATAAAAATCAAAATCATTCAAATCGAAGTGTTGAAGCCAGTTTTATATGCAACCAAAGATGGTGTTGCGAAAACGCAACGGCGGTACAAAATGGGTTAACAGCTATGGTTGCAGCAAATGATTCATAATAATTTTTTATTCCTCATGCCATTACAAATAATTTGGAGGTGAAACCATCACTTTCTTAAGCCATACTATTGGTGACCGAATTATCTCAAGAATAAATTTGTCAACTCGTTCGTGTAATTTACCGATATCGATACTTGATATAATCTCGGAATGGGGTCGTGTGTAGCATAAGCGTGATCATCTGTATATGAGTGTTTCTCTGGATATGCACGCGACATTTGTACGCGTTTTATTGTGTGGATTGGAATTTTAGAATGAATTCTAGAATCGTTACATTGTTTGTGATGACTTCTTTCTAAAAAGAATATATAATGCTAAAATGCCATGCAATCAAAGTTGACTTACTAACGTGACAAAATTAGAAGTGCCTTTTAGGACCGTAAGAAAAAGTGCGAAAGTAAGTGAATTGTTAAGGTTTTTATTTCGGAAAAAATGTTTTTATAAAGGTTAGTAATGGGCCTTTATAATCATGTTTTGTTCAAAAGCAACTATGCATGGGTTTGGCGAAGAAAAAAATAAATTGTAAATTACGCACGTGATATTACGCACGTGACACTTTTTACCTTCATACATATTTTAGTAATTTTACATATATTTTCAGAAGTTTTTAACAAAAAAATTAAACTTTTATTCAAAAATGAAAAATAAAAATATACTACAAAATTAATCCAACTTAATTTTGTCCTTGAGTGAGTATCCTGTTCGAGCAACATTTTTTTTTGATTTTTTAAGTCACGGTGGACCATTTCAGAGAAATACCCATATATGGGTGCAATTATTATTGAGGAATTTCTTGATGCTTTGGCCATTAAAATATAATATGATGTCCAATGGATAAAACATATATTCAAGGTGTCGAAAGATGCATTTAAGTGCCTCGGTTTTTTAAAACGGCTTTGTTTGTGATGACTTCTTTCTTCACTCTACCTGCTCTCCTTAATATGTATACAACTTATATCTGACCGCGAATGAATAAAACTCTTATTTGTGCCTCAAAGTCTATTTAGGAGTTTCTCGATCGGTGGTCGATTGGTGACATTGGGGTGTCCTATTGTATTGCCTCCTTTAAGCACCGACAAACTGCGCGTTGTATCTGCCTGTCTTATCGTTACTACTGTTCTGATGAAATTAGGGATCCGGTCCCGAAACTCATACGTTTCTCATACGTTTATTCGAAACACACGTTTTTCGATAAGAGCCCATCCTAGAATAAGTTCAAGTCAAATGTCCAAAGGTACTACTTGCTTCTTCCTTCCTATTTTATTAGTTCCGACAGATGCAATGAATTCGTATAGGTCATCTACTGAGTGCCAAAATTTTAGTCATTTCATTGAAATTGTTGTATTTTATTTAAAAAAAAATGTTCTAGGGCTAAAAAACGCCCCTTAGTTAGGATATATCGTAGCCAAATTTGTTTGTCTTACCTTACAAGTAGGGCAACAAAAAAAAGCACTAAAACCAGTTTTAAGCTCTTAAAAAAAACGTTTAAAAACATGCTGTTAAAATTAAAAAAAACCAATTTAACCCTGTAGCGCATACAACGCCAAATATGTTTTTGCAATAACACGACATTTAATCAAAAGAGAATAATGTTGGTATTTTTCTCTAGTCTATTCTCTACTGAAATTTATTTATTTAATTATTTATTTATAAAATTAACTTATAATTAGAAAACATAAATTAATTGCAAGAAAAAAGGGCCATAGCTACTAGGGCTTTCAGCTCATTTACATTAAAATTATATATATTTTTTTTTTTTTTATTTATTTACATTAATTAATTAAGTTACATTTTCACTTATTTATTAAAACCTATTATTATATGTTAGATAAACTTATATATACTACAGTTTTTTAAAAATTTTGTTATTGTTTAAATGTCATGAAAACATGGGTTTGATAAAAGATCAAAAGGTTTATTATTCTTAAATATTTGTTGTCTGGCCTTGTGGTATTTAGGACAGCAGTTTAAGAGGTGTTCTGGAGAGGTAGGATAAGCAATGCAATATAATATATCACAAATTGGAATATTTTGTAATTTAAGAAGGGAAACATGAGTCAATCGGGTATATCCAAGGCGGAGTCTTAAAAATTTTACAATTTCGATTCGGTCCAGTCTGTTCTCCCTAATATCAGTATATCGATAAAGATTAGTACTATTACGGTTAATATTCCAATACCAGTTAGATGTCCCTAGAAACGTGTCATCTTGTTCTACGAAGCTGTCCCTGTAGCTCAAGTTCTCGGTAGAAATCAAAGGTGAATTAAGAGCGTCCTTGGCTGTTCGATCCGCAAATTCATTGCCCTTAATTCCGCAATGTCCTGGAGACCATATAAGAACTATCTGACCACTTTCCCGAATAAGAATGTTCCTTATATATGATATACAAGCGTTTTTATTACGTTTATTCATTATCATTTTTAATGCTGTTAATGAGTCAGAACAAATGGCGTATTTCGCTCGATCGTAGACAATAGATTTTATAGCTTCGTAGACGGCAATTAGTTCAGCCGAAAGGATCGAGATAGATGTTGGTAAGATAGATGCCTTAATAACTTTTTGCTCAGTAGTAATACCATAGCTTGCGACCTCATCTTTCTTAGAACCGTCAGTAATTTGAATTGTGTTGGTTCTTATGGAATTTGTGAAGACTAATATTTACGCTATCTGCGCTTAGTAACCAGGGTGGATACTGTCTATAGCTAGTCAAGATAGGTTTTAAGTCAATTTGCAGACTATCGCATTTTTCCTTTATTTTGTTAGGATTATCCCAAAAGATGCGTTACATTTTAGAAACAGCTATTTTTAGTTGTGATTTGAGAGATAGAGTGTTTGCCTCACTCCTCATATTTTTTGTATGGCGTTGTACGAAAGGATCCCAAGGAGTTTCTGACGGCCTCGTTTATGTGGTAATTTTTCTTAGTTTTGATTTTGGGGAGAATCCATAAAATGGTAAAGAGTATCTTATTTTTGAAATAATTAAAGCATTGGAGGTTGTTATTAAATTGAGTGGACTACAATTATATTTGTTATAGGATAAACATTTTATCAAATTAAAAGATTTATTTAAAGAT
The DNA here is from genome assembly GCA_949318255.1 of Pollenia labialis. Lineage (NCBI taxonomy): Eukaryota > Metazoa > Arthropoda > Insecta > Diptera > Polleniidae > Pollenia > Pollenia labialis. The sequence goes on from OX439142.1 coordinate 59,177,197, forward strand.
TTTGCAATTTGGTCAATGTGTGTATTCCAGGAGTACCTTTTGTTTATGTACAATCTGTGAATTTTTAGTGTTTATACTTCCACGAGCCGGGAGTTTCCAGTAGTAACAGTACACTTACATTGTTTTTTTCTGCATATGTGTATATATTTGCACTTGAACGTGGATAGAATTGCTCCCGAAGAGTCACACCATAGAGTCATACTATCGACTAAATTATCTAAATTAATAGAAGGGGTTTTCCCATTGCTTGAGTAAATTATTAAATTGAAATCGTCGGCGTATGCTGTAAAATCAATTTCTTTATGAAATTCAATTATTGAACATAGTTTACCTTTGTCCAGCGGAAAAATTTTACAACGTTTAAAGGCGGTATGGGTACAATTGTACCCTTATATACTTAACACGGCTTTCCTATTAATATAATTAAATTATTCTGTTCTTATTTATTAAACAAATGATAGAACAGGCCCGTGGCTAAAAAAACATATTTTACGTAGACATGTATACATTTTTTGCTTTATTTTCTTGTTTTTTTCTTACGACTTATATGAAGGTGCATTTGTACCCCTTCAGCCTTTTAGGGATATCGAGTCAAAAAAGACTTATTTCGGTATGATATAATCAAAATCTTTTTTTTAAATTTCAAATATGTAATCCGTAATAAAAGTTTAGAGATGTCAGAAAATTTTAGATATCTAGTATTAACAAAAAAAAAAGTTATTGCAATTTAAAAACAAAAAAGGTACAATTGTTCCTCTTCCGCCGGACAAAGGTTTATTGTATGATATCAGAAAAAGAATCACCGATAGCGGAGAACCCTGTGGTATCCCAATATGTATTGGAAATAGAGAAGAGAAATGATAACGTAATCTTACTGAAATTTTACGGTTGACCATAAAGTTAATTATATAGTTAATGATACGTGGACCACCTTCCATAATTTTAGTTGACTTACAATGGAGTGAATACCGATTTTGTGATAGCTATACCTGATAGTTAAATATAACTAAACTTGGTGAACATGGGGGTTAATGTTTTTTAATATTCGAAAAATGCAATAAAAGCCAATTTGATGAAAATTAACACCAAAAAACTTAAATCTTTATTTAATTATTATGACATGTTGCATCTGCACCTTGTGAATAAAATGAATTCATGCTACGATGATAAATTTTGTCCTTAAGCTTACAGCTTTAATAGGTTTTCAACCAAAATATTAACTGAATTTAAAAAATCCTCTAATTAAATTTTTGCTTACCATCATTACTCTGTTCGTTATATTTCTTCTCTCCACTTGTACATCACAGTTTATTTGACTGGCCAAAACTCTAAAACACAGTTATCACTACCCCATACATGCACATGCTATCACAACCACCCCCTTCCAAGCCAGCGACGTCTTTGTGTTTTAAAAGTTGAGTATATTTAGTCTTAATCAACGCTGTACCACCATTTATTGTAGTCTGTTACTGATGATTATGATGTTTTTTCTGTTTTTCAACGTGTCATCCACAACGCCCAACGTTACGTCTGCATTGATGGTCACCGTGGTTGTGCCATGATTAGCCACTATGGTGCAATTGGCGGTCATAGAATCAAGATGATGTTGACAGTGCTGAAGAGTTGAAGAAGAGACTATAAAACGTTTGTATATGCTACAGGTAACCATAACAAAAAAAATCGAAAACGCTCAAAAAACCATTATGGATATAAGGGCTGGCAGGTTACACAGCAATATATCGCGAGATCCGCACTTTTCCATCGGCATTTGACATATAAAAATTACCGCCAAACTTTGTTTTTTTTTTTAAATTGAATTGCATCCTGAATGATTTGTATGGCTATCCATTATTGGGGTGATAGAGTCGATTGCCCACTACTGGTTTTATACATTGACTTGCTTCATTATCAAAGGAAAAGTGGGCGTTAGCGGACGCGTGATTTCTATACAACAGAGTACCGTTTTCTTTAAAGTTATTTATGGTGATTCCTTTGGCGGGGAAAATGGCCTCTCAAGTGACTTGGAAAATAGCAGGCGCTAAGCGGAGTATAGAGATTACGTCCCAACACAAAATCGCAAAAAATTAGCAACTCATAGGTGCAAGGCCAGGGATTACCATCCAATGATAACGCCGCACAGTGAGGCAGCCCTTTAGTAACCGCGGCAAAAAATGGTTTTTGGCGTGTCGTCCAATTTGGATGAAATTTTCACAGTATATTAACAGATATATTAGTAACAATTCCATGAAATTTCAGCCTCATAACTTCATTATTTTTTGGTCTAGAGCAAGTCAAAATTGAGGGATGCCAACGCGCTTGAAATATGTTAGTTCAATATGTAATATTCAAAAGAATAAAAAAATACATAATTTTTTTTTTATAATTTTTTTTTTAATTTTTTTAATTAATTTAGTTGTTGTGAATGAGTAGATGAAAAAATAAATTTAAAAAAATAAATACAAAAAAAATTTCTTAACAACAGAATTGTGGTGTAAAAATTGAACATTTTGCATTTTCAATGGACTAGGAAATATAGAGCAGCCCCTCGCCCTAGGTGCAGACTTATATCAAATGAAAGATTGAAGTCTCAGCTTTCATTTGAAGTTAAGAACATATAGCAAAAGTTTGCAAAAGAACTTTAAAAATACAAAAAACTACAAAAAATACGCAACGCGCACATTCAGTCGCTATACGTAATAACTGTAAAATAATATTAAATTGTTGTTGTTTTTAATATTATTGAGGTCAAATAAAGACACAAAAGAAGAGAAAGAAGCGGTTAAAACAGAAATAACAAAAAATTTCAAATTAGTTCTGGGTTTAAAAGTCGATGTGGTGAAACAAGGCATGGGAACAACCAATGATGGTAATGTCTCTAGAAGATTTTTTGAAAATCCAGAAATAACCACTGACATAACTGGTGTAAATGTAGACTTAATTCACCGATTACAAATTATATTAAATACTATAAATACTGGTAAAAATATAGATGTTGGTAAATTCCATACGTATTGCATGGACACTGCAAAATTGTATGTAGATCTTTATGGCTGGTATTACATGCCTATCACTTTCCATAAAGTTCTCATTCACGGCAGCAAAATGGTATCTGAGGCTGTATTGCCAATAGGTTTGTTTGCAATTTTTTTTTGAAAGTATTTTTTTAAATTTTATTTAAAATTAACTTTTTTTTTCCTACAGGAATGTTATCCGAAGAAGCGCAAGAAGCAATGAATAAGGAGTATAGAAACTGTAGGCTATTCCATTCTCGTAAAAATTCACGTATTTCTACAAATGAAGATGTAATGCGCTATTTGCAAATATCATCAGATCCTTATATTAATTCATTTAGAATGAGAATGAAATTGAAAAAATTAGAATACCATGATGATGATAAAAAATTATTGATAAAATGAAAAAAAAAATTGTTCTTTTTTATTGCACTTCAATGGGAGGTGGGCGTAATAGTGGGCGTGTTATTGTAATTTTTGCATGAAATATTTTATATGATATAAATTAAAGTAATATCAAATTTGAAGGTTGTACCTAAAATATTTTAGAAAATATGGCACTTTTAATGTTGAGGTTGTGTGGGTGGTGGGGGTAAAAGTGGGCCAAAGTTCAAAATTTTTTTCGATAATATATGTAACAATATAACATTCAAGTATACCAAAATTTAAAGTTAAACTTAAAGTAGTACGGACAATACAGCATTTTACAAATTTCGATTGTATGGGAGGTGGGCGTAAAAGTGGGCGGTTTTTTTTAATTTTTTTTTAAAAACTGGAATTGTCTCAAAATTAACCTGTGCAACATTTCAGAGCTCTACAATGACTCCTTGTATTTAATGCCGGCGTTGTCTCACTGTGCGCCGTCAAATGTTTAACAGATTCTCTTCGCGTAAAACACTCAAACGATAGTTGCATAAAATCTGGTACAGTAATGGTGCATTAGAAACACCTAGATGGCTACTAAAAGATTATTCTTCAGCTCAACCTTGAAATATTCCATTACCCTAACACTCTTGCTGATTGTCATTCAAAATAATGGTACGTACCTTAACCAAACGAGCAAACAAATTGGCTTTCAAGACCTGCAAAATATTGCTGAATAAAAATTTCTAGTTCGGCAAAACTACGCAGATCTATATGCTGCAAAGTGCTATTGAGTTTATTCAACTTATACAGATTTTTGAGGTTTGCATTTAGAAACGAGTTCTCGTGAAAATAAACAATACGGTTTAAGGATAAATCTAGCAATCGTACTATATTGCTATGGTTTTCGGGCATAGGAAAGAGTGGTAAATTTTATCATTCTACCGTTTGCCTCCACGAGTTTAATTTGCAGTGACATTCGCCGCAATCCATTAATCAATCCGCTGCGTCTTGTGAGGGCATGTTGCACAGGAAAGTGAAAAGTTTCAACTGACACAACTTCGCTAATGTGGAATTAAGTTTAAAAAAAATGGTAATAACTGTAGAAATCAATGTATTTCCGAAGTCGAAGTCGCTGTTACTGCTGCTGTTCATTTTTTTAACAGATGTGATCCAAGTCTGCTGATGCCTTTGTCGGTCTTATAAGTCTTTAATGGGGAATTTTCTATATTTTTGGGTCGTAAGCTCTTAAAACGTTCGGTCTTAATTGTTTGCTATTTTTGGTGCTCAGGCTGTGGCTCAGGTTGATGATGATGCTGTTGTTTAGTATGTATTTTATTGCTTCTATTTTCCATGTTTTTTCAGAGCTTTTATCAACTCTAGGCTCACATCAGTAACGTTGTGGACTTATAGAGCTGCCCTGGATACTGTAGATTGCTGTATGCTTTTGTTGCCATGGCAATATTTTTATTGTATGCTGTTGTGTTTTCATTTAATCTTTCCTACTCCTGGTAGTTGCTGCTGCTGTTAAAATTTTTCTAGGTTGATTTACAATTCAATTCTTATGCGCCCCATACACTTTTCAATTCAATTGTCAACTGAGTCTTTCAACTGAATTGATACTTGGCCACACACTTCTTCAACTGAATTGAAAGATTTTAATTCAACTGTCAAATTTAGATTTTTTTACAATTTTACAAAAATTTATTTTCTCTCCAAGTATCCATGTTTGCCACCAATGTCATTTTTTTATTTAAAATTTTATTGAAATTAAAGACAATTTTAAAAATATTTCACTTTTTCTTTGCAAAAAAAAATTACAAACATAAATTTTGACAGCTGATCAAGAGACTTAAGCACACACAGTACAATCGAATTGAAAGACTTGGAGTCAACTTGAAAAAATCAAAATCTTTTGATTTTTCTTCAACCAACTCGACAACCGTCAAACTAATCAACTGACAAGGCCATACACGCTTTGATTTGGACAACAACCGACTCAGTTGACAATTGAATTGAATCGTGTATGGTCTGCTTTAAACTTTTCAGCGATTTTAAAATAATTTTATCTGGCAACAATGGTCAAAATCCTTGACAATTTTTGATGTATGACTTGACGTGTGTGAACCGGCATTTAATTATAGAAATAAAAACAAAATGAAATTTCATATTAAACTTAAGCAATATACAGCCATCTTTAATGTGCTTTTAAAATGCAAAAAAATAAGATAAATTTATACAAAAGTGAAATAATTGTTTATTTTAGTGTTTATATTGTTTATATAGTCTATGAGCTATGGATGTTGATTAAAGCCCGCCATAAAATAAGGAAGATATCTGTGTATGAATTTCCCAAAGGATGGACAGTATTAAATTCCTTCAAAGACGACACAAATGATGAGTTGTACGCTTTTACAGAATATATGAAAATTTACTGGCCTTGGTATATTTTTCATTTAACAGTAACTACTGTGATTCGAAATTATAAAGCTAAGTGGCAGAGCTTAGGAAATGCGATCATTTGTATACTAATATTATTAACTACAATGAAACTGATATCAATAGTTTTGATTGGATGCTTGCTGATGTCATATTATTTTGCTGCCCGTAGAAATTCCAAAATATTGACATGGCTGTTGTCTGTTGTATGGATGATTGCAACGATATATCTGAAAACTAGTCGGTTTTTGCAGGAGGATCTAGGATTCATTGAGTTTCATAATGTTATGGTAACATTATGTTGGTCCATATTACGCGGTTGTAGCTATAGTTTGCAACGTGAAAGATCATATAGCATGCAAGAAGCGAATTTAAGTAGCAAATACTCGTTGTCACACTTCTTGGGTTACGCTTTATATTTTCCCTGTCTAATAATGGGACCTTTTATGAGTTACAATCGTTATATTGTGTTAGTGGATGTAAATAATCAAATGAGAAAACATAAGTTTATACTATTTCTTTGGCAGATTTTCAGAGTGCTATTTTGGTGGTTTGTATTAGAAATAGCAACACACTTTGTATATGTTCATTATATGGCTATTGATATAACCGCTGTAGAAGTTTTAAACACAACGTTTGGTCTATATGCTGTGGGTTATTTTATGGGACAATTTTTTTTCATGTACTACGTTATTTCATATGGTCTTGGTATAGCTTTTGCCCAATTAGATGGATTACACCCACCTCGGAAACCTCGTTGTATTGGTTTAGTACATTATTATTCTGACATGTGGAAATATTTTGACGAAGGTCTTTATGAGTTCTTATTCTCTCACATATATACAGAATTGTGCAGAAAAAATTCATCGCCGTTAAGAAAAATTGTAGCAACAGCTGCCACCTTTTCATTTGTATATTTATGGCATGGCTATTATGGGTATGTTTTCATATGGAGCATTTTAAGTTTCTGTTGTTTGGTTGTTGAAAAAATGGTAAGATCTTTAGTCAAATCACCAATTTATGTTAGTTTTATGCAGAATAACTTAAAACTAACTGACAAAGGGCTTCAGCGTTTTAATGCCCTGTTAGGTTCACAAATTTTCATACCTGCTGCATTTTCAAATTGTTACTTCATAAGTGGATTGGATGTTGGAAATTATTTAATGAAAGGGGTCTATCAAGGTGGTTGGTGGAATTATTTAACTTTAACGTTTTGTACTTATTGTTTCTTTCAATGCTGTGAAATATTGCAAACAAAATTTGTTAATAAAGACTTAAAACTGTATATAATTTAAGTTCAATAATAAAATTGATGTAAAAAGTTTACTTGTTTAGAAGGCATTTTTTATAGTATTGATTAACTACTGTGATAAATGTACATTACGGATAGAAAAATTTATACAATTGTACAATTTTTGAAACTATTTGATTCTTAAAAATACCGTAGTTCTCCCTCAATGTGGCACCACCCATATCAAGACATCGTTTTCTGTTTATCTGGAGAACGTCTAGAGTCAAAGCTTCCAAATATGCATCTTGGTTGTCAATACTAAACATCCAATAAAATGTGGACTGGTGTGGGAAAGTAAGAGTGCGAAGAAAAAGATGTATATATATATCTAAAGAACCGTAAAAGAAAAATCCAAATTTGGTACACACTAAAGACGTGCAAGAGTATATTCTAAAGTATTGTAAAAACAAATATACCATAGGTATACATTAAAGAGATGCACAAGCACAAGACATATTGCTTACAAGCAATTTCATTAAATTTAGATAGTGTGTGTATATTACTCTCTCATTACAAAACACATACTTCCAAAAACAATTGTTTTGCTTTACGATCAAAATATAGAAGAATAGAACAAAACTGCACTAGATCAATGCTGAACTAGAATAAAGCTGAATTAGAACAAAGATGAAGTAGAACATTAAAATAGAAATAAAACATTCCAAGCAAAGAGAAAATTGCAAAGGGAGAAACATTTGCGTTTTCTTATGAATATGAAAAAGCTTAAAAAAGTATATAGTTAATATTAATTTTTTCGTTTGAGTTGTTTTCGATGGGTTCGGTAGTAGGTTCCTTTAAAATATTATTTAAAATTTATTAAATAACAACTAAATTATTAAGCTTAGTCTTTTTTTTATTTTTATATAAAACTTTAAACGTTTAATTAACCAATATTTCGGCACTCCTTTGAGTGCCTTCTTCAGGGTTTTTTCTTCCTTATTTTATAAATTTGCAAAAATTTTTAACAAATTTAACAATAACTGACAAATTAAAAAATTTTTTAATTAGAAATATTTGTTAAATAAACGTTTAAAGTTTTATGTATAAAAAAAATAAAAAAAGACCTCAAGCTTGATAATTAACCGGTTTTAACCGGTTATTTAAGTTTTGCCCAAGTCGAATATTTTAAAATGCCCAATCTTCGAATATCGAATAAACCGGTTACTTTAGTAAAATTACCCGGTTATTTTAATCATGTGTAATTTATATACGTTTTCCTTACTTTTGTTATAAATGTACCCGTAATTTAAGTAGTTTTCTAATTGAATATTTGGCAAACTTAAACTTTTTATAAAAAATGTCAAAACAAAATTAAACAAAAGTCAAAAAAACATTATGAGCATTGTAAATAGAAATCGCTTATAGTTATAAGCGTGTGTTCTTTTAACAAAAACAATTTAAAGTACTTCAAAAAAGTTCAGCTTAAAAAGTAGTTAGCAATTTGACAGTATTATAACTACTGTATATCTTCTATATATATAAAATAGGATGTGTGTATGTATGTAACGTATGGACTCCAAAACCGCTGGGCCGATTTTGATGAAATTTTCAGGGAATCTTCAGAATATTCATGCGGGTGACACTGTGATTTTTAGTCTGGGGGCGGAGGGGCGTGGAAAAATCCATAACTTGAGAACGGCTTGACCGCTTTAAACGATTTCTTCTTTAAAATGATCGCCATGGTCTAACTTAGGTTTTTACGGATATAACATTTTGCCCCGCCCACTTTTACGCCCACTTTTTTTCGATTTACCTAAAATCAGAAAACGGCTCCATCGAGTTGACTAATTTTTCTTTCAAATGTTCGTATTAATCAACTTTAAGTTTTCATCGAAAGAAAAATTTACCACACCTACTTTTACGCCCACTTTTTCTATTAAGCGCATAACTGGAGAACGGCTTGACTGATTTTTTCTTTGAAATGATCGCCATGGTCCAACTTAGGTTTTTACGGAAAGAAAATTTTGCCCCGCCCGTTTTTTTCGATTTACTTAAAATCAGAAAACGGCTCTATTGATTTGACTAACTTTTTGTTGGTTATGTCATTTTTTCTATTAGGGCTCAATATTAATCGTCTGGTAATGCAACACTAATGTTTGCTTAGGGCCAGCAACGCGGACCGGGTCAGCTAGTATCTTTATAAAGATGTCATCACTGGTGATATTTCGAACTGACTTAAAAGCAAATTGTGCTTAGACGGCCCTAAAATGAAAAGTTGCAAAGGTTCTTTAACGTCACGACTTATTAATCACTTTTAATTAGTCTACAAGCTTGACATAAATATAGGCCAAGTAAAACTTGACTCTGTTCCAAGTAGTTTTGAAAAAATGCAAATAATACTTTACTAAAATATGCTGCCAATAATGAATAAAAAACTCTTAAGTAGTTCTAGCATATCTTCACCGTCGGAATCAACGATATGGGAAAATTCATCAGTTTTATTTATTAAAACACCAAGAACATAAAACAAAATTGAAGGAATCAAAAATGTCCTGGAAGGCTTTAAATTGTGTGGTCGACGAATTGACAGATATTTCATACAAAAAGCATGTTCACATTACTATTGCTTCTACAATGCTGAAACAAAAAAAATTTAAATATAAATATAATCCTGGATAAGAGGTTTTGCTTGCCTCTTTTCAATAATATGGCTGAAGTTTACTGCTTCATATATGCATGCTTAGCCAGCAAAAAATTAAAACTCATTTACAATAAATTTGGGGAAATATGTCAAATAATAAATTTATTAAATTCCTATATTTTTAAAACCAACGTTTTTCAAAAATTCTAAGGCTATGTTCACACCTATTTAATGTTTGACTCCTAACGTAACCACTAGTTTTAACATAAATACAATTATCATCTTAGACACAGAGTTTAGCAAATAACTAGAAATTGTTTAAAATAATGCTTAAGTTTAATCAATTTACTGGTCACGCTTTTTTTTGATTTTATCGTCAAATATTTGTGGTCTGAACATACCTTTAGTCATTTCTATGTTTTTTTTTTGTTAGTTCCTTACCTTCGGGAATTGTTTTGTTTTTATTCTAATTAACTTTTTATTACAAAAACTAAATTGATTTTTGTATTTTTATGTATTCGAATTAAAACCGGTTAACCGGTTATTTTTAAAATGCTTAACCGAAAATCGGTTATTTTTAAATAGCAACTATTCGGAATATTCGAAAACCGGTTATTGAAAAAAGTCGAATAATCGATCACCCTATAATTTACTTATAATATAATAATAAAGGTCGACAATGCATCCATTTCTGTTATAAGCTAAGATCACTTTAAATTTTTTAAATTCCTAATTACGTTTTTTTTTTTTAATGTTTTAGTGCACTCGATGCTTTTACTATAATTTACCGTTTCTTTATTTCATTGTGCTCAAGGCGAATTCAAACAGGTAATCTCATCTCTACAACTACAAAAAGCCCGATGTATTTTGTTTATACAATTTTCTGGTTGGTTGTCAAAATTTTTTATTGCAAATTAAAATTATCACTTTTTTATAAAAGAAATTAATAAATTCACTTCAATCATTCGCAATTTTGAAATTATTTTATTATAAAAATATTATTTTTAACACTTCATTCAACTTCTTCTCAAAACAAAATCATATCTTGACGTTTGACCATAGTTTTTAATTCGTCGTGGAAACAGCTGATGAACGGCTGACGAGATGAGTTTACCTGTTTGAATTTGCCTTGTACAAGCACTAATGCGCCCCATACACTTTTCAATTCAATTGTCAACTGAGTCTTTCAACTGAATTGATACTTGGCCACACACTTCTTCAACTGAATTGAAAGATTTTAATTCAACTGTCAAATATAGATTTTTTTACAATTTTACAAAAATTTATTTTCTCTCCAAGTATCCATGTTTGCCACCAATGTCATTTTTTTATTTAAAATTTTATTGAAATTAAAGACAATTTTAAAAATATTTCACTTTTTCTTTGCAAAAAAAAATTACAAACATAAATTTTGACAGCTGATCAAGAGACTTAAGCACACACAGTACAATCGAATTGAAAGACTTGGAGTCAACTTGAAAAAATCAAAATCTTTTGATTTTTCTTCAACCAACTCGACAACCGTCAAACTAATCAACTGACAAGGCCATACACGCTTTGATTTGGACAACAACCGACTCAGTTGACAATTGAATTGAATCGTGTATGGTCTGCTTTAGACATTTTGTCACTTTAAGTTGTATTTGTTGCGTTGCGTTGTTTCAGTTTTTTAACTTTTCTTGTTGTGGTTGTCTCCCATTTATTACAAGTTGCACAAAAATTTATAGTATATTAATAGTGGCATCAATAGTATGTTGCTCTATAGCTTTTACGTCGTATTTAGCATATTTATTGTTCGTACACTCACAACAGGATTACATATTATCAGGCTAAAATTAAATAAAAATATGAGCTTTAGTTAGTTTAGAACTGTTGGTTAAAATATAAGTTGTTTGTGTTGCTGGAAAAAATTTTAAATAAATTTTAAAAAAATTTGTGTAATTTTTCTTATTTATTTGTGGTTTTATATGTATAAGTACCTTACTGCAGATTATGATTATAAGCGATTATGAACATTTTTAAATAAACACTTGCTTGGAAAAGTGCAAACGCAAAATATTTTTTTAATGGACCTTAACATTCAAAAATTTAAACTTATGACAGTCTTCAGAACTAACAAATTAGATTCTCAATACTATGTTTATGGAATAATACCTGAAAAAGGGGATAGCAGAATTGATCTGGGCTTTCTGTTGGATCATAAGCTAAATTTCCGTAATCATGTTGCGTTAACTGTTAACAAAGCTAACGGTATTCTTGGTTTTATGAAACGGTGGTATAGAGAATTTTCTGACCCCTTGGTCCCGAAACAACTTTATACATCTTTGACAATTCTTGAAAATTAACTTTTGGGTTCCAAACAGGCAAACTTGTAACTTTCAGCTCATCAGTCTTAACTACTACAGATCCGTTTATTCTAATAATGCCTCCTTTCGCCGGATTTGTGAAAATTTACATAAATTGTATCATATTATAGATATTTCTGAACGCAATGATATTTTAAAAGGAAAACTAATTTTGTATTTAAATAGTTAATTTATTCACACCTCTCTAGGCTGTAAGGATTTATAATCTATGGACCAAATAAATAAATAAATAAAAAATCGTAGCTCTTCCAACAACTCTGTGTATTATGAGTTTAAGTATATTTTATTTAATTGCAACAATAGCTCTTTTGCATGCCTACAAAGAAAGAAAAACACTCGGGATAAATCAAATTTTGTATGATTACTTTCAGTACGAGTCGTACTCAAAAATTCAAGTACAAATAAAACCAAAACGTACTCAAAACAATCCTAAATGGGATTACTTTCGAAAATTAGTCCCGGAATTTCTTGAAATATCTGCACAATTCTTAAAAAATTAAACTTAAACTTTTCGTTGGTTGTGCCATTCTTATAAAGAGTAATGCTATGTTCACATTTGGCTTCTTAAACGCGTTTAAGCAGCTCGAACGTGATTAAGCTCTAAACACTTCAAAATCGAGATGATTACCCATACATTCAAGTGATTTGTTAATCACTTCAAATTGACATGATTACAACTAAATCACTTCATAAACCACATAGAATCCTCTGAACATACCTCAAACCAAGGCGAATTTAAATTCGTCTTGCCTCAAACTGAAAAATGGCCACAATGAACGTACCTCTTTGACAGTCATTTATTTTTCATTAAATAAAAAAAAAGTTAAAATGTAATAAAAATTAAATGGATTTGGAAAAGAAAGAAGACTTGGAGTCAGAAGCAGGAAGAGATGCTCGTGGAAGTGTGGGGTGATAGCAAATAATCTGCTGATAACTTTATTAATGTATTTTTTTCCATTTTTAATGCTTTCAAAAAAAATAAAAATTTGCTTGTTCTTTTTTGTTTATCGATCAGCTGTCTTTGCTGTCAGCTTAATCATCTCAAATGTAATGTGAACGGGTTTGATTAGCTAAATCAACATTTTGCTTAAACGCGTTTAAAAACCCAAGTGTGAACTTTGTATAAAATTACAAAATGAGGATTTTAATCTCATAAAACTTGTTAGTCTCATTTCTCAGCATTGCATTTTATTATGCGTGCATACGTGTGTGTTTTTCAAAGATTTTTGTATATTTACAACAACACAAGTTTGGAGTAAGCGATTTGTTTATTGTGTGTAGAAAAAACAGAACAAGATAAAAAACATACGTATATTATTTTCATGTTTAACCCTCTGCATGTGTTGATTTTCTATACACATCGAAAAAAGGTCTGGCCAGACTTATGTGTACAACGAAGTGTTAAAAAGAAAACTTGAAATCATTTAGTTTATATTTTTGGTAAAATATGTACATAAGATTTCTAAAATAAAAACCATATCGGGCATGATGTTGATGTTTTATTATTCTGAAAGGTGTAATACGGGTAAGTAAATCAGTCATAATAATTTTTTATTTCTAATTTATTATTTTGTTTTTTTTTTCAAGAATGAATTGGAGATAAAATCAACTTTATATTACTTGATTCAATCTTAGTTTTACTTAAATCAATCTCATTTGTTTAAACCAAATTTCAAAGTTGAATGATGACGAAACCCATGTTCAGTTATTCTGCTGCTGTCTAATAATTGAGATTTATTTTTTGTAGCGAAGAGGAGAATCCAGAAACAGTCAGTGAAAAACAACAAAATTATAAATAAGGATGGTAAAGAAATTATTCCAAGCTATAACCGTGTCCCAAAGCCAGCCGCCTCCTCTCTCCTCTTTATTTGCTCTTCTAACTGCGTGCGCTTCGAATTTAGTTTATTTTGGCATTTATTTCATTTGGAGTTATTCCTCCTGGGACTAATTTCATGGTGCCTGATATATTTAAAAATTAAAGTAGTTTTGTTAGAGGTGATCATGTTAAAAAATGTTTTTCTCTGTGTGTGTATATCTTACAGCATAGCAAATTCATGTGCGCTTACTTTTTAAAATATACGATTAGTGCATCGCAAAATAAGAAAAGTTTTTTTTACAAGTAGCCTTAATCTACTTCAGCGAACACTTGGGCTGTATAAAATATCCCTTGAGTTACGGTAAAAACTTCGCCTGCAAAATAATGTGTTGAGTACTCAAAAAAGTTTTAATACTTCTTATAATTTACTTGAAAGAACCATTAAATGTTACAAGGGATGTCCCAAAATTAAAGCTTTTTAAAGTAAGTCATTATTTTTTACCTACATACATACATCTAAAGTAGTTTTAGAAAAAATATACTTAATAATCAGTGAAAACGCTACTCATTTTGAAAAAGTAAGCGTAGTTTTAACTGGAATAATAATAATAATAATGTATATGTAAAATTGAAAATAAAACGTAAGAATTTTCAGAAGTGGCATTCAGGTGAGAAGTTAATTATTTCGAATTCAGTTATCGAAATGCCAAAAAAATGTTAAATACATTTGTAAGTGTTAAGGCTGAATTACACGAACGTCGCTGTTCCATAACTTTTTACATCCACAAAATTCTGTACGGGAAAATAAGTAAGTTTTTGTCACATAAATCCTTGTTTTTTAATGTCGTAAAGGGTATATGTAAAGGCTTTAATTAGCTTGCAAAATTAATAAAAGCAGTCCATAAATGGCCGAGTTATAGACAAAGCAACTACCATTTTTATTCCTACAAACAATTTTATTGTAAGCGACAAATTTCATACAAAATTTATACGAAATAAAATAAAAAAGCTCTCTCCTGTAAAATTTGATTTTTGGCGCTTACACTATTTTCGCGGTTAGGGGTCGATATTCTTAGGCTATTTTTGGGTCGTACAATCTTTGTCTAATTGTTTTTGTTATTTCGCCTCTACAGTTTTACATATTCAAGAACATTTTTCAATCAAGCTATTTTATTTAAATTTAATAGGATTTCACCTTGTAAATTTACAACCAAACATTCTTATATTTAACTTATGTTTTGAAAATTTGGCTGCTGAATGCTTCTGATTAGAAGTTCTAGAAATAAAAACTGTCTTAGTGAGTATTTGTTTGCTTATTTAAAAACTAAAATAACTTTCATTCTTATTTTGCCATTTCACAATGTTCAGTGAACGAGTTTTAAGCAAATTAAAATTACCAAAAACTGACATGACGACTAAATCGTTGTCTTGCATATCTTTTAAATTAAAAAAATTTCGTTAGGTCAGCTGTAAAAAACCGTCTTACCTTGTGGTTTTAATAGCATGTAATGCAGTTGCATCAATGGCATTGATAAAGGACATAGACAACGAAAACACTATTTCGCTTACAAGCGTTTTCAATTGCCCTAGATGTTGCGGGATTAAACATACTCAGACAGTTTTCGTCGTGGTAATTTTAAAGAATGAAAGAAAGTATGTTAACATCGTAAAGAGACATGCTGGCTGTATTTTGTCTTTCTTTTTTTGTATGGAGATCTTTTTTAACTTGTACTACGTTCTTAATGTCAAACTCCATCCAAACAAATTTTACAGCCATTTTATATAATATAAGACAGAAATGTTGTTGGAATGAAATGTAATATATTTTTCTAATATAATTTCCGGCATATGTTTGCCGCGTCAACGATTTTTGCTGTTCAGTGGAATTCTAGACTACTTTTTCCAATAAATCTGGCCGTATGGCATTAATGGTGACTTGAATATTGGCATTACCCAATGACTTAACCCATTCACTACCGTACTATAAGAATCACAGATTGTTTGTTGAAATTGGCACAAACTCGTTTTAAATGACTTTTGGTGTATATGGAGATCGATCCATAGTGTACTATAGGCCTCATATGAGGACGATTCATGGGAGAGACTTAAGTGCTCCTAAGACCGCTATAAAGCTTTTACATTAAATCGGCAAAACCCACTTTTACTTGTTTTTTTCTAAATATTTTAAGATTTTTTGTTGTAATTACATAAAATATATTTTCCCATGACATTAAACCTTTTTCCAGTCTCTTATTCTTACAGACTTTACCAACTTTTTCTTAACTTAAAAACTTGACGTTCAACTTTTTGTAAGTAAACTTTTTAAACTTTTTAATACACATTTTTAAACTTGATCGTGTCCTCAAGAAAATCAATAATTAGTAGAAACTAAACATTTGCATTTACATGGTTGTAACTACAAATTCATACTTAGTTCGTTTTATCGTTGTAGCAAAAAATTATATTTTTCCACATTTTTTTCATCTTCGCTAATAAATAAAAAGTTCTTTTCAGTTGTTATTTTATTTGACGCACAAGTATTTATAAAGTTACAACTAGATACACATATATTCTTATAGTACTTTAACTTAGTTGATACCATGAAAACTTGCATCACTAAAAGCGTCTAAAGAAAATAATGTGGAAGAAGTAGAAAAAGATAGGACAGATATCTAAAAATGAAAAAATAAACAAATTTACGTGGCAGTCAGAAGGCGTCTCAAACTGGCAATAGATAAAGAGCAAAATTAAAGAAAACATTTTGCTTCGCATAAAGTTTTTTCCATATTTAAGTTGCAACATTTGAATGCCAGTAAAGTTTTCGAGGAAAATAAGCTCTTGTATAGGTTTCATTAGTACAAAAGAAAAGTACGTGTAGCTTTTGCTAGTTATTTATTTTTGGAAAGTGAAAGGAAAATGTTTTTCTTTGTACAGTGCACATTGAAGTAAATTTAAAAATAAGGTACCTTTATTAAGTTAAAAGATCACCTAGAATTTTGTTTTTCAACAGGTGTATCTTGAAATATCATGACTATTTCGACATTTTACCTGTTGACATATTAGTTGCAAAAAGTTCAGAAATTATTTCAATAAATTCAATTTCACTTTGGCGCTGAACTCATTTAGAAAGAACCCACAATTTTTTTTTGCAAAAGTAATTTTTCGACGAAAACCATTTACTTTTTCTAAAGGGCAAAATTGTCCTACTTGGGCTTTTAAGCAATTATTAGAAAACCTTTTCAAGGTAAACGTTACACTTTATGACGCGCTATTTAGTTTGAAGATGTAATATGATTTATTGCAAATACTTATACTCATGCAAAGGTATTAAATGTTGTCGTATTGAACACCACCGGTATATTTTTTGCGTATTCATGATAAAAATAGACTCCTTATGCAAACAAAATTTAGAGTTCACATCAGTTAACTAACTCATTAAGCCCAGCAAAAGTGTATGGATTTTAATGGGTTAACTATTTTGAACTTTAATTTTTTTTATATCAAAATCAAATCTAGTGCATGCTAAAAACTAAAAATCGGTTTCATAATTAATTAGCGTCTGTCTAGCTCATTCTTGCCAAATATGTATTTCGAAAGGACATTTCGCTCCTTAATTACAAAACAGTCATATCTCAAAAATTTTAAGTTATTTAAGCAAAAGTGTTCCTTTATACCTTCTTTGTTTGTATAACAAAAATCAGCATTATTATAATAGCAAAATATATTTTATTAAATCTGTATATAAAGATACATATTGAAAACTTTAATCACATTTTGCCAAGTTTGATTTTTTTTGAGATATAACCATGTTATAATAAGCAATACAAACTTTAATTAAAATTTCGTGGCATAAGTTTTTTTTTATAGACATTTAGTGTATAAAACAAAACAGGAAATTAAAAAAAAAAATTAGAATGTAATAGATTATTTGTATAAGAATTTTTCTAATTGTAAATAATTTTTTCTATTGTTATTATTTTTTCATTATTTTGTGAACGTTATTTTTATTGTTTAGTTATTTCCCTGACGGTGATACACATTGCTGTATTGAAATATTGGAACTATAAAATAAATGTTATCTAATTTTCCATATAAAAAAGAAAAACCTCAAGCTTAATAAATAATATTGCAATTTTTTTTGTTGTTGTGAAAGATATTTGTTTAGGGGCTATCTTTAATACTGAGATTATTCAGTCTGTTTTCAATACAAATTCAACTTTCTATAAAGAAAGTATTTTCGTCAATTCCGTCGCGCTAACTAATCTTGACAGGGTGCTATTTCGGAGATAATTTTTTTCAATACTAGGCGAAATAATACATGTAATGTTTTTTGTATTCTTATTTTTTTCTTAAAAATTTTTCAATAGCTGAAATAGAGCAATATTAATAAATTTCCCTTTAGTTTACATTTGGATTCAAATGGGTCCAAATGAGAACTGCTTCTGTAAAAAAGGGGAATAACAGCAAAAGTGAAACATGTGCAGGGCTGCCGTTTTTGGTTATTTCTAACCAAAATTGGTTATATTTTTTTTCAATGTGGAAATGTGAATATTTTTTTCATTTTGGTTACTTTTTTCTAAAATAATAATGCGTACGAATATGTTTTTCTTGATACAATTATTAACGAGCTCGAATAATTTGTAGGTACTGTGTACTACGATTTTTTCATTATTTGTTACCAAGGAAGCGAAGTTTTTTATAATTTATCGAAAACAAAAAATCTCTTTCAAAACAGTAACCAAATAATTTTTTAAGATTTTTGCTAAGAAAATATTGCCATTTGTGACTTTTATATCAAAAACGCAATGTTCTGAAATCGAAAACAAATGAAGTTTTAATCAATGGAAATTTTAAATTATTTTTTTTTAAATGAGCGTTGTTTTTCTTGATTTTAAGAGTAGTAAAGACTAAAGGTAGGAAGTGAATAAAATCATGAGAAATCGATTTCAGAAAATTTGTTTTAGTGTTTCTAAAAACCTAAATTCAGAACATTAAACTTATTTTCAGAAGTATATTTTTATACAAATTTGAAAATACACATATCAATATAATTTTAAAATTTATGGAATTTTCTTTAAGAAATGGCTGTAAGTTTTAAGAAATTTGAAATTTTACTGTTGATAGCTTGTCGGTATGTATATTTTTTAAAATAATTGTTTAGTAAAAAAAACATTGGACTGTCAGTCATATACTTTACGAAAGGCGAATTTGTTTATATTCGCCTTAATATTTTTCAATAAGAGAATTAAGTTTTTATAATATTTTAGATACATACATATGTATGTATATTAGGGTGGCCCAAAATACAAAACTATCGAATATTCGCGCTCCACAACGCTGATCCCATTCGAATAGTGCTTAAAAATGTTCAGTCCAAATTTTACCACAATCGTTCAATATTTAGAGGTTGCGATAGTTTAATGATTTTTCGGGGTGAGATATTTTTGTTTATTTAAAAATAGAAATATTTAATAAAACAAATAAATAAGGAATTAATAAAACTGTATAGTATTAGGTACAAATTATCACATATTTAATTTTTTTTTTAAATTATCGATAGCCATTTTTGCAATATTATCTTTAGAAACCCCGGGAAAGTGGTTTCTATGGTGATCAACTAATCTTAGCAAATATTGTTTTTGCTCCACATTTTTCGTGATTAAGCTCTTAAATCGGGTTACCAAAGCAACACCTCGTTCTCTTTAAAAACATTAGAAAGCATGACCTCAAATATATGATGGTGACAAGCAATCCATATTAGGTATTTATTTAATCCTTTTTCAATTAAAGTACATGCACCCAGCTTTAAAACAGTATTGGAGGCGGTAGTGTCAAAGCATAATCCTCGAATTTGGTTTTTATTGACCAATCGGTACAGCCACACTAACAAGCGTTAGCATGTTCTGCAACGGTTCCTTTTGTGATCTTCGGAACTGCTAAAAGTTTTTCTTTTCCATTGCCACTGATGAGTACAGCAACTCAATCAACTTTTTTGGTTTCATCAGAAATATCAGGCAATAATTTGCTGTCCCAGTGCAATACGACGGACTATTGTAAAGAGAATGAATCCTTATCTGCTTCTAAAATCTTTTTTCAACAAGTACAACAATGATAAGCCAGAAGTAAATGCATGTAATATAAGATGTGAAACATAAAAGTCGCCATTCATCGCGACCTCTAAATATTGTTGCATTGATCCAATTTTTGGTATAAACAAATATTTACGTAAAAGAAACAAAATCAAGCTTGTGGAGATAGTATTGGACTATACTTTTACTTTTCCAAACAAGCGTGGGCCACTCTAATGTATATGGTAATTGGAAAATATTTACATAAAATGCATTTCGCATATCGGCAATCGTTTTTAATTTCGCCATATCGCCAAACAAAAATTTCCATCGAAATTAAGAAATCGCCACATTTGACAGTCCTGCCAATAACAGCTAAAAAGCGGAAAACAATTTTCCATTTTTGTTATTTATAACTGGCATATTAAAAAATATTCCATTATTATCTTTCAATATACGGAATTTTGTATGGAAATTTTACTGTTTTTTGTCACGAAAAAAATCTTAAATAAATAAAAACTTTTAAGTTTCTCGTTATTTTTTGTTATAACCTTTGAATTGCAATGCAACTTAAAATAAATTTTAATGATTTTCGCATTTAATAAAAGGCATTTTAAATTTGGTTATATTTTTTTTCATTTGGTAACTTTTGCAAAAATTTTGGTTGTAAAAATTGAATTGGTTGTGGCAGCACTGAACATGTGTAATAGCAAGAAAATAAATAATAATATTCTCTCTCTCTCTCTCTCTCTCTCTCTTTGGTTTCGGGGATAAGTGTTTAAAATTTTTCTAAAATTATTTGTCTCTGAAGCTTTTTCTCGATGCAGCGCTGCCAGAAGTAAGATTTTACCTTATTTTTTAAGATTTTTTAACCGATAAAAGATTTTAAGATTTTTTCCCCAAAAACAAGACTTTTTGTTTTATCATGACGAAGATTTGGTTCAATTAAAAAAACCTTCTTTGTTCCCATTTAAACTAAATAATACAATTTAGTATAAGAAATTAAATTTTTTATAATGGTTTTTTTTTTGTTTATTTTGTATTAATTTAAATATGAATTGTTTTTATTCTTTATAATAAAAAAAAACTACTTTTTTCCAAAAATAAGATTTTTTCTTCAAAAATAAGATTGTTTTTTGGTGAAATTAAGATTTTTTGCTAAAAATTTCTGGCAGCCCTGTCTCGATGTTATTTTACACTAAATTCAATTTGATGCTTAATGAATTTAATTTTTTTCACTTAATATAAATTTCCAAGGTTTCGTTTAAATGTAGTAAATTTCCATTTCATATTATTGATAAACTGAAATTTATTGTTGATGGCATAAGCTATTCCTATGTGCATTTCACTGGTTGCTTAGGCCAGATCATTAGGAAGCTTCATCCAAAGATTTAATACAAACACGCAAAGAAAAAACATGGTAAACATATTCTAAGAGCAACATATTATAATAAGATTCATGATTGTAGTCACCATACTACGATAATTAATGAATCATATTACGGCCAAATGTATTCGTAATATTACATCGTAATATTTTTTCCATAATAATATTCTTATCATGTTAATCATAATAAGTTTCGAGGTTATCAAATAAAGAAGTAATCATATTATTGTCGAGCTTCGAACCAGCTCTTGACGAGTACGGACGTGTATCAGTGAGTAAAAAAAAATTAAAATTCAGTGTTTTGACAGTCTTTACAACACCAAAAAAATTTGCGCCACTTTTGAAAAATTTTATATTGGCTCTAGAATTAAACTACTTTTACTAAAAATAAAACAAAGCAAACACTTTTACAATAACTAACATTATGTTTCCCTAATACTTCAGTACAAAACTTTTTATTTAAGTTTTTAAGCGATTTAAGTTTTGACATTCTTCATAAAAAGTTTAAGTTTGCCCAATGTTCAATTAAAAAACGATCTAGCCATCGAAGCTGAAAAGGCCAGTGCGACGATGAGAACAAGAGACTTATATTAAATACCAAAAACACTAACAGACAGCAAACATGTCAACACCAAACCTTTTAAGAATTCTGGGAATGAGCTGGTGTACTCCAAAAAAGAGCAAGTAAAACTGTGGGAAGACTATTACACAAATATGCTATCTAACGACAATAGCACAACAAACTCGATGATATGCAACTGTACTGAAACAGAACATCAGGCGCGTATTAAAAACATCGACATAGAGCCACCTGACTTTGTAGGGATCCAATCTGCAATTACTTCTCTGAAGTGTCATAAAGCTCCAGGCCCCGACTATTTACCACCAGAACTGCTAAAGGTAGATTGCACAACCACAGTCCAGTTACTTAAACCGCTAATAGAGCATTTCTGGGTAAATAAACATCTACCGGATGAACTTAAAGAAGGTCTAATAATTAAGATTCCAAAGAAAGGTAATCTGACTGAGCTAAAAAATTGGAGAGGTCTCACACTTTTAAACATGACAAACAAGATCATTGCTCACATAATAAACAAATGCATTTCTGCTACTATTGAGCCAGAACTTCGCAACGTACAATCTGGTTTCAGGAGAGGTAAATCTTGTATAGACCATATCAGCAGTCTTCGTATAATAGTAGAAGAATCAGTCGAGTGGAGGTCTGCATTATATTTGCTTTTTGTAGATTTTGAAAGGGCATTTGACACGTTACACCAACCGGCCATATGGCATGCTTTAAGATGTAAAGGGATTCCAGAACACCTGATCCAACTGACGAAATGTTTATACGATAACGCATCCTGTCGTGTATTACATGATGGACTTATAAGCAATAAATTTCCAGTTGAAAGAGGAGTACGACAAGGTTGCGTGCTCTCTCCACTTCTTTTTAACATCGTTCTAGATGTTGTAATGGAACAATCGATGAAAGGTGATCGTGGTATAGCTTTTGGGCTGCAGGGTAGATTGGATGATTTAGATTATGCCGACGACATATGTCTTCTGTCACATAACTTCAATAACATGCAAACCAAACTAAATATACTTGTTGAAAATGCATCCAGAGCTGGTCTTAAGGTAAACATATCTAAGACAAAAAGATTGCGTATTAACACCAACAACACCGAGCCTCTAAAAATTTTAGATCACCCACTACTAGATGTAGACAAGTTTTGCTATCTCGGTAGTAAAATAACTACATCCGGTGGTAGCAAAGAAGCTATATGTTAGCGCATTGTCAAAGCAAATCAATCATTTGGCTCACTAATTAAAGTGTGGAAGTCCAATCGTATAACTCTTCGCACGAAAATAAAACTTTTTAATTCAAATGTAAAATCAGTTTTACTATATGAATGTGAAACATGGAACATAACAAGTGAAGACTCAAATGCACTCCAGGTTTTTGTTAACCGTTGTTTGCGATGAATTTTATGTGTTTTTTGGCCTACAAAAATTTCAAAAAATGATCTATGGCGTAAAACCCAACAAAATCAAATCATGTTAGATATCCGTTTGAAAAAGTTTAACTGGCTGGGTCATACCTTTAGAAAAAGACATGACGACGTCACAAGAAAAGCTCTTGATTACCATCCCCAGGGCAGCGGGCGTAGAGGAAGACCCGTAAATACAAATACTTTTAGCCAGAACTTCATGGAGAGAAGCAAAAAGACTAGCCGAAGATAGAATTCAATGGAAAGCTTTTGTACTGGCCCTTTGTTCCAACTAGGAATCCCAGGAATTAATATACATATAATGTTCAATTAGAATAATATACACGTACATTTATAATAAATTTAACACAAATGTATATGGGCTACTTCAAATTTTTTGAGCACCTGCTGAAACCGACATACTATGGCTCTTATTTCGTTAAGTTTTATGAATTGAAAAAAACGTTGTACAGGGTTTGGATGACTATACTTGAAGGATATGACGTGCAAAGTTTTACGTTGATAAGTCCTCACCTTAAGAATTGGTGGTCATCTAAAATTCGAAAAATTAAAAAAACGACTTGAAACTTGCAAGAGTTTTTTCATTCATTCCGTTTTCTTTGTATAGTTTTAAGCTTTCAGATCCAAACCCATACAAAATATAGTCACTAGACTTGAAGGATATATCCACTAAAAAAAAATTTTGATATCGCTGCTGGGTAAAAAGTTGCATGGTGTTTTAAAAATTTTCCGAATTTTGAAATTTTTGAAGATTTTACATAGAGTTTTTGCGCCGTTTAATAAAAATGAGTTTTAAGCGCAGAATTAAAAAAACTGCGTAGTTTTATAAAGTTTGAGGTGTATCAAGTTGGTGTCAGCGCACCAATAACGTATCACGGACATCACAAACTTAAAAGAAATTAGCGTAAATTTTTTAAATATGTATCTTTTTTGCGTCTGATGTGAGTATCTTCGTAAAGGCCACCTCCGAGGCGAAAACGCACTTTAAAATTTTTAAACGCAAAAATTTTATGAACTTTTGAAAATTTATGCAAAAAAACAATTTACTTTTCAGCTTTTTTTTTAGATCAAAACATGTCATGGGAACATGTTTAGGTATCTAAATAGATTCTTCGCGACGGACTTAACTGATAAAGTGCAAAAAAAAATATTTTTTTTTAACCCTGGCGCGTGCAGCGGCAGTTTTTTCCAAACACATTTCGCTTTGTGAAAACGCACCAAAAAATTTTAAGGATTTCAAATTTTATGGAGGAAACAAAATGTTTCTAACCTCAAAAAGCATCCTTGTATGAAATAATTGATTTGGTTTCAAATTATACATTTAAAAGTCCTGAAATTCGTAAAAAAAAGACTGAGAAGCGAAACAAATTATGATCATAGTAGCTTTTGCTGAATGCTTAATTTTAAATAAATTTTTATATGCATACACGATCAAAAAAAATTTTTTTATATTTTTTTTCCAGTGTATTTTAAAAAGTATTCAAGATTTTACAAATATTTTAGTGTGCTAAGAAAGCCCTTAAGGGCTATTATCCACACGCGTTATCCTTTTTCAATTTTACCAAAAACTGTAATTTTTATATTTTTTTTTTAATTTTTAACTCTAAACCGCAGTAAAATTTGCGCCGTGTAACAAAAATGATTAACGCGAACGGATTTCACATGCTTAAATATCGGTTTATACACACGCAAATCAACATTGATGTCAGACAAAAAAAAAAAAAATAAAAAAAATGTCTAGGTGTCGTAAATTTTTGAAGTTGCTCATATAAATTCATTTTTAAAACAACCGTTTAATTTTACCAAAATACCCGGTTTATTCGATATTCGAAGAATGGACATTTTAATATATCCGACTTGGGCAAACTAATATAACCGGTTAAAATCGGTCGAATACTAACCGTTCGATCTCCCTAAAAATTACGCTTATCCTGAGTCATCCAGACATAGTATGACCACCTACTGTGCTTGCCTATTACTGGCTTTGCAATTGTTTTTTCTATTATTGTTGAGTTTGTTATTGGGATTTTGTTATTCTCTTTTGTTTCCTAGTTCGTTTTTCATTTGTGCGTTTTTCGTTTTGGTTGCCTTTTTCACTTCAAATCCTGTTTTTTCTTCTGCTAGTGTCAGTGTTTTAAAGAATATATGCTTTTCTTATTTCATTCTTAAATTTTTCTTTCTTTTGGTGAGCAGTTTTTTCATTAGACTTCCTTTAAAAGTTTGTATCTATAATCATTGTCATCAGCATCATGGTTCTGTTGTGTTGCTGTGGGTGGTTTCTTCTTTGCAAACTTATTGTTGTCATCGTCAGTGCTGCAGATGCTGTAAATTTTTCTAGAAGTTTTCTCTCTCCTTAAACTGGCTGACTGTAGAGTTGTTTACATGGGGGTGTGAGTGTTATTGTATATGAAAAAGCTTATTTTTGCATCTGCATTTTTTTTCTTTCTTCTGTGTGTAAAGTTTGCAAATTTTTTATATGACTTTCGAATGTGTTGTTGATTTTTGTTGTTTATAGAAATATAATTGTATTTGTAGAGATGTGCTGCTATGAGTGTATTTGTCTATCTCTTGAAATGTGTGAATTTTTTGCTATTGTATTTGTTTTTGATATATCATTGTTCACATTACAAATGTATTTTATACTAGACATTAAATGTTTGTTAATAAAACAACATGAAAAAAAACAGTTTTAAAAACAAACTTATTTAAATTTAATTTCAAAAGATATTGTGTATCTATTTTCTTAAGATACCAATACAGAATAAATAAATTTGAGTATTGTAATTGGGTTGCAAATTGCATATAAATGTGTTGCTTTTTTGGGTTTTTAAAGTAGATTTTAATAAGGTTTTAAAAACAAAGAAGTAAACAATAAACTTTAAATTTAATTATACATAGTGTGTTTGTTCTGAACTGTGTTAACTTGTTAATATTTGTCTACTATACATCAAGTTTACAATGATTTTTAAATATGAAGAGAGAAAAATGTAGACTGAGAGAAGCAAATAAATTTATAAAAAAATTTAAAAGTTTTTTAAAATAAAAATGTTAAATGATAATTCAAAGAATAATTTTAAAAATATAGACAATAATCCACTAATAAATAATATTTAAAAAAAATATATAAATGTTCACTAAAATCAATTGCTCAATCTTTTGATGCGATATTGATACAACGTTTTTGGAAGAATATCAGGCTATTGAGGACTGTGGCCAACAATTATTCTGTACATATCAATGACCTTCTCCGAAAAAGGGGCCTATTGTGCGAAAATAAAGTCATCTTATTCTACACCCTTTTAGGTACCAGAATCCACAGTCCAAAACCATTTTTTGACACACTACGTCCCTTTTTTCGGTGAAGGTCACATATATTAATTACAAAGTCAAGCCCTAAGAGGAAACGTTAATTTTTAAAATTCCGTTAAAAATTCATCCATTTTGACAGTTACTCCTAAAAAGTTTATATCAAGATACTAGGGTTTTTTCCCGGGAATTTCAATTATTTTATTTCCCGTTTTCCCGGGATTTTTGTTGCGGGATCCCGGGAAATAAAAGTGCCTCATAGTTTCAGAAAAAAACTATTTATACTTTGAAATTTAGTTTTCTATTCTCTAAAAATTAGAATCTGTTGATGGGTTGTCCATTATATCAATAACAAGAAGCGAGTAAGTTCGTAAATCAATCTACTGACGCAATAAATCCACTAAAAGCAGAATGTGCCATGCAACAATAAATAATTAGTAAATTTAGTAAAGTGAAGAGTTAATAAAGAACATAAAATCAAAATATGATGCAGGCATTAAATTTTAATTGTCCATGGAGTCTTAAAAATAGGAGATATCCAAAAATATCGCTCCTTTATTGCAGAAAAGTCGTATCTACAAAAAACATCAACCTTGGCAAAATACGATTAAAGTTTTCAAAACGTACCGACTTAAAGATATATTTTGCTATAACTTCGGTTCAGTTTGAAAAAAATACCGATTTTTTTGTTACAAGAAAGTATGAAGGAACACTTTGCTTAATTAACTTAAAATTAAAAAAAATTTTTGAGATATGACGATATGTTTATAAAGTGACACGTGTAAGATACTACAACATACAATATTAAAAACACATTGTCCTAAAGATTACAGGTGGATCTTGTAAGAAGAAGTCCGTTTGATGCTATTTTTTGCATCGACCTTGACAAACATTTGACTGATATAGACGTTGTTTATAAAAAAGAAAAATTACTTCGGACTGTGAATTAGAAATATGCAACAACTTTAAACTTTTGCACTTTAAACTATTTGTCCAATCTCGGTACAAAAGTGAACGAAATTTTTCGGAAACATGGTAATAAGTAAATAAAATGAGAAATATACTCTTTGCCGTCCTTCTTAACGCACTGAGTGTGCCTTAATGTCATTTCCTAAGCTGTTGAAAAATGTTAATATATTTATTAAATTAAATCTTATTATTTCTTCGACCTTTCTTTAATTAAAATAAAAAGTTTTTTCTTTTTTTGGCCTCGAGCTCGAAAAAACTTTTTATTTTAGTTAATATATTTATTTAAAATATTTTATCTAATTTATGAATTTACTTTTTGATCTCATAACTTGAGTACCGCAATTCTTGTTTGTTTTTATTATTGCTTTATGAATTAAATTGTTATGCTTATGTTATCTTTTTATCTTGTATCTAGAGCATAATGATTCGAAAGTTACATATAAAAGCGTAAGGTAATAATAATTCAATTTCCTCTATCAACCTTTAATTAATTTTTGTATTATTTAGGCATTTCATTTACTTACTTTGTAAACAAGTTCCCTTACGCTTTTTTAAAAAAAAGTTATTTGCATTAATTTAAAACAAATTTACTTTGTATTATTTATATGGAGCGGGATCCCGGGAAATTTAAAAAAATTTTCACTTTTAATATGATTGTGGGTTCTTGATGGAGGAATATTTTAACCATAATATAGTTTTCGCTGACAATTATATCGTTTTATTAATCATAATAAGTTTAAAATTTTCTTTGAGAATAGTTTGGTTGGAGGTAACCATATTTAAACCTGTTTTTTCTCTAGGTGTATTTTCTATCATTAAAATATTCATCTGCTTAGCTTTTATAACTGATTGACATGATACTTATTAAAAAGTATCATTTGGTCCACCTTGGCAAATTATAATTGCCTTATGTTGTTCTTATTTTAAGCTTTATTTGTGCCACTTATGTCACTACATAAATCATCTAAGGCAACAACAATACCAAAAAAATAATAACAAATTATGTTAATGGAAACAAGGCATCGCAATATTATTAAAAAATGTATGTAGAAAATATCGTTGAAAATTATTTATTATTAATTTATGTATGTGTCTCACAACCCCCTTCACAAGGAGGCAGAAAACTCAGCCAACAGTTAACAGCAACAACCATAATAAATTCAGGTAATTGTAAATGATTACTTCCTTTTTTTGGTGTTATTGTGGTTGGAAGTGGCTTTAAGTGCTGATGAGTAGGAAAGGGACGCTTTGTGTCTGCGGTTGGGTGTAATATGCTGCAAATAATAGGACCAGTCCAAACACGTCTGCAAAATGTTGCCCACAAGGGACTAGGACTAGTCCAAAAGTAACCCAAACGAATGAAAAAACATGGTCTATTTAACATTATGATGTCCTAGGGCAGTACCATATAACCCAGCTTTGGATTACAAAAAGAGTAGTCTTAAAACTACTCCATTGTATATGCAAGAGGATTAGTTTTAACTTCGTTTAAAAACGAAAACATGTCGTTAAAAACGAAGACATGTCGTCTCACTACAAACACTTTTTCACAACGACATGGTCCATTTAATCAAAATGGATCAGATGGTCCAATATTATTTGCGGGGATCTTTGAAGTTGTTTTTTTCTGATAGCATAATTTTGCTAAAGTTGATATTGTATAACCTAGAACGCACATTGCACTTATGGATTCGAAATGACAAATTAATAAAACAGTGTAATATTTGTTTTTTTTTTTTTTTTTTTTGTTTTTCATGTTGAACATTTTTAGAAAAATTCCTAGAAACTGATTAAATAGATTTTATAGGAAGTTTCATGAATAGAACATTTTGCAAAATTTCACTATTTGTAGGAAATTTTGTCATACCACACTTTTTAGAGGAAATTTTGTCAAATTACACTATTCATAACAACATTTCTCTTTTTATAGGAACATATGCCAACTTCCCCTATTTATTTATAGTTAGAAAAGTTTCGAAAAATTTACTATTCATAGGAAATTGTCACTATTTGTAGGCAATGTGAAAAATGTTTTCTTTATATAGGAAAATTTGCAAGATTTAAAGAATATTTGCGAAATTTCATTGCTTATAGGATTTTGCCGTATTACCCTATTTATAGGAAATTTTGTGGAATTCCACTTTTTATAGGCAAAATTTGCGGAACTCAGCTATTTATACTAACATTTCGCTGTTTCTAGGAACTGGCGTTGAAAATTTTAAAACGCAGTAAGAATTTCTGTAGAAATCAACAACAATATTTTAATACATTAATGACATTATTTTTGCTTTCAATGTAATTTTTTGTGTTGCGTTTTACACTATAAGGGCTTAAGTGAATTTTCGATATTTATTTGAGATTAATTGCAATATTGTTACAAAATTCTAAATTTTTTTTAACGCGATTTGAGTTGAAACATTTTTAAACTTTAATTTTAAAATAAAATTTACAAACATGTTTTCATTTGCAATTTAATAAAACTCTAAACTTATATACAAGCTCTGTTGGCGTATGGCCCGTGTAAACACCGAGGGTGCCATCTGGCATCCTCACATTTAGTGTGGTGAGCTGGCCAAAATTATATTTTTTTTTATCAATCTTTTATAAACTTTCATAGAAGCCAGAAACCGTAAAGTGGAAAATTTTGGTAATTTTCCGAAGAAAAATCTGTAAATTTTTTGGTGGAAATACCTGCTTCGTAGTAAGGGAATGCCGTGGCACTTGAAATATTATTTTTTCTTTAATGAAACTTGTTAAGAGCTCCTTTACTTACTTTACTGCATATCTGTAAGTCTTATTGCGTAGCGCAGCATTGTACGCATATATCTTTAAATGTATCAATTTTTTATTAGGAGGTTACTATTATTTGCAAATGAGTAAATAGGGTTGAAAGCTTGGCATAGGAGGTAATTTAAGAAAATAAGAACTAGAGTAGGAGAAAGAATGAATGCTTGCGGCACCCCTGAATGAATTTACCAAAATGGTAAATGAAACGGCACTATTTTTCCGATAACAGGGCTAGAAGGTCAGCAGTATAGCAACCCGAAAATCAAGCGCATGCTCTCGGTGAGATTTGGTTTCAAAAAGACGGCGCAGCGAGCCATACACAACGTGAAACAATAACTTTTGGTGAGCACTTAATTTCATGTTTTGCTATGGTATATTGTCCACCTAGATCGTGCGATATCACACCTTTGGATAATTTTTCCGGGGATATGTAATGTCTGAGGTCTTCAGGAATAAGTCAGCTACGATTGACGCTTTGGAAGCTAACATTACATATTTTATTCGCGTGAGTTCAGGACCACCTCCAACGAAGTCATTGCCAATATTTCCATGATATAATTTTCAAACAGTTAATGCCATAAATGGTTCTTTTAACCGATTATAAAAGTTTTAAGTTCAATGTATGTGTTTTATTTTACATTATAAATCCAAACTTAAGATGAATCCCCGATATAGCTATTAATCATTTTTTTCTATAATCCATACTCAGCCCGGTCATGTGCGACTCTTTGCAAACTATCACTCAATAAAACTTATTTAATAATGAAAAAATAATTATTTTTTTATTTTCAATAAAAAAAAATATTTAAACCAAAGTAAAGACAGTATTTTTACAAGCCTTGTTCATTTTTTAATAGCTCATAATTCTCATTCGGTTTACAGTTTTATTTGTATAATATCTTTAGTTTTTCAAAGTCTTTGAAAAAAGGTTTCCTGATGATCTCTCCTAAGCAACAAGCGAAATGCTCATAGGAACTAGCTTATCCCCCACAATACATTTTAGTGTAACTGTCAAAGAAAAAAAATTTGGAGTTTGGAACATCATAATAAATGAATAAATAAATAAAGATTTGATAAACATTTTGATTGATTTATTAAAAATTTCCAAAAAAATTATTTTGGGCAACAACTTTTTTTATTAACTCAATAAAACAGGTTGTTGACTAAAAATTCAATAACTACCCTAGAGGGAAGCGAACTGACACCAAATTAGTCCCGTCGTTGGTGGTAGAGACCGGTTCTAGTTCTAACACTTTATATGAATAAGACCTATCACTTTTACATGGGGTTGTCATTGGAGGGAGCCAATTGACACCATTTGACCAGTCACAGATCTATTCGCAATGAACGTGCTTAGTGTCAGTAACTACAATGTAGTATTATTTCAATACAATGTAGTAGTATTTCAATAATTTAATTCAAGAACCAAATTTTAGAAAGTACCAAAAATGTGTCACAGCACCGGTGAAGACCGTACTGTAATTCATTACTTTTTTGCCTTTTTGCTCATCATAAACCAGTTAAGGGATTGATTCTTCTTTCACTTGTCATGAGTCCTTTCTTTTTGTACTTGCTCTTTTTCACAAATCCCAGGACCAAAAATCGTCATCGCAGAAAATTCAAAATCAAAAAAAATATTTTAATCAAATATGGGTTTTTCGTATTCAAATATGAAAATTGTTTTTTTCTGTGTATTAGTGTACTTAAACACGCTTATACTATTTTTATTCTGTGATCTTATATTCCTTTATGCAGCATAATTTACAACTTAATGTATAGAATTTAAATGTTTAATGGTACGTACGATAAGCCTTAAATAATGGAAGTTTAAAAATATTAGCACAAAAATACACAAAAAATTTATATAATTAAATAACTTAACTAATTTTTTTTTGTCTTAGTTATAAAATTTCTAACGATAAACATTAAAATTTAATTTAATAGCTTAAGATAATTTAATCTTTTTTTTATGTAGAAATTTATGTTAAGAAAACATGCTGTTAACAATAAATGACCAGCAATTTTTTTTTTAGATATTAAAAGAAATACTAACACTGTGCTACACTAGAAATTTGTAAGGGTCCTTTTAGCGCAGCTCGGTTTTTTTTATTATTATTAAATCTGTGTAATGAAGATTGTGTTTTGTTGGTGGCACTTCGTTAGTCCTTTTTTAATGAAATATCGGCAATCGTAAAGTCAATAACCCTACAGTTAGGTTTGAAACATTTTGGTATGTTTGTTTTTCGCTTAAGCCTGGTAGCCTGTTCAAATTTGTGAAAAATGTTGAGCAACATTAATTATTTCACACGAAAATTTTGACATGTATCAATGTTACCTATCATTCGAGTTTGTACAATTTGACGTTTTTATTCCTGCAAAGTATGCGACATTGTTTTGCGTATGTAAACAAATCGCACATGTATTTAAATAAAAATTATTTTTTTATTAAAAAAATTAACAAAAATTATTTTTTTATTAAAAAAATTAACAAAAAAGAATATAAATATGGATAAAAAACTGTTACCGGTTGTGTTATTTTAATTTTTTATTTTTTGTTTAATAATCAGTTGATACTTTTTTGCTTCTGCTTCAAATTCCACGTGAAATAATAAAATGTTGCCAGAAACATGTCCGAGCTTTTTTACAAAATGAACAGAGTACAACTCTATCAACATTATTTCATTGATATTCCGCACAAGTTTTTTTCATATGCGTTTTGACAGCATTTCACGTGAAATGGCTTAAGACTTCGGAACGACTGAACATGTCAAATGAGCACACATGTCAAATTAAACACATACATTAGCGATCATACCTTTCAAATTAACACATTGGCAAATGTGCAGATCTTATGTTGCATATGTTACATATTCTACTTATTATATTTTTAATTATCTAAGATCTACGAATCTCAAGTTTAGGACCAATTTGGACCGGCCACACTTATCGATATATTTTTTTAAAGAACGAATTAACAGAACAAGTTCAAAACTAATTAAATTTATCTCAGTATAGGATGAGCATTGTCTTTCTTAGTAATTTCGATAAAAATTTGCTGCATATAATGCACTTATGTATATCGCACTTAGGTTGGCAATAGCTGCATGTGATGTTTTAGGTAGGCCGCACGTAGATCCTGCATATTATACCCTTCACCAAAAGGAATATATCGACGGCTTATATTCAATACCCGCCATCCGCCAAAATACAATTTTTCAGTAGAGAGAAAAAACTGTTTCTTTCGAAAATTCTTAAGGTATGAATTAGTCTTTCTTCTATAATATTTTTTAAATATGTGTACTAAGTCACCCTTATAAAAAAAGTAGAACTTTTAACTCTATTCGTAGCGATATGGTTGATGTCGGGTATTGCAACTGAAATCTTCAAATATTTTTAAGGTGTATAGCGTTGATTGCACAGTAATAAAAATATGTTTTTTTGCCCTAATATGTAATTTTATTAAATTAAGCATTTGTTTAACGTTTTTCTAACATAAAAGAATTCAATAACAAAACAATAACAAAAAAATAAACATAATTAAAAAAGGTAATTCAAATTGGACATTGTCACATTGCTCCTTATTACTTTGACTCCATCTGAACTAAATTATCATAAAAGTAATGATATTCTAGTGGTATAACTGGCTTCAAATCTTGAAGATGTTTCCATTTATTTGATTAATAAACTATATTCACCAAAATAAATAATTCAATTCTTTCATTTTAATCTGCAAATGCATATAATTTAACTGTTAATTTAACTGTTCTGCAACCCGATAATGATGTTAAAAAATTATTGAAAGACTATGCTTGAATTACGTATTCATGTTTTTTCTATTTGTTTTTTCTATGGGAGGTGGGCGTGATCAGGTATATATTTTCAGGAGCCCATTTTACAATTAAAATATTTATTTTTTGTGAAAATTGAGTTGATGTATTAGAAATCAAGGCAGAAATCAAATTTCACACAAATGATTATGAGTGTTCAACAATGGTATGTGCCAAAAAACAATGCCGTAGGTTAAAATTTAATTTTCACTTTGTATGGGAGGTGGTCGTAAAAGTGGGCGATTCATTGTGATTTTTCCATTTTTTTCTTGATTCAAACAAATGCGTATGTGCCAAGTTTCATTATCCATCAACAACTTCTTCAATTTTTTGCCGCTCGTTCTATGAACTTCAACCAATGTGTGGCGTATGGCGGGTATTGCATTAAAAAAACTCGTGCGGTTGATAGCGGTATCACAAATATTTAAAAAAAACAGCTTATATTAATTTTTTTTCTCAAATTTTTGTCAGAGGTAAAGCTGTCATCAGTGAACAATCTGCCATCAAAAAGTCATTTTCCAATAATTGGTGTATGGCGGGTATTGAGTATAAGCCCTCGATATAAGTTTGTCATTCCGATATATATAAGTTTGTCATTCCGTTTGTAATTTCTACAATATTGATCATAGTACCTATAAAGTATATATATTCTGGGTCCTTATGCGGAGAGAAGTTGATTAAACGAAGTCCATCTGACCGTCTTACGTTTGATATGTGTTTTCCGAAGACTCCAGACATGATAGCGGCTAGGTTGTTTTACCACGACTGCCTTCAATTTTTCAGAAATGACATTATACACTACCATAACTAAAATTTAGCTCATAGAATAAATTCGAAAAATAAAAAATGTTGAATGTAATAATCAAATTTTAATCCAACAAATTTTCGTTTATAAAAATGTATTCCACCAAATCACTATTTATTCTCACATGAAAACAATTTAAAAAAAGCTGCACAAAAACGAACATTTTCTATTTGAGTTTTATTTATGTTTTGCTCTCAACTTTTTTCTAAGAAAATATGGACAATTTCATGGTTTTATTCATTCACTCCTTCACTCACTCCTTAACTTATCGTTGGTTTAGTTTGGATTTCATATATTACAAAATGACTTTATCTTATACACAGCTTTCTATACAGCATCTGTTAGTGTTTTTATTTAATTTGTCTGCAAGTATACCCGCCCGGTGGTGCTTTTTGAGCGACTTTGTCAAATAGATATTTTCATCTATGAGTCCTCCTAACAAACTGGGTCTCAAGGCGCAATTTCTATGAAAATATCAAAATATCGATGAAAGTACGCGACAACGACACTGCTAAATACAGTTTTGCAGACATTTTTATGAAAGATTCACAGTGTAAAAGAAAGTTGAAAGTAATCGATAACAGACAAATCACTCGATAAAAACTTGTCTGCTATTTTTCAAAGGTTGAATAACGGATTATTAAATATACTATGTATGCATGTTATTTTCTTGTTTATCAGCGCATTGAAGTATATTGAAACTTGACAACATTGTCTGAATATCGATCATATTGTATGTTAGGACTCACTAATACGCGGAAGCCTAACGAACAAAATCAGATATTCTGGGAATTTATTTCTCATGAGAGAATTATACAAACGAAAATTCTGATAGTGCACAGAAAATATTCCTGGAAAATATATATTAAAGTATAAAAGCTTTTGAGGTTTGTAATTTGACTTAGAATACACATTCGAATAATATGAAAAATTTATAAAAATTTTTGTAAATACATACATCATTTAAAGATAAAATGTTTACTAGGTTTTGGTAAGAAAAAATACACATATTTTTTGGCAAACTTGTAATCTT
Organism: Pollenia labialis; assembly: GCA_949318255.1. Taxonomy (NCBI): domain Eukaryota; kingdom Metazoa; phylum Arthropoda; class Insecta; order Diptera; family Polleniidae; genus Pollenia; species Pollenia labialis. The sequence goes on from OX439142.1 coordinate 59,213,258, forward strand.
TTGAATGATTGTTTTTAAACTACAAAATGTTTGTTTTCATTCTACATACTCATTCATTCACTTATTGTATTCAGTGCCAAATTAAATACCAACAATTCGGTGTAAACGTTTATTAAATAAAAGGACAAAAAGAATTTTAAAGAAAAGGGTAAAACAGGGACCATGTTGAACGGATACGAATAATTTGTTTCATAATAATATTTTCTTTATATTTATGGGGCTAAACATTTGAGAGAACCTCAACCAAATATCCAAAATTATCACTTCTTTTCAACACCCACTACACAGGAACAGGAGCAGAACTGTGTGATTTATGGTGACATATATTGTTTTTGTTGGTTTCTGTGAGTGGCGTCGTCTAAATAGGCAGGTGTTGATAAAACACTTTTGCATGTCTGTTGTATAGTTGCCTATAATTTGCGGTACATTTGAAATAATTTATGTAACCGTACCCTTGGGAATTTTTTTAAGTTATAAATAACATTGCGCAAATTTAAATTATTGGTTTGTTTTCTAAACTGTTTTGTTGCCAAGGATATGTAATATTTAGTAGAAACATGTGATTTAGAAAAATACTATTAAAGTTATGGTTATAAGAAGAGAGCACGAACTTCATAAAATATTTATTGAAAACAAAACACCCGACACATGTTCACAATTTTAAATACCTGGTGGCAATAATCAGTGAAGGCGGTAAAACAGATAAGGATCTGAATAAGAATTTCTCTTTTCCCGTACACTTTTAATTCCCGTAAAAGCAGGATTGACTTTTCAATATGCAATGAATTCCCGGGATTTCGCGACCCATACAAAAAACTAATAACAATTCATGAAATCTATTAAAATTGTTTAAATGCTTGGAACACTTGTTTTAAAGCAATTGGTCTAGAATCGAAATAGTAAAATTATTTTTTTGAAAATAGGACTATTGTACAGAATAAGCATACACAGAGTCGTTTGGCAGCCTATTTAAATTTTTATTTAAGAAGTAAATAAACTCTTTTTGGATGTTTTCCCTTATAGCAGTGATAACCAAGCCCCGAACGCACGCACCCAAAGATATTATGTGCTTGTGTGCGTGGTGGTGCTTTCACAAAGCTTGACCAGAGACTGATGGTAGACTGATGTTTTGAAACGAACAAAGTTGTTGTATACATGTGAATTACCAATATATATATATATATATATATATATAAAAATACGATTATTGACTTACTCGCGAGTCTATGGAGTGGCTATCACTGCCTTATAGTCAAAAGATCATTATATAATCTCTGGACTCTTTCAGTTATTTTACCAATGCCTTTTGAAAATTGTAATATTTTTTTTAAAGAATGGGATTTTCTTTTAACACAATCAGTGTTTTATAATTGATGAATCAAAAATTTCCTCAAATGCTAGTTTTTAAATTTTTCCGTCATCTCTTACACATTAGCATATGCATACTTAATTTTCAGAATTTTGGAACATTAGACATTGCCTTCCTTATGTGATTTGAATTGCCATATATTATTATATTAGCAGTAAAAAAAAGTTGCAAAAATAAAATAAAAAAAAAACCCTGGAAATTCCCAAACAAATTTCACGGGAATTTTTCCCGAAAAATGTAAAATCCCGTCTAAAAAAAAACTAATGAAAATGCTTGAATATCTGCAAAAAGTAAACTCCACCATGCTCAGAATGCACGAGCACTCAATTGCTTGTACCATCTGTTTGACCGTGTATGTGGTTTTGGTGTGACAATCTGGAAGTTGAACCACTCGATAAATATAAAAAATTTAACCAGGATTGAATACTGGAGTTTGAATTCCTGATAAAACCAAGCGGTAAGCGGCAAAGAGGAACAAGACGAGTATCCTGGTGGAAAATAAATAGTACATACTTTTATGAAACATGGAATTGATCCTAAAAATACAACAACCATAGCTTAGAATTGCAATTACTGGCGAAGCGTAGATAGATCAGGAATAACTAACTAAGAGTATATAACAAAATTGAATTGAAACTAAGGAAGTTTGTTTGTGTTAAATTCATTAAAGAGATAGATAAGAAGATATACAAACGGGGACCCAAGCACTCCACGTCAAAACAGCATTAAATTCGACTCCAACATTTATATTGCCTACAGAGGAAATTCGCAGTGCCTTAGAACAGAGAGCTCCACATGAAAAATCTATTATTGTTGGCAAAAGTATCCTCCAGAATTAAGGGTTATGGTAGGTAATGGAAAACATTTACATGATCACCTGCCGTAATGGCCTTCTCTCACGGTGGAAATCATCCCTTGAGTAGGTTTTCAGGATCGCTCTTCCAGCGACTTTGAGTTTAAACCACAACCGCCACGTTACACCCCGTAGTACCTTTTAGCCAAAAAAGTACTTTTCGGTTGCACCTTTTTTGTGAGATAATTCTTTGAGAAAGGTATTTATCTATCAGAAAAATAATACTCCCCACACAAACAATCTGCCTGAAAGCTAAAAAGTATTTTCCAGCAAGAACTATACTGGGACGAGATAGGATCTCTGGTCAGCCCCCATATGAAGAGATCTGTCAATATTGCCGAGTTCCAGGGTATTGACTGCACTTGATTTCCCCGATGGATGAAAAACCAGAAGGTGAAATATTCTTTATATGATCCTTGATATCTTCAGGGTGGGAGGGTTTGGTAAAAAAAAGCCTAGTTAATGAAACAAAACTTAATATTCTCTAGGTATAAGGTTTCTTTCATTTTAATAATCAGCCAAATTTACCAACTTAAATGTTCTTTCAATATAAGGGGTTTCGCATACAATGAAATAACTACAAATGTGCTTTAAATTTGAGCTACAAATATTTTCCATTTACAAATTTCTTCACACAAATTTTCTCCGAAATGCCGAATCTTTCAGAAATCGACTTTTAAGAGATCCAATATACATAACTGCCGTATTTCGTAAATGATTGTATTAAAAGTGTGTTTGAGTTTTAACTGTGACTTACAAAATTTTTTGCTTAATAATTTTAGAGCTGATTTTTTTCTTTTATCCAAAACACAAATCATTATAAACCCCAAAAAAAAAAATCACAACTAATGCTTTAATTTGGCAAAGCTGATTATACCATTTTTACTTGTTGAACTCTCAATTGTTAAACAATTCTTTAACATTTTTAATTTCAATCTTAAATTTAATATTTCAAATTTGTTTCCTTTTTGCCAACTTAATAATGAAATGCGTAAGTAACTGGTTAACTAAAACAGTTTTCGCAATGTTTGTTATTAAATCGCACGTCCCAGGAAAAAGGAAATGTTTTTGTAGCGATCATATAATATTTGTGATAGCCTTTTTCAATGTAACGGACACGCACAAGTAAGTAATAAGTATTGGACTATATGTGTGTTTAAAAGACTGTGTGGTTCAAAACACAGTACAACACACAATAAAATAAGAACGAACTGCCAACTGATTCTTGTAGAGGGGACTAAAAAAGATATACGTGTATCGGCGTCTTAAAAGTTAACATCTGAAACTCATTTAACGGCCTGTTGAAGGTTGAACCCTTGTGTAGTAAAAAAACTTAGAAAATAGTGTGATACTTAGTTTTTTGGAAATTGGCCGTTTTGCTAATTTTTTAAAAGAGTAAAAATTACCTTTAAAACAGTGATATATGTAGTAAAAATATTCCGCAAAAATATTTGTCTTGAAATTCTACTATAGGTCTCCGAACACACTTAAGTCGAAAATGCAACTTTAATGCCAGAAATAAGCAAAAACTCACAGCCTGTTGAACGACTTTGAACGTTAACGTTTTAAAATTTGTTTTTGTTTTAAATTATGTTTTCTATGCGAACGTTAACGTTCGAAATCGTGAAACAGGCTGTTAAAAAGTTGGGTTTGTCCCCTCTACAAGAATAAGTTGGCAAGACATTGTTATTTTGAAAAAAATTTCATATTGCTATACGGTGATATAGGACCTATACAAACATGCTTTAACTCAGGGGTTTCCATTTCTTTGCACAATTGTGCATACCACTACAAACACATATTTTTATGCTCTTCAATTCAGTCGTCGGTGTGACTTCGACAAGTGTACATGTTTAGCGGATGCTATATTATTTTGTTTCAGCTTACACTCAAAAATATTGTGCGGTCAAAAATGCTTTTGGTAACATCCAATGCCTTGCGTGCAATATTTAGAGTCTAAATTTTAAGACTTAAATGCAGAGTAATATAACATTTTTATTTAATAATTATTAGTATTGTGGTTATTTTATTGAACTATTTATGGTTTTTAATCCAAATTTTTAATTAGGCTTAAGTTCATTAAATTTAATTTTCATTAAATTATTTTTATGAAGAAAGGAATTTTACAACATGAAAATTAATTAAAATTTTTATTGATAATTTTTCATTCTTGACTCAATCTGGGCTCGAACCCAGGTGTTTACGGACAGGTTACCCTGACATGTTTCGATTGCAACCACTCAATCTCTTCAGAGGGCTTGCCGTTTAACACTCGCAGCCATCGACGACTGCTGACGTCATTAGTCAAACATCAATCCTTAAACCAAATTGTATTCAACCTTTTTGGTAGATCGAAATTTGCTTTTGAATGATTATCTATTTTAATTTATTTTAACATGTTATTCCTTTACTTCTCTTTTTTTTCTTTCTTTTTTTCGTACTTTTGTCAAGAATTCTTCTTGAAGTTCAAAGTACATATATTTTTTGTTTTTTCATTTTTTTTTTTTTTTTTTGTCTTTCTTTTTCTTGTTGACCTTTTTCAGCACAACTTGAAGGACAAATGCAAACATAGAGCTCGTGCCTTAGCTTTAACAATTATTAGTATTGTGGTTATTTTATTGAACTATTTATGGTTTTTAATCCAAATTTTTAATTAGGCTTAAGTTCATTAAATTTAATTTTCATTAAATTATTTTTATGAAGAAAGGAATTTTACAACATGAAAATTAATTAAAATTTTTATTGATAATTTTTCATTCTTGACTCAATCTGGGCTCGAACCCAGGTGTTTACGGACAGGTTACCCTGACATGTTTCGATTGCAACCACTCAATCTCTTCAGAGGGCTTGCCGTTTAACACTCGCAGCCATCGACGACTGCTGACGTCATTAGTCAAACATCAATCCTTAAACCAAATTGTATTCAACCTTTTTGGTAGATCGAAATTTGCTTTTGAATAATTATCTATTTTAATTTATTTTAACATGTTATTCCTTTACTTTTCTTTTTTTTCGTACTTTTGTCAAGAATTCTTCTTGAAGTTCAAAGTACATATATTTTTTGTTTTTTCATTTTTTTTTTTTTGTCTTTCTTTTTCTTGTTGACCTTTTTCAGCACAACTTGAAGGACAAATGCAAACATAGAGCTCGTGCCTTAGCTTTAACAATTATTAGTATTGTGGTTATTTTATTGAACTATTTATGGTTTTTAATCCAAATTTTTAATTAGGCTTAAGTTCATTAAATTTAATTTTCATTAAATTATTTTTATGAAGAAAGGAATTTTACAACATGAAAATTAATTAAAATTTTTATTGATAATTTTTCATTCTTGACTCAATCTGGGCTCGAACCCAGGTGTTTACGGACAGGTTACCCTGACATGTTTCGATTGCAACCACTCAATCTCTTCAGAGGGCTTGCCGTTTAACACTCGCAGCCATCGACGACTGCTGACGTCATTAGTCAAACATCAATCCTTAAACCAAATTGTATTCAACCTTTTTGGTAGATCGAAATTTGCTTTTGAATGATTATCTATTTTAATTTATTTTAACATGTTATTCCTTTACTTTTCTTTTTTTTCGTACTTTTGTCAAGAATTCTTCTTGAAGTTCAAAGTACATATATTTTTTGTTTTTTCATTTTTTTTTTTTTGTCTTTCTTTTTCTTGTTGACCTTTTTCAGCACAACTTGAAGGACAAATGCAAACATAGAGCTCGTGCCTTAGCTTTAACAATTATTAGTATTGTGGTTATTTTATTGAACTATTTATGGTTTTTAATCCAAATTTTTAATTAGGCTTAAGTTCATTAAATTTAATTTTCATTAAATTATTTTTATGAAGAAAGGAATTTTACAACATGAAAATTAATTAAAATTTTTATTGATAATTTTTCATTCTTGACTCAATCTGGGCTCGAACCCAGGTGTTTACGGACAGGTTACCCTGACATGTTTCGATTGCAACCACTCAATCTCTTCAGAGGGCTTGCCGTTTAACACTCGCAGCCATCGACGACTGCTGACGTCATTAGTCAAACATCAATCCTTAAACCAAATTGTATTCAACCTTTTTGGTAGATCGAAATTTGCTTTTGAATGATTATCTATTTTAATTTATTTTAACATGTTATTCCTTTACTTCTCTTTTTTTTCGTACTTTTGTCAAGAATTCTTCTTGAAGTTCAAAGTACATATATTTTTTGTTTTTTCATTTTTTTTTTTTTGTCTTTCTTTTTCTTGTTGACCTTTTTCAGCACAACTTGAAGGACAAATGCAAACATAGAGCTCGTGCCTTAGCTTTAACAATTATTAGTATTGTGGTTATTTTATTGAACTATTTATGGTTTTTAATCCAAATTTTTAATTAGGCTTAAGTTCATTAAATTTAATTTTCATTAAATTATTTTTATGAAGAAAGGAATTTTACAACATGAAAATTAATTAAAATTTTTATTGATAATTTTTCATTCTTGACTCAATCTGGGCTCGAACCCAGGTGTTTACGGACAGGTTACCCTGACATGTTTCGATTGCAACCACTCAATCTCTTCAGAGGGCTTGCCGTTTAACACTCGCAGCCATCGACGACTGCTGACGTCATTAGTCAAACATCAATCCTTAAACCAAATTGTATTCAACCTTTTTGGTAGATCGAAATTTGCTTTTGAATGATTATCTATTTTAATTTATTTTAACATGTTATTCCTTTACTTCTCTTTTTTTTCGTACTTTTGTCAAGAATTCTTCTTGAAGTTCAAAGTACATATATTTTTTGTTTTTTCATTTTTTTTTTGTCTTTCTTTTTCTTGTTGACCTTTTTCAGCACAACTTGAAGGACAAATGCAAACATAGAGCTCGTGCCTTAGCTTTAACAATTATTAGTATTGTGGTTATTTTATTGAACTATTTATGGTTTTTAATCCAAATTTTTAATTAGGCTTAAGTTCATTAAACTTAATTTTCATTAAATTATTTTTATGAAGAAAGGAATTTTACAACATGAAAATTAATTAAAATTTTTATTGATAATTTTTCATTCTTGACTCAATCTGGGCTCGAACCCAGGTGTTTACGGACAGGTTACCCTGACATGTTTTGATTGCAACCACTCAATCTCTTCAGAGGGCTTGCCGTTTAACACTCGCAGCCATCGACGACTGCTGACGTCATTAGTCAAACATCAATCCTTAAACCAAATTGTATTCAACCTTTTTGGTAGATCGAAATTTGCTTTTGAATGATTATCTATTTTAATTTATTTTAACATGTTATTCCTTTACTTCTCTTTTTTTTCGTACTTTTGTCAAGAATTCTTCTTGAAGTTCAAAGTACATATATTTTTTGTTTTTTCATTTTTTTTTTTTTGTCTTTCTTTTTCTTGTTGACCTTTTTCAGCACAACTTGAAGGACAAATGCAAACATAGAGCTCGTGCCTTAGCTTTAACAATTATTAGTATTGTGGTTATTTTATTGAACTATTTATGGTTTTTAATCCAAATTTTTAATTAGGCTTAAGTTCATTAAATTTAATTTTCATTAAATTATTTTTATGAAGAAAGGAATTTTACAACATGAAAATTAATTAAAATTTTTATTGATAATTTTTCATTCTTGACTCAATCTGGGCTCGAACCCAGGTGTTTACGGACAGGTTACCCTGACATGTTTCGATTGCAACCACTCAATCTCTTCAGAGGGCTTGCTTGTAACCTGTCCGTAAACACCTGGGTTCGAGCCCAGATTGAGTCAAGGATGAAAAATTATCAATAAAAATTTTAATTAATTTTCATGTTGTAAAATTCCTTTCTTCATAAAAATAATTTAATGAAAATTAAATTTAATGAACTTAAGCCTAATTAAAAACTTGGATTAAAAATTTTTATTTAATTTTAACATAATTTAAATTGTTGAAAATATTTAACAGCAAAGCTAACGTAAATTTTATTAAGTAACTTTTTTTAACAATAACATTTACTGCAACGTTTAAGCTAACGATATGTGTTTTGTTTGTGAAAAAAAATTCTTTGATACCTGTAAAAGGGTCCCTTTTGCTTTCTTTAAAAAGACGTACCTAAATGCAGAAATTATTAAGAAAAAAAATAGCCAAAAGAGTTTGTTGGTATTTTGCTTGTAAAAATATTTTGGTTTCTTTACCAATCTCGTCGGTGGGTTTTTTTCTGTCTATGAAAACACTTTTCTTAAGTAAGCAGAAATATTTAAAAAACAAGTAAAAAAGTCTTGTTTTGCTACAATTTATGTGTAAATAACCTGTACACATAAAAGCAAATGTGACAGTAGGTAAAATGTTTGGGTAAGAAGATGTGTTTTATTGATGTATTAATGAAACTTTATTGTTTCGCACTATTTTTCGAACTATGACCGAGCCCAAATAGTTAAGCCTCAGTAAGCCTTTACTTTCTGTTCTGTTACGAACCAGCTGATTTGTTTTTGTTATTAAAAAACCTGTGAAATTGATTAGTTGTTCTGTTCTGTTGCGGTTCAGTTTGATAAAATCAAAAACTTGTAAAGTAATTGTAAGTGACCGCAAAATAAATAATAAAAAATACATTAATTAAATTTTATTTCTTCAAAGTTATGTGCATAAAAGTTATTGAAATAAAACAATGGATGGTGCAAAACTAATAAATTTGTCATAAATGGCTAATAAGTTGCTACAGAAAAAGTAACTTTTACAATTTTGAAACAGAACGGCACGGAACAGAACAGAAACAGAAAGTAAAGACTAATTCTGCCTTTAACCTTACTAATTTATGGTAACTATTTAACGTAACGTTGACCTGCCCCCTGTCCAGTCAAACGGTAGGCCGTCGTACTGTTCAATTAGCAATTAGGGAAAAAGTAGTTAATCGCGTATTTTTTTCAATTTGTTTAGACGGAAGGCACTGACATAAATGATCTGTGTGAACTTGTAATTTGTATTCGATGCGTAGACAGCGAATACACTATTTTTAAGTCAATGTTTACTTTAGAATCATTTTATGGAAATATAACTGGCACGTTGTTGTATGATGTTGTCAGAGAAAAGCTTCTTTCCATTGTAAACATAAACAAATTTGCTGGAGTCTGCACAGATGGAGCCAATGTAATGTTGGGCAAATATAATGGACTTATAGGCCAATTAAAAAAACACGAATTTGCAGTTCATAATTTTCACTGCATAATTCATCAGACCGCTCTTGCATCGAAATTCATAAATGATACCCCAGCTATGAAGACAGCAGAGGATATAATAAATAAAATTCGAGGCGGACACCAACCGCTTACCTACCGAACATTTGTAACCTTTTTAAAAAACAAAAATGCTGTGAATTGTGACCTGAAAATGCTTACAGAAGTTCGGTGGCTAAGTCGCGGTGATTGCCTGAATAGACTTTATGATTTAAGAGAAGAAGTTCTTCAGTTTCTAGAAACTGAGGAAATAGAAAAAGGTTTAGTCCAGTGTTTAAAAGCCAATAATTTTTCTAATTTTTTCCCAAATTAAAAGTGGTGATTTTTCCAACTTTCCAAAAAATTCACTTGTTTACAGAAATCTCGAAATCGACAAAAGATATGAATATGCCGAAATATTTGAAACACTTTTCAATAATTTTCAAGACAGGTTTTAAGATTTTGTAATTTTACAACCGCTATTAGATCTTTTCGAAAACCCTTTTCGTTGCGATGTAAGCAACTGCGAATTTGATATTCAATCAGAACTAATCATACTACGAAGCGAAGTAAATGCCCCAGACGAAAATAATATTGTAGAGTTCTGGAAAGATTTGGATGGCGAGTTCTATCCTGAACTAAAAAAAATTCATTGAGGTGCCTCTCTTTATTCGGCACTACTTACCTACCTATGCGAACAAATTTTTTCGGATTTAAAATTTATTTGTTCCAAGCAACGTAATAAATTAGATTCATCCCATTTGAAAAGCATTCTACTATTACGAAACTGCCATAAAAGTATAAATTTAGAAGATTTTATTTTATAACTTGTATAACACAAGGGAAAAAAATTAAAAATTTTTTGTGTTGCTAGAAAATTTGTAGCAGTTCTTTACCAATTCCATGTCGCTGATTTTAAAACTGCACTTTGTTTTCTATCAGCTGTGATTTGCGTGCAATATTTATTTTTTATGAATTTTTAAAACATAAAAATCTTTAATTTTTTACAATTGATTGATAAGATATTTGAAACTGATTTAGAGTCAAAAAGCTTCCGAACAAAAAAAAGTGTAGTTTTAAAATCAGCGACATTGAATTGGTAAAGAATTGCTACAAATTTTTTATCAACACAAAAAATTTTTAATTTTGTACATTTGTGTTATACTTATAAAATATATTACTAACATTTTATTTCGGCTGTAAATAAATTCATTCTCTCAATTTGCTTACTCTCTGGTACTCACTAATACACAAGCAAAAAAATTTTGGAAATCCCTGCTTTAACTCAATGATGTCCAGCCCATACCACAATTGTGGAAATTAATTCACACCAGGGATGTCAGCGCCTTGCACAATTGTGCAAAATAATTCACATGTACGCTTACGCTCTTTTATTTTGCGAGCGTAAAATATAATTGTTTACTGAGAAACACTCTCATTCAGCGGGAAATATCGCAAATATTGCAAGGCCTGTTTTGAGGCCTCTAAATATATATATGTATATAAATAAATATACAATAACTGTATGTAGGTACATCTTTTTTTTTGTTTTATTATCTTTTTTATTTTATTTATTATCTATGTTTTTGTTTTGTTTTATTTCTGTTTTTAACATTGTACAATGATTATAAAACAGGGATTTCCATTTCTTTGCACAATTGTGCAATTGTGGTTATTTTTTAAGATAGAATTTTAAAATTTTATAAAAATATATATGTAAAGTGAATCCTAATCAACAAAAATTTCAAATTTTCAAAATAATTGTTTTGCATTTAAGCTAACGATATGTGTTTTGTTATTAATACGATTTCCGTATGACGTGCTAAATTCCCAGTTTTTCATATTTGATAAATACACTGAAATTTATTGTTGAGGGAAAGCTAGCTTCTATGCGCATTTCACTGGTTGTTTTTTGTATGTGTTTTGTTCGTGAAAAAAATTCGTTGATGCCTGTAACAGGGTCCCTTTTTCTTTCGTTAAAAAGATGTACCTAAATGCAGAAATTATTAAGAAAAGAAAAAGCCACAAGAATTTGTTGGTATTTTGTGATTGTAAAAATATTTTTGTTTCTGTACCAATCGCGTTGGTGGGTTTTTTTTTAACTCTTTTCTTAAGTAGGTAAAAATATTTAAAAAACAAGTTAAAAAAGTCTTGTTTTGCTACAATTTATGTGTAAACCTATACACATAAAAGCAAATGTGACAGCATTCTCTTTTTATAATGGTGGTAAATACTTACAGAATATTTTTAAACTTAATATTTGCATTAGTATGAGCAAATGAATTTTCATTGATAGAATTCGCAAAGGTATGTTGAGCAAAAAACGAAAAATATTGGAAAGAATTGTATTAGGTTGTAAAAAGACTTCAAATATTGTGAACTGCGCAATTTTTCCAAAAAATAAGCAAAGTTTCTAAGGTTCCAAATTAAATTTATTTAAATAATAACTGATTGTGTCTGTCCATAACTCAACATTTATCGATAATTGTATTATTATTGATTGCTTTTAAGTCTTCATAGCAATAAATGTAAGTTAACTTTAAATGGTCTGATGAAAAATGAATGGAAAGCATGAACTATATTTCCTCGCATAATGCTGGCCCTGGTGTTTGCATCGCCCTTTCTTGAAAATGTTTTGTAAGTTTTAATACCTTACCTGATTCCCAACAATTACATCGAACATAGATGACCCTTAGAAAAGGTCTTTAATAAGGCCTCGCAATAGGCCTCGCAACCGCATATTTCGCCCGCTGGGCATGTAAGAGATAAGAGTAATCTCACCAACACAATCATAATTGACATCACTGATTCACACACATGCTTCATACGCATTCTTACGCTCTTTCATTTAATCAACGAGAGTGCACAATTCAGTCGTCGATTAGAAAGCGACGAGTACACATGCGGCGGATGCTTACGTATATTTTACTTAAGAAAACTTCCCCAGTAAACATTGCGTAAATAAATAGAGAAGTAATAGAATGATGCAATTAGATATTTCATTCTTGAGAATGCTTTTGGCAATCTACAGTGCCTCTTATTTTTTAAAATATTTAAAAATAAGAGGCAATATGTTTTAAAAAGGCATTTTGATAACTTTCATAGTTATATAAATGAATTTAATGTAATATAAAAATAAGACCTTTTTAAATTTTTACTATGAATGTTATCAAAATGCCTTTTTAAAACATCTTCCCTCTTGTTTTTAAATGATTCATAACATAAGAGTTAAAAAAATCCAAAATTACTTCCTGTTTTTAATAATAAAAACAAATAAAAGTTAAATATAAGAATTAATTTACCATTAAAAAGTAATAATTCTTGTGTTGCAAGTAAAAAAAAAGATGGGAAAAAGCCAAACTTTAGTTTTTATGGCACTGCTCGTAATTATTACGGTTCTGATTTAGACTTCAAATTTTAATATTTTTTTTTTTATTTTGACTTGAATTTGAGTTTGCTGCGTAAACTCTCTCTATTCACTAATTCTCATGAATCAAAGAAACAAGATTGCGCATTGCGCAGGTCCGTTATTTTTGTGTGTGACGAAACAATAGACTTTGTGTATGTGCATTTGTGTGTCTCTTACATTTTTTACAACAAACACTCATATTTAGTCTATGATGACGTAGATGCGCAGTAGAAATTTTTTTTGTAGGGCTGAGTGCGCAATCTTGTTTTTTTTGATTCATGACTAATACTTATATGAAGCAATGCAATCACAATTTATTTTTTGGACGTCACTGCTTTAACTGTATACCAATGGTGAGCGCTCCATAGCACATTTGTGCTGAGAGAGTTCACACGTATTCTTAGCCTCTTTAGTTTTGTTTTTGATGAGACACCTTTTCTTATATTTTATGTATTTTTTTCAGGAGAATTTACCCAGCAAACACACGTGTTTTTTTTAAACTAGTTCATTTTGAATGATACAGCCATTCTTTTATTTTTCCTAAATAAATGTATTTATATTTATTTAAAAGTTCTTCCCTTCTTTGCTCCGGTATGCTGCATCAAGCATACATTCTTTTATTTTCATTTAGTATTGTTTTATTTTTTTTTAACTAATTAATTTTTAATTGAACCTTTGTTTTACATAAATGAATATGGTTTTTAATTTTTTGAACTATTTAAAAAAATGTTTTATTTTACTTCAAATGCGTAAAATATTAAATAAAGAAATATAATGCACCATTATATTTCAAACGCTTGGCTTTTTGTTTGGTGGGTAATTCTGACATCTCACTAATACTAATAAACATCAATACAAGCACAGTTTCAATTGTGCCCACTTCTGCTGTATACAATAATAAATAAACGTGCGTGCTCTGGTGCTCTTTCAAAACTGTTTTATAATTTGTAATTTGCTGTATAAACACACACACATTCCTATATATTTATTCCATATAGCCTATACATTCACACAGGCATATATACATTCACACAGGCATAGTTTCTTGGTCAGTTGTTTTTATATATTTCTACCTTTATCATCCTTGTCATTTTATAAAGCCATATCACTGTCATCATTATCATCGTTTATATGACCATGTTCATATTGAAAACCATTTGCGTGTTCTGACATTAGAATTATGCCCAACCAATTTTAAATGTTATATGTATGTATCTTTTTGTGTAGTGGCATGTAGCTGTTGTTTTATGTGTGTGTTTTTTTTTTATTTTGCCCTAATTTTTTTATTATTATTTTGGCGGACATATCCTGTCATGGTTTATTGTTGATCCTTTAACATACTGACACAAACAGACGTAAATCTTGGGAAATATAGGATTTAAAAAACATTTCGCAATAATTTAATTTCATTATTAAAGTGGACGACACAAAAATAAACATATGGCGTAAAAAAATAAAATTTACAACAGAAAAGTATGAAAAATATTAAAGTTAAGCTTTATTAACTTCCAACCATGTCTGAATGCCCTTGTGGTAACGAACAGTGGCTTAGAGTAAAAAAATGTTTAAATAAATATTGAGTATACTCGTACTTATAACCTTAAAAGGCGGGATTCAGAGCAGATGAAGTATATTTTGCACGTGGCTTTAAATAGTTTTTAAGATTTTTAGGGAGCAATCTTTTGCCAATCAATCTTAATAACTGCTTATAGAATCATTAGGGGACACTTATGTAGCAATCTGAAAAAGTTTGAAATCTGCTGGATCCATCTCAAAGCAAAACCACTGGATGTCACACGAGTCAAAGACGATAGGTAGCTATTGGAAAACATTTTGCGCATAATAAAAACAAGTTAATTTTGCATCGAATCATTATTGCCGTTAAAAACTTGATCCACCACTATAATCCGATGCCCAAGAAATACGAACATATTTGAGCCATGCCGGTTGACCCAAGCATTGTCAAAGCTAAGCATTAATGGCACCAAGTAAATTCTTTGTATATGGTGGGACTTTAAGGGTCCCACCTGTATATAGCTGCCAAAGTCAGACCTGCCGTCTATAGAAAATATTAACCAAAAACACTTGATTCCTTAAAGAAAGCATAATTTCAAAAGCGAAGTCAAAAATTGCCCATTAGTTTGGTCATTACAATACAGTTTTTTTCCAATATTTAAAGGGTAGTTAAATTTTAAAGAAAATATTGTCATTTATTTTTATTATGAAGATATTGGTATGGTTCAATTATGTATGGACGCCCGCACATCCCTATCCAATGGTCCAAATTTTTGATGACGCTGAGGCATAATTGAGGTTCTATGTTAATGAGCCGAATTATCTCGTCCTTTAGCTCTTGACTTGTTGCTCGCTTACCGACGTACACCTCTTCTTTCAAATAACCCAAAGAAATAAGTCAACGGTGTCAAATCACATGATCGTGGCGGCCAATTGAAATCGCCACCACGTGAGAAAACACGGCTATTGAATTTGTCGCAAAAAAGAGACATTGTTGTTTACATTTTTAAAATTTTGTATTATCAACGGAATTTTTCTTTAATTTTGGTTTATTTTATTATTTGATAAAAATGATAAATTATCACCAAGTTTTTTTTAAAAAACTTTTTTGCTTTCTTAGGAATAGCTATTCAGTGTTTTTATCAATAATAAAAATTGGGAATTAAGCACGACTAATAAAATCTTGTAAATTTTGTATTCCCAAAGATTACTTTGATATATTAATATGTAACTATCTGAATTTTTGCCAGGGCGTAGCAGCCAATTTAAGTCATTGCATTAGAAGGTATTTAAGGGAAGTTATGGTAAAATTTGGATTGATGTTAATTAAATTTGGTAAAATAAATACGGTAGCAATAGAATATTTGTCAACCAAACTTTATCTATTAACAGGCTTGATGAAGTACTATATGAGCACAAAGACCCTGCTTCGGAAATTAGTGTGTATAGGGCTTATGGGGAATATAGGCCGATTCTCACTATTTTTAATAAGCTTCGTCCTTTTTTGCGAGCTGTACCTTTCGCAAATAACTGACATCGAGAGACAACCAGCAAGCGGACGGCCATCGCTGTTTCGACTAAGACAGTGATTCTGAGTCTATCGGTATACTAATAAGTGGCTCCAACCAATGATTTATATGCTACTCACATAAGCACTAATATAACCCACTACTGTGCTTTTGGTTTAAGGAGTTCTCATACAAAATATATGTAGATATGTGTATGCCAGTCGTGTATACTGCTGTTGACGTACGTCAATATTTGTTGCCCCAACAAAATTGTTTATGATTTATTGATTAATGTCAGTTTACATGCATATACAAATATGCCATTTTTGTTTATATAAATTACTTTTAGTCGATGGTTTATTGATTGTACTAAATACATAAACAAAATCACACAACACAAATATGTATGACATACATACATACATTAAAGGATTTAAATTTGAAAACTGTCAAATCAATTAGCTGTCCATAAATATTTATTTCCAAATAAATTGAATTTGAATACATACATATGTTGAAATATATAAAATTTGTGAGATTAATGGCATTTAAATAGAGTGTTGGATAACAAATATTCGTAGGGTATGTGTATTTTATAATGCAATTTTGTATGAGTTTATAGACGAAAGAATGCATTAACAGAAAGAAAAATAAATGTGCCTAAAACACCACTATATAAGTTTTATAAATATTGTAACTGGGTCACATAAAACACGATATGGATTGTTTTAATAAAGGAAACTAGTCAGTATATTAGCCATTTTAATATACAAGACTTTAAAACGCGTTAAGATTTAACACAAAAATACTGTAAAGATAATCAGTCGTTTTACGGTTGTCATAAACGACTTAGTCGTTTTTTTTAGAAGAATATAAAACACGGGTTTTGTTTTACGTTAATCTATTAGAAAAACGGACCAATTCGTTTACGACAACGTCATTCAAAATAAAGCTTAATATTTCGAATGTAATTTGGGAGCTTTAAATCGATTTAAAATTTGTCAGTTGTTTGTTTTGATTTTTTACATCATCCTCTCCTTTATTTAAGTATTAAATCTTCTTAACTTGCCAAATATCTTATTAAACGAATTATTTGTAGCAACAAATTTGTTAGGTCCATATGCCAACATTTGCAATATTTTGCTTCTTTTAAAGCCTCACCTGCAATTAAACAGAAAAACAAATAAAATTAGTCGTTTTTATAATTTTTGAGAACTTCAATAAGAAAATGTTATATATTACTAGAATCTTTGTTTGGATAAATGAATACATATATGTATATGAGTAGGTGAGTTGCAAAACTCGTTCGTTACAAAATTAAAAATATGAGATTACAAATGATTCGCACGGTTCTTTTGGGGCTTTATGACAAGAAATATTCTGACTGCATCAATGCATGTCCTTTGAAAAAACATGGAAGAGGACATGCATTGAAACAATTTGTATATTTATTCTCATAAAGCGCCTAAAGAACTGTTAGAATCAATTTTCATATCGTATTTTTAATTTTGTAACGAACGAGTTTTGCAACTCACCTACTCATATATATTTAAAGTTATAAAAAAACAAATTTGGAAATATATGTATATGTATAAGCTTTTCGTTAATACAAATATATTCACATATGAAAATTTTTCGTTTGCTTTTAATAACATAATTTTTCAAGATTAAGTTTAGTTAACCCTCCGACGAGCGGTAACTTTTTATTCGGTCGTTGAGCGGTAAGGTCCGTAGGGACCTTATATGGAAATGCATTAAATTTTGCTAAAATTTATATATTATTTAATTATTTTTGATGTTATTATTTTGTTATTATTTTGAATATGCATTTTAAACTTTTGTTTTAAAAAATTTAATACATTTTTTAGTCATTCATATGAAAATTCAAACAAGTTCCCTACGGACCTTACTGCTCAACGGCGTACTAAAAGTCTTTAAAAAAAAAAATAAAATACTCTGCAAATAAGAAATTTCCTAGAATTAGTATTAAAACACTTATAACAGTCGAATAATAGAAGTCATGAAATATCTAGCCATTCGCCCCATCCGTTTTTAAATGACACTTGTTTAAAAATGTAAAAAGTCCATCGGGACCTTACCGCGCGTCGGAGGGTTAAAGATGTTCTATATAAGGAAGGAGAAGGAGCCCACACAGTTGTATTTTTAACTGCTCGTTCTAAAACTTAATATATACTGTCCACTGGCATGTATGTGTGACCTGGGATTAGGTAATTTATTTGAATGACTTTTAAGTTTTCGCATTGGGAAAGTGCATAATTAAGCATGGCTAGGACGATTTTATTCTTATTTTGGTCAAAACAAGAGTCGCAATAAAGTAGTAATGTCTTTACCTTACCCACTTTTGGCAACGTCATTTATAATGTAATTGAACAAACAAGTTGACATTTCCAAGGTTTCTTTCAAATGTGCTAAATTCCCATTTCATACTATTGAGAAACTGAAATTTATTGTTGAAGGGATAAGCTATTCCTATGCGCATTTCACTGGTTGCTTAGGCCAGATCGTCAGGAAACTTCATCCAAAGATTTTAGAATAGCTAAAGATATTATACAACTTTCAAGTTCCACTCTCATAAATTGTGATATTATGAACTTCAATTTTACGTGAATAGTATAGGGGCATGTTTCTAGTGCTGATACTTTATAATGAATTACATTCGCGAAGAATGGCGTAAGTGTTATTTAGTTTATTTTATTTAGCACGCCAATGCTATAGGGCCAAGTTAGTTTGAAAAATTTTGCTGACGCAAAAGTGTCGTTAGGCTTACGACAAAGGAGACACTGGTATTTTTCAAAACGTAAGGCGTAAGTGAATCAAATATGGGAACGGGACCAATCGACGCAATATTTTTTTTTTTTTTTTTTTTGATAATAATTATGCAAAAAAACGTTTTTTCGATTTTTTTTGTCAGTGACAGCGTCCTTTAATTCTTGCTACGATATACACAGGTGTTTTCCTTATACCAAGTAAAAAAGCAATTGAAGATAAATAACAAATGCTTATTGGTTTACTAATGGGAATGAAAATAGATATTTTGAAAAAGAAAAAAAAGGTAAATGCTTTGCCCCACAATGGCAGGGAATCAAAAACTAATTTTAGAATTTAATAAAATCAAACTAAATTTATAGCAATATGTTACAAATTGTAATGTTGGGAATCATGAATTTCGTTTCAAAGTCAACAAAGCAACTAAGAAATAAAAAAAAAATTGCTAGATAGTGAAAAAAAAAATTAAATTTATAGCGCAGATACCTTCATCTCACAACAAAATCAAGGGAACCGGCTAAAAAACCTCAGGTAAGAAAAAAAAATTGAAATTCGATAGATTACTAAAGACGAAAGGCACTCCAAAAGAAGTTATGCTTAGGAGAGTTTCAAAATGAGAGTCATATTTTATACGTCTACATATGTATGTGTGTTTGTATTGAATCATTTCTACTTTTCGAAATTATTTAGAATAACTACAAGCATTTTCAAGAAAAATTTCTACCTTGTACAACAATGCGTATCATTCTTCTGATAGAGGAGGTAGAGGATGATAGACATTAGCGTTTCATGTTGCGATTAGGCTAACTACCTAATTCTTAATAAGGAATTTTACTTTAAATAAGAGCCTTAACAAACTTTCCCTCAATTAAAAAAAAAAACTAAGCCCCCTCAATTTAAAAGTGGAAATATAAATAAAAGCAAATAGAAGATTTGGATTAAAAACTTTATTAAAAATCAAAGAAAACCCAATAACTTGAAAAAAAATACATTTATTTTGATCACAGATTTATACATATACATATGTATGTGTGTATGTGTATGGGCTTTTCCACCAGAAAGTCTCCTTTTTGTAACGTAACGCCAGAAAGTAATTAAGATTAGTTCTCAAAAAAATTGTATATAAATAAACATCTTTGGTGTTTTTAACAAAAAATGTAAAACTTTGAAGGGCCAGTTTCATTTTGCAGTATTAAAGGTATTCACGTCAATTGAAAATTGAAAAAATACGAAAAATTATTAATTTTTTTATTTTTACAATTCGAATTTATAACTTTTCTACCGCATAATTTTTTTCACACAAGTATTTCAGTATTTTTATGTTAATCTTTAAACATTACATTTAATAATATTTGCAAATTCAAAGAAAAAAATTTATTTTAAAAAGGTATTCCTGCGCTGTGCTTTTTTTTTTGTTGTTTAGTGTAGAGTTGATTTTATAAGTACTTTTAAAGCATATATTTGTTAATTTGTCAATGCCATAAAAAGCTGTAAAATGATTATGCCTTTTCTCTGATAATCTTGGACTTACTTAGACCCTGACAAGTTTGCATCGTTTGTGCAAACTTATTGTCTATGTGGTTGCTGTTATAGTTTTTCACTTTTGCCAGAATTAGGCCCCAGGTATTAATGTGACTTAACATTTTTATTTTAATTTTTTAAAATGAACAGTTTAGACGCTAGATTCTTTAATTATTTTACTGCATCCATTTTCATATTATTTAACAAGCAAAAAGTTTTATTAAAATTTCTTTGTAATTTACTAGTTTTTGGGTTTGTTTCAAATTTTGCAGTTTTTCGCGAATTTCAGCCATGTTCGCGATTTGTTCCTGTAAGTTTTCTGATTCTTTACAGCTTTAACGGTTTATAATAAATAGTAGACTTTGATATTATGCCGGTGCTAGCAAATTTTTCCGAATTTCCGCAAATTTAGCAATTTTTACCAAATTTCGCAAATTTACGCCATTTTTGCAATTTTATTTTTTTTTATTTTCCGACATTTTGTTTCAAATAAAGTTTGCAATTTTTTCGCGAATTTTAGTAAATTTCGCAATAGAAGTGATTTGTCCGTGTGATTCTTTACAGATTTCACTATTTTTAATACATTTTACCTTTGCTATCATGCTGCGCTGTCCCTTACCGAATTTATTCGTCGTTGGTCTGCGTAAGAAATAGAAATCAACCTCTCGCAGAGTTCGTTACGCACGTCGAATTTCGGTATACGCAACGATAGTGTGTACTTTCATATACTCCAATGTGTTCTATTTCTGGTGACGAATATTCGTTGCGAATAATTCGTCGTTCGTCCAAGTTGTGTTTCTAACATTAAACCTGCTGTAATGACTTGAAAACTTCGGGATATATTTCAGCCATTCATTTGCCGAATCTTTCTTTAAAGGGCCGAATTGCCGTTTTTTTTATGACTTATTCATCTTTGAAAAACAATGCAGTCTAAGTCAAAGATTGCTAACAAACACAAAATTTTACACAATTACCCTGTAAATAATAGGACTAGTCCAAACACGTGTGTAAAATGTTGCCCACAAGGGACAAGGCCTACTCCAAAAGAAACCCATTCGTATGGAAAAACATGGTCTATTTTACATTACGAGGTCCTAGGGCAGAACCATATTACCCAGCTTTGGTTTACAAAGGAAAAGTCTTAAAACTACTCCATTGTATTCACAAGAGGATTAGTTTAAACTTCGTTAAAAAAACAAAGACATGTCGTCTCACTACAAACACTTTTTAACATGCCTGCATTAGATCGGACCAGTCCATGGAGTAGTCCATTTAATCAAATCGGAGCAGGTGGTCCAATATTATTGCAGGGTAGCAGCTGATAAATAACTTTCATAACGTTAGTGCTTTTAAAAATTTTTTGTTGTTAGCAGTCGACGAACTAGAGTATCGCAACGCACAACTAATCCATGCATATTATTCTTTTTTTATGGCCCATGAGGGCCAACTGCAAAAATATTGAAAGTTTCTCTTTTTACCTTATCATCAATCGCAGCACACACAAACGCGTTATTGGATTTAATTTCAGCTGGTTTCTTTTTCAAACTTCTGGATTTTAAATGGCCACGCTTTGTTTTCCCCATAAACGCATTTTTTTCTGATGATTATTTAATTACCATTTACACCGATATCTTCTTTATAGTTACTTTTTATAGAAGCTTACCTCTGTAATTTGTTAGAATTTGCGTCCAACGCTTGAAGTTTGTAGTTTTTAAAAATTAATAAAGTGCATGTAACTCAATAAAAACTAAGGGTATCAAAGATTCGACATAGTACAAGTTTGAA
Source organism: Pollenia labialis (assembly GCA_949318255.1). Classification (NCBI taxonomy): domain Eukaryota; kingdom Metazoa; phylum Arthropoda; class Insecta; order Diptera; family Polleniidae; genus Pollenia; species Pollenia labialis. The sequence goes on from OX439142.1 coordinate 59,235,178, forward strand.
CACATAACACTTTTTGTTTACAGAAGAAAGCTTAGGATGAAGTTTTTAATAAATAAACAAAAAATTACTTTCAACACATTGCACTCGTTGCACGATTTTTTTGTACAGTCACAATATTATTACAGTAACGGCCTGTAGTTTATTTAAGAAGTATTCCGTTCAGTCATTTTTAAATAAATAAACATTTAAAATTCCAAGCAAATTTATTTTTAACTGATTCTAACAGTTATTTAAAAAACCAAGTGCATATTAATACAAATTTTCAGTAGCATTTAATATATTACAATATATTGTCCGTTGATTTATGGTGTTTTCTTTTCTACAAAAAACCACATTTTAAAAGGTGCATGTATAAAATGCCTTCCCGAACATGTAATACTTCAATATTTTATTTGACGAGAACAAAACAAAAAATTGGATAGCCCTGTTTTTAACAGCTGACAAAAAGTTTGTTCTTAAATATATAAAAAAATGTGTACATAAATCAAAAACTATGTTCGTCAAAATATAAAAAAAATATACATAAACCTCAATTTGTTAATAGAATGATACCCAGTAAAAACTTCGCCTATAAAATGATGTGTTAAGTAATCAAAAAAACTTAAAAGCACTACTTACAATTCTACTGAAAGAACCAACGAATTTTACAAGGGATGTCCCAAAACGAACGCATTCAAAAATAACCCATTATTTTTTTACCTACACACATACAGAAACAAGTAGTTATAGAAGTTGTTGTAGAAGCAGTTATAGTGGGTATCCAGTAAAACCTTCGCTTACTTTTTTAAAATGAATAATATATTAAATAAATAAATACATGAACAAAATGAATGACGAAATTCCAATTTCTTTAGTTTGCTTCTCATAAAATATGTAAACAAGAAAATACCTTTGCCAGATTACCGATTGATTAACACCAAGTTTTTACGATTTCTTGATTTGACGTTTTTTTTCAAAAATAATTTTAAAATACCGATTTCATTTAAATTTTATACCACTGACAACCTACCATTAACAATGTAATGCTTTCTTTTGTTTTTACTATAAAATAATAGAAAAAATAACTATTAAAACTAAAAATTGTCTGATAAGAGGCGATTTTTTCCCATCTTCGTCTGGAAACCCTATACATAAACAGAAACCATATTTTTACAGGGCATTATCAACACTCTCGATTTATACGGGGCGTAAAGTGCAATGCCTTATGACATTTACGGGTGATTTTTTTTAGAATAAAACACGCTGCCCTTTTAGAGAGCAAAGCATTTTTAAGAAAAGAACAAAAAATTGCATTTTTTTAAATAAAATGTGACATTTTTTTTTAGAAAAGAAAACACCATTATTTAAATTCTTCTTTATGTAGAATTAAATGAAAATGTAATTTAAAGTTTACTTATAGAGAAAACCGTAACACAGCTGCTCGTCTTCCATCTCGCAACACAAACGTTTCAAAAAACTAAGTGCTGCTACTGGGGATACAATTTCCTTAGTTTATCAAAATGTTAGGGGCTTAAATACTAAACTATCCTCTCTTTTTGTCGATAGCTACAATTTTAATCACCAAATCATAATTTTTACTGAAACTTGGCTTACTGAAAACGTACTAAACTCTGAGATAATGTGTGATAATTACCAAATTTTCAGACGCGATCGCGAAAATAGTAGGAAATCCGGAAGTGTGCTTATCGCTGTTTCAAACATTTTTCACTCTGAAGCATTAAGTTATGATTCACCTTCCAATATTGAATTTACTGGTATAGCAATAAAACTGAAATATAAAAACATATATATTACTTGCTCTTATATTCCTCCGTCATCACCGCACTCAGTATACATCGAACATGCTAACGCAATTAAATCTGTTTGTCGTAGTGCTAAGCTAAATGATTTGGTAATCTCAGTTGGTGACTTTAACATGCCTTCAATTATATGGAATTACTCACCCGATGATGGGTTCTTTACACCAGTTACGTCAACAAATAATTTAATATGTATAGAATTTCTCAACTCTCTTATGGATTTGTCGCTTTATCAGTTAAATGGTATATTTAATGATTATGGAAAATTATTGGACTTAATTTATATAAATGAATATGTGGACATCCTTGTTAAGCGCTCTGAGCCAAAAACCACTCCGGAAGATCGATATCACCCTACAATAGAAGTAAACTTACCAATCTCTTTTACATCTAACTCGGAACTTACTGAGGTAAACGATAAGGTACTGTGTTTTAAAAATGCAAACTATCGTTTACTTAATAGCCTCTTGGATAATATAAACTGGGACGAATTATTTTTGCCCTCAAGTGTTACTTTGGATGAAATAATAAATAATGGAGTTATGTATCCCTAAGCAATCTCTTCGCAAGCCTAGTGGTCCTCCCTGGGGCACAAAACATTTGTCTACAGTCAAAAATAAGAAAAACAAGTTGTATAAAAATTAAAAAAAAACAGGCCAACTTATAGACTATACTAAATATGCTACTGCTCGTGCTGAGTATAATGCGTTAAACAAAACTTGTTACACTAATTACTTACGTAAAATGAAGAATGATTTCAAAAATAATCCTAAATCATTCTACAATTTTGTAAACACCAAAAGAAGAGCTACCATATTTCCTACAGTTATGAAGTTTCAGGACAGTGAATCCGGTGATGACCTGAACATAAGTAAAATGTTTGCCGACTTCTTTTCTACGACCTATTCTGATACCAATTATATTGGCTCTATTATTCCTTCTTGTTCTCAAGCAGTTAATCAAGTTATCTCAATTCCATTCTTTGATGTTTCCACAATTTTATTAACTTAAAAAAACTTAAATTTTCGTATAGAAGTGGTCCTGACAATATTCCTAGCTGCATATTGATAAACTGTGCTGAATTTCTTGCCTTACCATTAACACGCATTTTTAATATGTCAATCAAATATGGATATTTCCCTAATACCTGGAAAAAGTCTTTTATTATTCCGCTTTACAAATCTGGTACTAAGTCTGACATTGTTAATTATCGAGGGATTGCTAAACTAAGTATTATTCCAAAACTTTTTGAAAAGATGGTAACTGAATGCATTTCTCATCATGTATCATCTCTATTGCCATCCGCTCAACATGGCTTTCGAAAAGGCTGCTCAACTACAACAAATCTATTACAACTAACAACAATTATAAATTAGGGTTTTGTGCAACAGAAACAAACTGATATCGTATATACTGATTTTAGCAAGGCGTTTGACAAGGTAAACCATAAACTGCTCTTGAGGAAACTTAACACAATAGGATTTTCATACAACTCTCTTAAATGGATTGAGTCTTATTTATTAAATCGAAAACAATGTGTACGATTTAAAAACGTCACATCTAAATCGATAGATGTTTTATCTGGTGTACCACAAGGTAGTCATCTTGGACCATTGCTGCTTACCCTTTTTATCAATGATCTTCCTAACGTGATAAAATTCTCTAAAGTTTTAATGTATGCGGATGATGTACAAATTTTTCTCAGTTTTAATAAATATGCAGATCACATTCTACTTCAACAAGACTTGGACTCATTTCAGTCATGGTGTAATTTAAACTTGATGGAGCTTAACTTGAAAAAATGTAAACATATGTCTTTCTATAGAGGAAATCATATAAATGTAAGTTATTCTTTGGGGAATTATCAGATAGAAAATGTTGGTACAATTTCGGATCTAGGAGTTTTGTTGGACGCTAAGTTGAACTTTATTAAGCATATTTCCATAACTGTTAATAAAGCACGGTGTATTCTTGGTTTTATCAAACGATGGGCTAAAGAATTTAAAGACCCATATGTCCCAAAGCAACTTTATGTTTTCCTCGTGAGACCTGTCCTAGAATATGCATCTATAGTTTGGTATCCTATATATTTGATTCACAACAATTATATTGAATGTGTACAAAAGCAATTTTTGTTATTCTGCCTTCGTGGTCTACAGTGGAACCCATTAGATCTTCCGTCATACACTAGCCGTCTTGCTCTTATCAAACTTCCAACTCTTAAAAGCCGAAGGACTATGTTGAATGTGTCGTTTATATTAAATTTAATTAATGGCTATATTTGTTCTGATTTCCTGCTCGATAACATTTCATTTAATGTTCCTCATCGTCCATCTCGACACTTCGAATTGCTATCAATTAAATACTTCAGGACAAATTACGCAAATGCTGACCCATTTAGAAGGATGTGCAGTCAATTTAATAAATTTTATAAAGTTGTAGATTTTTCTTTTAAATGCAAATGTGATAAAACGTAAAATTATCGTCTTATTAAACAATCAATAATTTTGTATTTTATTTTTATTAACAAGTAAATGTTATTATATTGTTTAACTGTCTGTAAGGATATGATATCCATAGACAAATTTGTAAATAAATAAATAAAAAAATAAATAAATAAAGTAACGAAAAGTTCATTTAATTTTTAGTGTCAAAAATTTAACCGCAAATTCCGTAAAAACAAATGAATTTTCAGTTATTTTATATAAATAACCTATCAAAAATTAACTTAATAATCCGTAAAAAAACAAAGGAATATTAATTAAGTTATTTTATACAAATTAACTGTCAAAAAATTAACTACATATTTCGTAAAAACAAATGAATATTCAGTTATTTTATGTAATTTAACCACCAAAAATAAGTTTTTACTTATCTTTAAAATGCTTGTTTTGTGTAACAAATTTCCATTTTCTATTTGTAAAAATTATTTAGTTAAATACATCAAATTTTTAAAGTCAAATAATCGCAAAACCTGCTGCTGGTATCTTATGATTGTGAGTTCTTCTGTAAGCAAACGAGGTCAGTACAACAAAAGTAAAACAAGCGTGTGAAACAGGATAAGTAAACAATAATGTTTTATTTGTAATTAGAAAAACAAGCGGACAGGTGTCTGTCTGGTGTTTTTTAGAAATTCGGCTCTTTTGTGGTGTTAACGAAAATTGCTGAATTTAATAAAACAACTGAATATTTCTTTGTTTTTACGGAATATTCAGTTAATTGTTTGATTCTAACCCCATAAAATAAAATAAATAAAACAGTCTTAAAAAAGAGATATAAAACTTAAGAATTTCAGTAATTTGACAATGCATCAAATAGTCCAAAGCAAAAAATCCTAATTTATTCCACCTAAACATAAACACATATTTCCTGTAGCATGAACGAGCTAAGAAAGAAATAGCAAAAATCTTAAATTTTTTTAACTGTGCCAGTAAACATATTTTACTTTTTAACAAAAAAACAGCACTAAAAAAACTAAATAAAGAGCAGAGTTCTTGTTACAATAGCAACCCACAAAGTGTAAAAGTTCGTATTTGTGTTAGCGGAAATGGATTAAAAAACGTATAAAATTTAAGGAAAATAAGGAAGAGGAAAAAATCAATACAAAATACATAAAATCGAAAAAGAAAAATATTGTCCTTTCTACGGTTAGTAAAGTAATCAAACAATAAAACTGATTGGTAAACAAAAATGTTTCGTAAAACAAACAATAGCTCAAAGGATAAAAACTTCTACCTCAGGATACAGTGGTTTTATTAGCTTGGTACCACACTTTTTTTATGCATGAGATTGTAAATAAGCAATTGATTGCCATAAAGGTTAGACATTGTTAAAAAGTCTTAAGAGGATTACAAAATACCATTAGAAGTTTCTTTTATACAGCAGGTATTTTGGCAATAACTGTTATTATATATTTTATCGTTCAAAGTGATAAGGTTACAAATTTTTTGGGACTTAAAAAAAGAGTTTTCTAGCTTATTAAACTTTTTTTTTAAATAATTATTTTTTTTAATGCCTAAGCTAAACCCCGCAAAGATCTGCGGTTGTCTGCAGGAAAGAAACCAGAGTATCTGGCGGGAATCGAACCCGCAATCCCGGCGCTGATAGACTAGCTCACTTCCAGCTAGCCTACCGGGGCACTCTATTTTTTACATTTTAAGACTTTTGGGATTTTGCTTAGCAATAAAACTGAAAATGTAGAGTTTAAAACCAGCAGGCTAATTAAGCTATACAAAAAATCGTCTACAGTGTAAACGCTACAGTGTTTCGTGACATTATCTGGGTAGAGTTAATGAAGTTAAGTAAGAGTGCTATATTCGGCTGTGCCGGATCTTATATACCCTTCACCATTGTGCGAGCAGAATACATAGCAATTAGACAAAAACTAAATAAAACTGGTAAATATTTTTTTTTTGAATAAGAGACAACCGGTTTTGAACTTCGCTTTTCGTATGGGCCCAGAATATATATACTTTATAGGGTGTAGGATCAATATTGTAGAAATTACAGTTATATATACCTTTTTTACCTTCGGTGAAGGGTATAAAAAGAATAATTTTCGGGAATTCAGGGGTCTTATCACCGCATTCGATACTATCGTATCGAATAAACTATTTTTTTTTTTTTTTTTTATAATTTCCTAATCTTATCCCGCGAAGCTTTATGCTTGTCTGCAGGAAAGAAACCAGAGTCTCAGGCGGGAATCGAAACCGCAACCCCGGCGCTGATAGACTAGCTCGCTACGGGGCATACGATAGACACTGGCGTATCGAATGAAAACTCGATAAATGTAATGTCGAGTTACTCGATGTCGAATGCTATTATTTCAAATTCAATACATTTCATTCGATATCGAGTTTCAAGATACCAAAATAAGTAATATCGATGAATTTTGCTCGATATCGTATGCGATGATTAGACCCCAGTATTTCGGTTATAACTCATACAAATTTCCGACATTTTGGTATATAAGTCATATACATAGGACATATGGCAACCCTAAATTTAGGTTTTTATAAAAATATTGATGTTTTTTAGCCCATTTTTGGAGTATTTTGCTCATAAATTACCCATTGTCTAACCGATTTGATATTTTTATATACCGACGTGTTAAGAAAGAATTTTACCATTTACTTAAGTTATATTTATATATAAACATTTATAAATACTTGTATACATATATTTTAACAAAGTTAATTATAAAAAATAACAATGTTAATTATAAAAAAGAGTAATTTTTGGGGATTCATTTTTTCGGTTGTAACTCTGCCATTTTTAAACCGATTTGACAGATTTATATACCTACGTGTTTAAGAAGGAATTTACCATTTACTTGAGTTATAAAGCTTGGACTCGGGGAGATCTATGGTTCCCGAAAGTGGGTATTAATAAAAAAAATAAATTAATTTTGGTCATAACTTTTTTGTATCTGAACCGATTTTTCTGAATTTTTTATGAAATATGTTCTACTAAAAATTTTCGATATTTTGGTATATAAGTCATATCCATAGGACATATGACAGCCCTAAAATTTAGGTTTTTATACAATTTTTAATTTTTTTTTTGTACGGGAGGTACCACGCCCACTTCTCCAATCCCGCCCACATTTTGTAGGATGGTGTGTATTGGCTACGTAAATGTGTGTACCTAATTTGGAAACTTTGGCTTTTGCCGTTCCCCAGATATACAGCAAAAAGTAATAAAATTACAACAACCACAAGGGATTTTTGGAAAATATTAGAGGTAGTCGTTGTTTTTTGCTCATATCTCAGCCATTTGTGGATCGATCTTGCTGAATTTCAATAGCAACCGATGGTAGACTATATGTGACATAAATGTAAAACAACCTAGCCGCTATCATGTCTGGAGTCTCCGGAAAACACATATCAAACATAAGACGGACAGACGGACGGATATCGTTAAATCAACTTCTCTCCTCATAAGGACCCAGAATATATATACTTTATAGGGTCTAAGATCAATATTGTAGAAATTACAAACGGAATGACAAACTTATATATACCCTTTTCCACCTGAGGTGAAGGGTGTAATTATAAAAAAAGTAAAAACATTTTATTCAGTTAAGGCGAATCTTTGAAAACCTTTGCCGAATATGAAAATTTTTTAGAAGCAAACTTTATGTGAGTGCTATCATAAATTACACAGTGCAACAATATTCGGGCCATCGCCGCCATCTTCAATACTTGCAACGAGAAATGAAACTAGACTATTGGTAGAGCAAATATACCAATGTATTTTTAAGAATTAGATCGGGTTCCTGAAATATCGGCCCCTAAACTTTTTGAATTTTTTGAAATGCATTTGGTGTAAGTCGAAAACAAATCCATAATGTACTTCTGCTGATTTTTTGTTACACAGTGTTATGAAACACTTTTCATAAAATCTGACCCTTTTACGATCAGGAACCGTAAATAAAAGTTATCCAGACAATTTAAATTTAAGAACTCTTCATGTTAGAGTCCACTGACGAGATCGTTATGAATCTATGGTGATCTTAAAAAAAGGATCTCAAGTCCACAGTAAAGAGTTACTTTTTCCAACGATAAAATTAAAAGTTGAGTAACAGTCTTTTAAATACAGTTTTATTTTTGAGCATAAAATCTCATTTAATGAGTTTTATTTTTTCCGTCTCATTTAAGGAGTTGTGCTGTGTTTTGCAGTCATTTGTTTTTAATTTTTTTGCAACAATAAATTTTCTACTGTAACAATGATTTAATATATCGTATATAAAGTACAACATGTCCATCCCTGTTAAAGAGTGCAAGCACGACCTTTTATAATTTAATTGACAGTTTTATTGTTCATTGACAAAGTTTCTACTCGTTATTTAGCCCATATGCAGTTTTGTTATTTTAAGGTAATTTCCGGCATTAACGTAGTAAAGTTATAGTGATAAAGACCTATACAAGTGTATTAAGGTGAACAATTTCCAAAATTAGGAAACCATTTAACTACCTTTTTATAAACCAAAAGCTTTAGTTACGGTGATGAGTACAAAACATTAATATTTGTATAAGAGACAAATTTTTGAAATTCCGTTTCATTTCGCGTCGCAAGTATTGAGGTTGGCGGCGATAACCCAAATTTTGTTGCACTGTGTTATTTAATACGTTTTGATCACAAATTTCATTGAGATTTTTTTCTAATTTAGCTAATTACTTTTTGTCTTGATCAGGTATTTTATTGTGAGTTCTGGTTTTTTTCTCGTCATAAATTCAAGTGTGTTTTGATTTTTGTTTAAATTCAGCTCTTTTAAAAAAATTTGCAACAACTACAACTTAAGTACCCTTTATGCTAGAATCTAGATTTAAATATGTTATTAGTTAGACTTAATCCTTTTCTGGGGAAATAAATTTAGTTATTCCATGATGGATAGCTTATCCTTTAACACTAACCATACTGAAATTTTAATACATAGACTCATGATAAGGATACCTGGGTACCCGTATATAAGTAAAGGCCTTTTGTATAGTAAAAGTAAATATAACATTGATTTTTTGTTTTTTTTTTAATTTCGAATGTATAAATTTAATATCTAAATTTTACTGAATATTTTATTTTTTTTTCAATATTATTTATTGAATCTTCATACATTTAATATGAACTAACAATAATTAATCAAATCTTAACCTAATACTTTATTTTATGTCCTGCCAGTGCCAGACAAAAATTTTTTCATCACGGGTTCTGTTCACATATACATAGGTGTTTATCGCTCATCTAATTGGACAAGTGCTGCAGTGTCTCTTCTTCTTAAGCGAGTGTGGCCGCTATCATTTAAAATATTTCGAGCTAGTGGGTTCGGATGCAATTCGAGCCTTTTTAAGTATTTTACTGCATATTTCGTAATCACAGTTTTAACTAATGGAACATTGAGATCCTTGTGAATATTTGAATTTTTAACATACCAAGGAGCAGCTGTGATTATTCGAAGAAGTTTATTTTGGCGCCTTTGAATTTTTTCGATATTAGAAGCCGAGGCAGTGCCCCATAACTGAATACCGTAGCACCAGATAGGCTTTAAGATAGAGTTGTAAAGTAGGAGTTTGCAGTCGAGACTAAGGACAGAGTTTCTTCAAATAAGCCAATGAATTTGTATGGCTTTTAGTTTCATTTGAGTTAATTTTGCCTCTATATGGATTTTCCACGTCAAACGGTGATCTATATGTATACCGAGATATTTTACATGCGAATTTTGAGGTATTATTTGATTATTGATTTTAATAGGGGGCATGATCCCCGACGCAAGGTGAATGTTATATGTACGCATTTTTGCTCATTGACTTTTATCCTCCATTGTTTTAACCATATTTCTAGTTGAAATATATGATCCTGTAAGTAACGAGATGCTTCATAACTGTTTTCGTGGACGCTTAGAAAAGCTGTATCGTCTGCAAATGTTGAAGTTTGTGTGTAGTTGCTCGTTGGCATGTCCGAAGTATAAATTAAGTATAATAGAGGCCCCAGAATGCTGCCCTGTGGGACTCCAGCTGAGGTGAACTAAAGAAATTTCCTTCTTTTATAATAAATTGACGACCGACTAAGTAGCTTTCTAGCAGCTTGTGTGTGTTTGCTGGACAATTTTGCTTCAATTTATGTAATAAGCCTTCATGCCAGACTTTATCAAAAGCTTGAGAAACATCGATGAAGAGAGCGGAACAATATTATTTTTCTGAATATGTCATTAAATAAACCTTATGTAATAAACATTTTGTGCAGTGTTGAAGAATTATTTAGCTGTGCGTATTGCACATTGGCCGTTTAAAGCCATCATATATTTTGCGTGTTTTGCTATCTGATTTCGAATCAATAGAATCAAGAGCTATATCCAAACCCAGTGGAGAATGTAGGAACGCTAAGATATTGTTTCAATGATGGCCCAATTAGTAGGTATGCACAAAACACCAGCAGTTTTTTTGCACAGTTGTGTTGTTTTCGTGTAGTTGTTTTTTGATATCATAACCATTTCTTACACAAACAAATGCACTTTTTCACATATTTTAGATGTTTAACACAAACAAAATGCTTGTTGTTTTTTTCAGTTGCTGGAATATGGTTTTAGTAAGATCGGGACTCTGTTGTTTGTTGTAACGAAGAAGAAGAACATTTTTTATTTTTGACGTCAATGCAGTATGTTCTAGGGGAGCTAGCTTTTATCGAAAAGGAATAAATAAATGATTATCACAATAAAACAAAAGGCTGGTAGATATTATGGACCAAATGGTGACAAAGAATAGCAATTAACAAAAAGCAAATAGCTGGTCCTTTTACCTATTTTGCTATAAAGTCGACGTAAGGTGCATATTGTATATATCTAGCCTTAATCCAAGTGCCAAAAAGCTCTAAACTCCCGTCTTGGTTTTTTGGCAATACTGGGCGTGAAATTGACAACTGAAAACATGATAAAATGGCCAAAGGCATTACGATACATTAACGTCCGAGCAGCTCTCTAACTAATTAAACCAAATTAAACCATCCCTACGGAAGTTTCTCATAATTCTGCAGGTCCATCGAAAATATCGAAGCGGGGAAAAACTGGTTGGCTACTATAAAAAGGTCTTTGCTACCTTTGTGTGGCTGTTGATTCAAAATATTTAGGATCACAAAATTTGTGACAGCTGTAAACGGCCAATGTGCAACACGCTTAGCAAAATAATTGCTTAAGGCTTAGGCCCCTATTATGATTCACAACTTAATTCAATTAAGTTGTAATTTTTTAATTTTTGTATTATGGTTTAAAATTGTTGCTATATTGCGGCTAACAAAACCATCAAAAAATTACAACTCAACACAGATATTTACAACTCAACTAAGTTGTGCTTTAGTTTATTGGTTAAGAGATATTTGACGTTAAAGTTCGTTCGTTTACATCAATTTGTGAATAAATATTTTAATTAGTATTGTGGTTACTTTGTTTAACTGTTCTATGGTTTTTATTCCACTTCAGAAGATTATTTCTGAACATTACCTGCAACATTTTGTTGGTATTCATTAACACTCTAACTTCTGGAAATGGGTCCTTTCTCAATACTTTTTCTTTTTCAGAAATAAGCAAAAACTTAATAGGTGTTTTGAGGGTTAATATATTAAAAATATAATACAACCATGTATTGAGCGGTTTATTTTGTACCTACAGATATGTATATTATACATAAAATAAAAGAAAAATCTGAGTACCAAATCATTCATTTAATACATTTTCCTTTTGCAAATTCTATATGATTATCAAACAATGTCCAACATATTTCAGCTATGAGAGAATGTAACAACGTAATAGGAACAATTATACATTTTTTAAATCCTTTATTTCTTTTCTGAAAAATTATGTTACAGCAATAATTTTTCTATTAAATTTTTTCCATGTCATCATAAGTATATAATTAACCCTTAACTCACCTATTGAAATTATATTCCGTTATTTAAGTTGCATTTTCGACTTAAGTTTGTTCGGAGACCTATATTTAAGTTTCATGACAATTATTTTCGCAAAATATTACAACTACATACATTCCTGTTTAAAAGGAGAGTTTTGCTTTTTTCCAAAAAACTGCAAAAGTGACCCATTTTTAGAATAATTAGAGGTTTAATGTATACCAACAAAATGTTGCTTGTAATGATCTGAATAAGTCTTCCGAACGCAATTTATCGAAAACGTAAGTATCAGACGATTTTCTAAGTTGTTTACTACCCAAGGTTTCAATTTTATATAGGCCGTATAATGAGTTTCAGATGTAAACTCTTAAAACGCCGCTACACGTGTACCTTTTTTTAGTTCCCTCTACAAGAATCAGATGGTAGAACATTGTTATTGTGTTGTGTGTTTACAGTAGTGTTACAACCAGGGAAACCCGAAATATGCTCTAAAAATAAAATAATAAATATGCAGTAAACACTTGAAAATATGCCCTGAAAATTGTTAAAAATATGCCCCAAAAAATTCAAAAATTGCTTATTTGAAAACAAAATATTCAACAATTTAATAACAGTTCCATGTTATAATAAAAAATATGTATTACAATTATAATTGGGAAATGCCAAACTCCAATGTATTTACAGACGAATTTTCGAGATGTTACCCTATTTGGAAATGATAGGCAGTAATCGGCTCTCATAAACAAAGTTGTGTAAAGAGGTTAAAATTCATATCAGAGTTATTTGTGCCGAATATTATCTAGATATTAACATCCATATGAGATTTTTTGTCGTAAAGGTATTTAAACGACAGCCTCTTAATTGTTTATTAATAGGTGCGTTTGAGTACTTTTGCAGTAAAATGCAGTAAATGAGTATACTGAAAAATTAGCTCTCACAAAAAGATGTTGTGCCAAAAAGTTCGCGAACGCAAAATTTGTAAAATTTCGTAAAATAACGGCAACAGCTGATGGCAAATAATTGAAGTGTTGAAAAATGTTTACACTTTTGACTACTTAACTCGTTTTCTTATCGGTACTCGATTAAAAACTTTTTATAACACGAACATTTTTGGAAAATACAAACAAACTATTTTATTTAATCTTTCATATTTGTTTGTTTGATTTTACTAATTTGTAGCGGGTTAAATTATTTAAAAGAACATCAATAATTTTTTTGCTATTGATTACTAAAGTCCCCAAGTACTTCACACTTTTACAACTCTAAAAAATTAACATAACAAAAAAAATTCCAAAAGTATTTAGCCAAATAAATGCTTCACAAACAAGATTAATTTATTGATAGTTATTCACTTTTTGTTTTGGTTTATTTTATAATTTTTTCACAATTTATATGCATTTTATTTGTTACTTTTGTTTGTTTACCTTTTGGAACATATGTTTTTTTGATTTACTAAATTTTACTGCAAAATTTACTGCAGTAAAAATTTGTAAATACTCAGACAAGAACTGTCACTTTACACTCTCAATTTGTGTTCTCATTTACTGAATTTTGTTTACTCGAACGCAATTTCGTAAAATGCAGTAAAGTTCAGTAAAAAATAGTAAAAACTTTTGTGTTCTCGAACGCAGCTAATGTTAACTTTTTAAAGGAAGTCAAAGCTATAAAAGCTATTAAGATGGAAACTTTGGGAAAATGGTAACTGATTCAAAAAGAATTTAATATGTTTGGGGCGAATTTAGATTTTAGATGCATTGAATAAAGCGCTTTTTGTGTAAAGAATGTATTGCTTTAAAGTGGAAACTCACCACATAAAATGCATACCTTCCGTAAGCAAGATGGTAAGCGAAACTCTTACATTTCTTCCTTACAAACCTACATCGTTTGAAGCTTAATTTTTTATTAGGTTACTACTACAAAGGTAGACCTCTATATGAAATTAAAAAACTTTTTAACTTCAATATCAATGCCGGACAAAACAAAAAGAAAAACTCCTTTCATTGGCAGCGTAAAATGCTGCTGAATGCTAAACCATGACTAAATAAATACAGTATAAATAAAGAAAGGCGTAAACTTGGAAATAAAAAAATTTTAAATTTTTAAATTATTTGTTATACCAAAGGATACATTTTTTAATTTCTCCAACCTCCAATCTCCAATCCCGCCAACTGATTGACGCTTTAATACTTGAAAATCTTAAAATATTTGTAATATTGGAATTGTAATTTTTTAACCCGTGCGCATGTTTGTGCCTTTATTTATTGAGGCAAATCTTTGCCAATTTCATTAAAACCATGAAAATTCCTTTAACGTTTTATCATTAAAATCGTTAAGGAGGGCAAAGGTCGAAATAGTTTATGGACTTTATTGAATTTTAGCTTTTTTGCGCCTGAGTTTTATTCAAATTTGTTTTTACACACAGTGGCCTTTGCCAATTTTATTCCTTCGATGTATTTGTTGTACAAAAACACAAAATGTTTGATTTTAAATAAATGCAAAAAATGTTTATTTTTACCAACATTATTAGGAATGTATTGTAAAGGATACAGGGATCACGTAACAAATGTAAATGCTAAAAAGTTTTTAAATTTAACTTAAACCTTTTTCGAAAGATTATATACAAACTTCTATGATATTAGTGCTTACTTTTTATAAATAATGGCGGTTAATTTATGAATAAGAAAAGTGTGTGGATTTATATAAAATATATTTTGTGGAAATTAATAGAATTTGGGTAAAGGATACAAAATAAAATACACGTGTGTCGACGTTTTGAAATACCACATCGGAATTTTATTTAAGCGGGCTAAGATTTGCTCCAACCGAACATTTTGTTCTCTCACCGAGCAGAATAATTGGTGTTGTATGTAGCCTAGTGTTGTAATGGTGTCAATGGATGGGTCAAAAGCTAAAAGGCCGAACTCAATAAGTGAAGTAGAATAGTGATATTTGAAAAACTCCTGCTGAAAAAAATCAAATAAGATTTTAACCCTCTACCAAGTTTTTATTTTTTTGGAAAATATTTAAATAATAGAAGAACAAATTAATAAAAAAAATTAGAAATTGTCGATATGTGGTTATGCCATTTAGGTTGTATGAAAGATTGAATGAGTTGAAGTAAGAGTATCCACTCGATTTATCGTTGTTTGATTCATCGAGGAATTTTTCCGCCATTATTTAATCGAATAATAAAATTAGCCAATTTCGAATAACGAAAACTCGAATAATTTATGCCAGTTATATACAAAAAAGTACAAAAAACTTCCCTCTTATAGATTCCCATTCACTCATTACATTGCATATTGAATTTTATGTTTCTTGTTCCAAAATTAACGGAAATTCAAAAAGTAACAGTTAAAAACAAAGAAGTACCAAAAAGCGCTTTTACAGATTCTGCTTCAATCAAGAGGTTAAAAGTTAAATTTTATGTTCATAAGACCAATATTAACGAAAATTAAAAAAAGTACCATTAATGAACAAAAAAGAACAAAAAACTTTCCTCTTATATATTCTTATCCATTCAGGGCATTGCATCGTGAATTTTATGTTTCTAGGTACAATACTAACGAAAATTCAAAAATACCAGTTAAAGAAAAAAAAATACCAACAGTTTCCCTCCCCATAGATTCTTATCCACTCAGGACATTGCGAATTGAATTTAATGTTTCTAGGTTCAATACTAACGGAAACTCAAAAAGTACCTGTTAAAGAAAAAAAAGTACCAAAAAGATCCCTCATAGATTCTTATCCACTCAGGACAATACATGTTGAATTTTATGTTTCTAGGCCCAATTTTAACGATAATTAAAAAAATACCAGTTGTAGAACCAAAAAGCTAACAAAAATATCAAATTTCCCGTATTTCCTTTTTTGGTTCTATTCCCCCCACCCCCCCTTAAAGTATCAAAAATTTCAGTATTGTAGTGGAGGAAAATGTTTTTAAAAAAAGTACCAAAAATAGTTTCGATTTTCACCCCTTAGATGTTCGAATTTCGAAAAAGTATCAAATTTATATTTGTATTTTTTTTATAAGTTTCGAATCAAAAATTGAATAAGTTATCAGTGAAATTGAAATCAAAGTAATTTGAAAAACTTAAAAAGAGTGTAAAAAACATATTATAAAAAATTTCACTCGAATTATAGGAATAATAAATTGGTTTTAAAAGATTTTTATAACTGGCTGGCAGCTCTCACAAAATGTGCCGGAACTTAACAGACAAAAATATAAGAAGTAAATAAAAAATTGTCTTAAGAAATATAAGCCCCAGCATATATTAAATACCCGCACTAAGTTAAGCAGGCGGGATACAATTGCAAATTATAAGCCGAAAAAAATTACTGTTTCCCGCCTGCTAATAAGCATAACTGTACTAAACATTGACGTTTAGATCATTTTATAGCCTGTTAAGGGCCAAATACACATTTCAAACGCTTGTTAAGCAGGCAAATTCACTCGTGTATATACGTGTGCTGGACGTAATATTCGCTGTCATATCTAAATTTTTTGATTTTCTATCCAGCATCATCGGTGTGACACATACAAAAACATGTTAACTAATACTTCCATAGCGCTTGATAAGAAACACTTCAGAACCCTTTTCTTTAGCACATCGGAAATAGGCAATTAGTTACATTTTTCTAAAAAAAAAATCGAGCATAAAACATGAAAAAATACAAAATATTTACAATCGTGAGCAAACTACTTTTAATTTGAGTACCTACACATAGCTGTGAGTGAATGCATTTTTTTTTTGACCCAGAGGGCCCCAAAATCCCGCCCGCCCTAAATTTTATTATTTTCGTTTTTGTTGTACAATTACCTTTAATTGAGTACCCACACATTCCACTAAATGGGCGGGGGGTTTTTTTTGGATCCAGGGGGGCCCACGGGCCTTAGAACCCTTAAATTTAAATTTTGGTTTTTAATTTCAGAGGGTGTTCAAATTTTTTTTTCAAAATTAACCTTAAGATACAGGTTTAATGAAATATATTTTGCTATAGCTTCGGTTCAATTTGAGATATAATACAGTGGAATCCCGATAATTCGTAATTGAAAGGGACCGGCCATTTCTTACGAATTATAGGGGTTTTCGATTTAGCGAGGTTTCGATTTAACGGGGTTAAAATAAACGGGGTTTTGCAATTTATTTTCTAGAACGACAAAAAACAACAAAAAAAACAATTGCGAAAAGTATAATACAAAATAAAACAGCAAAATTGAAGAAGGATTGAAGTAAGAGTTGATGCAGCAATTTCAAATCGCTAAAGGCCGTTACACACTATCCCACAAAGTCTTACGTATTTTTCAAAAATGCGCCCCTGTAGCTCGTTTCTGTATTTCTCGCATCGTAAAATTTCTTACATGAAGTGTGAAACAAAAAATTCCATCGTTTCTCGATTTATGAGATAAAAGTGTTTCTGTATTTGAATGCGAAAACAGACACAACAAATTCTGTTTATACTGGAATATTTCCAGTAATTAAGTGTCAAATAAAAGCGAAACGTCAACAAAAGAAATAAATATAATAAAAACAGGGCTGCCAGATTTGACGAGTTAGCGTCATCTTGACGATTTTTTGTTCCGATATTAACAAAGTGACGTTTTGATGATTTTTTCTAAAAAAGTGACGAAAGCAAAAGCAAAAACAAAATCAAAAATATTTTATAATTTTGTTGTTACTTTCTATAGAAATTCATCTTAAATTTTTAAATTTCAAGCACTTCTATTTTGTGGCGTTGAAAATTGAAAAAAAAAAATAATATGAATGTCTGTAGAAAGCAACAACAAATTTATAAAATATATTTGATTTTATTTTTGCTTTTAATGAAATTGTTGGCGTTGCGTTTTACACTATAAGCCCCTTAGTCTTCGAAATAAGATAATTGTTAATAGTTTTATATGTTTGTTTATTAGAAAAAAATATATCTTTAGAAACAAGGCTGCTTAAATTTTTATATTTATCCCTATTGTGAAAATTGTCCTCGAAATTGTTTGTTTCTTCCCTAAAAAATGTATCGGCAAAAGCAAAAATTCGAGGGAAAGTAATGGACCGACTTGGCTTATTATGAACATTTAATACTTCTTATATACATATACAAAATATGATTGATATTTGATATTCTTATCTTATATGTACACTTTTGTGCCAAAACCATTATTCCGGCAAGAAAGAAATTTGTTTGTCTCCCAGTAAAAACTTTTTCAAAATGGATAACTTCTTTCACTCGTTATTAAGTAGCTTTCTTCCATAAGAACTTCAATAACTACTTTTTTCTGGATGTATTAAGATAAAATAAATGACTTACTTTTGAATTTGTTCTTTTTGGCAGAACCCTTGTAAAATTCATTAGTTTTTCAGTAGAATTGTATGCAGTGCTTTAATGTGTTTCTGATTACTTAACATATTATTTTGTAGGCGAAGATTTTACTGGGTCTTTAACCCGTTTATTTATGAACCGATTTTTTTAATTTTAACTACAAGGTATTCTACTAAGTCTATTTCAGGTAAAAAAGAAAAAGATTATAGGAATAGGTAAATTAAAGATTTATATCTCAATTATTAAATAATAATTATTAAATACCCACGAACTTAAACTATGTTTTTGTTTGATTATTTTTTAATAAAAGTCGAAACAAATTTGTTTAAAATTGCACGATTTTTAAAACAAAAAAGACGATCTTTTTTATTTTTTTCTCAGGATATTGACGATTTTGACACAAATTTATCTGGCAGCACTGATTAAAACCAAACCAAAACAAGAAAAGGCTAACAAAAATTTAAACTAACAATATATAACAATTGTTTTTTGTTTATTTTCATCATATAAATTATGCATTTATCATTTATATTCCTTCTATTTTTTTGTTTATTTTAAAAAAAATAGTATATAAACATATTTTAAATTCAAATATCTACATTTTGTTTTTCTCGCCACCAATTTCAAATGTGACTTATTTTGACAGTTCTTGAAAGAAACTTTTCGCAAAATATTGTTATAGAAACACTTTTTCTCGCATCCTTCCATTAATTGCTGGAAAATTATTAAAATTACAGATAATTCTCGCAACGGAAAGATACAGAAACACTTGTGCGAGAAAAACCATTTTTTGTTTCATTTTGCACTGTTTCTGTCCCGATTCACTGGTTTCATGCGGAAAATTTTACGATGCGAAAAATACAGAAACGGGCTACTGATCTAATTATTCTTTGAACGTTTTCAAAAAACAATAACAACTTATCATGACAGGGTTGCATTTTCTTAAATTACTAAAGACTTTGTGGGATAGTGTAAAACGGCTTTAAGCAACATCTATTTTTTCTCTATTGCCAATGGCTGCAAAAATTTGTTGTTTTTGTAAAACCGACAATGTTTTATGCGTGCGCTTTGACATATTTATTTATTTTTCATGTAAGAAACTGATCCTAAGAAAATAAACACACACAAGCAAAAGCAAAAACCCAAGCCAAAAAAATAGCGGTGAACAAAAGTCATTCTTTTCATGTTTCTGTTGTTTTTATTACGAATTATAAGTGGTAGTTAGCAAATAATTACGATTAATAAGAGGTAAAGAAGATTTTATTTGAAAAAAAATTACGAATTAGCGAGGGGACCAAAACTTATGAACATTTTACGAATTAACGAGATTTTTTCAAGGGACCGACAGTTTATTACGAATTATCGGGAATTACGATTTATCGGGGTACGAATTATCGGGATTTGACTGTACTGATTTTATTTTTATCATATAAAAAAGGTAAGTATGAATACTTTTGCTAAATTCATGTAGATATTTATGTTTTTTTTCTATTGGATAAAATTATTTGAATTATTTGAGTAATTCGAACAATTAAAAACCATACTCGATTAATCGAGCAAATTTATAATTAAAAAATCGATTTATTTGTTACTCAAACAAAACAAATTATTTAACGATTTCTTAACAAGATTATACATAAATACAATAATCATAAAGTTTTTACAAATAAACAGAAATAGTTACAAATAAAGCTTAAGTTTAATGAATTAACTGGTCACGTTTTTTTTGGATTCTTTCGTCAAATATTTGTTAGGTCTAAACCAGTGTTCCCAAAACTTGGAGACCAAAAATGGGTAAATTTACGGGGAAAAATGGCTAAAAAATGGCTAAAAATGGGCTAAAAAAACACATAAAAATTGAATGACAAACCATAAATAATTCATTTAAAGTTGTTTACGATGAAACTGTAAGTTGGGATCAATTTCTTAAATAAGAATAAACTTTATTTAATATTTTGAAAGCTATTTAAAAAATTATATCATCGTGCGTATTAGCTTAAAATAATTTGAAGGTAAATCATAATCACGACAACATTTACCCAACCTTTTGATTCCAGATCTACAATAAAAAACAAGTAAGAAAATATAGTTGGTCAACTCCGACTATATGATACCCTACACCTCATTAGAACCTGAGTACCAAATTTTATTCAATTTTCCGCTTTTTCCATTTTTACAATAGAATTTACATAGGAAAAATGGGAGAAAACTTCTAGGGAATTTTTATTCATAATTGGGCTGATAATTTTTAATTTATAAATCCTTCATTGTTCTTTTATTGAAAAAAAAAGAGAAACTTCGCTATTTTCAGCTAAAAACAAAGTACAAATTAAAAATAATTTAAGTAGGGTATTAAGCTACCGTCCTTTAAAAAGGACACCCAATATCGGCTAAACTATAGATTTTAAGAAAAATAGTTATTTAATAAAATATGTTTAGATACATATGAAGATTAAAAATTCGAAATAAAAGTTAAAGTTTTAAAAAAAAAATTTTCCGGCGCTATCTGGGTTAAATGATTTGCAAATTTTCGATCTGTACTTTACGCACAAGGTTTACATGGGCAGCCAGCTAGCCAGACAAACATCGTTAATTCGACTCAGAAAGTGGTTCTGAGTAAATCGGTATACGAAAAAGTGGGCTTAGGACCAATATTTTAAGGTGTTACAAACATCAGCACAAACGCATAGTACCCTCTCCACTATGTGGTGTTGGTATAAATATTTCATTGATAATATCGAATTAACGGTTGCTAAATGTAACCTATTTTTCAAATTACTTTTAACGATGTTTACTTGGCGAAATAACCTCTCTACTTCAGCATTAGACCATGGAAGTGGGAGCAACTTTATAGTAAATTCTGAAATTTTAAAAAAAAATTTGTTGCCGCCTGTATCTCTTTATTGAAAAACTTGCAACCAGAAAGAAACACCGATGTTTGTGTTGATCCATTTTATAAATTTAATATTGGAATACTGTTCCTTTAATTTAAAAGATGTTTCATCATCATCGTTAATAGCGATATTCATCATTTGTAAAAGTTGTGATTTAAATTAAAGGCGTTTTATTTGTTAAAAATGTATATTTTGCTTTTATAAATTTTTATAATAAAATTAAAATTATTCTTTTAAAAGAAAACGGCAAAAAAAATGTTATGGCTAAACAAGTTGAAAAATGGCTAAAAAAAATTGCTAATGGCTAAATGCATTTTTTAATGGCTAAACAGGGTGAAAAATAGCTAAATCTAGCCACTAAATGGCTAAATTGGCAACACTGGTCTGAACATACCTTAGTTCATATCTATGTATTTTGTTGGTTCCTCACCTTTGTGAATTGTTTTGTTTTTATTCAAATTAACTTTTTATTATACCCTTCACCGAAGGTAGAAAAATTTACTAAAGTTCAGTAAGCAATGGCTTGTTAGAATATTGTCACCAGGGGAATACATCTTTACTTAACATAAGGAAATGATTTGTTAGTTTGTTTTTATCTTTATTTGAACTAAACTGATGAAAAAATTTCTTAAAGGTTAGTAACACATGAACTAAATTTGACTTTTTGGAAATTATTTCTAAAATTAAGTATAAATTATGCAACAAAAACGAAAACTGAATACTAAAATAAAGTATATTTTTAACAATTTATAAGTTTTTAAAATTTTATAAACTCCTTCGGAGTAAATCATTTACTCAATTATATTTTTTGAACTTTAGTGAAAATTGTTTGTTTTTACGATGTAATTTCCTTTAGTTTAGTTTAGGTAACCCTAGTTTTAGGAAGTACTAATTTTCTTTTAGTAAGAATTTCTTAAAGTCAAATGATTTTTTTTTGTAAATTTATAACCTATTTTAAAGTAAATGAACTATTATATTTTCACACGTTTTAAGTTAGTTTTATTGCATTTTAATAAAATTTTCTAAATTTTAATAAAATTTTACTTAAAATTAAGGAAATTTTTAAACTATTTTAAAGAAAATCGTTTTCCTATCATTTAGTATGTGTCTTTTTTTTGAGTGTGTGTAACGGCCTTAAGCGTTATTTCAATAGACATAGAATAGTAAGACGGACAGACATACGGACACGGTTTAGTTAACCTAAAATTACTAAAGTACCCAGTAAATATGGTAAAATTAATTAAGTCTTATATGAAAATTTCTTGGTGTGACACACGGTTATAAGATTTAGTTAGGCTAGGAAAAACTGACAGTCGGTTTTTAGCGGAGAAATTTAGATGGATTGTGATTGTGTTACCACGAAATTCTATTTAAACAGACTTCATCCCGTAGAACTAACTCGAACTATTAGCGAAGTTTAAAATATAATTCATGCCAATGCCATACATAACTATCATTTAAATCCATTAAAATGGCAAATTTTTGACAAATGGCATGGCATGACTACTACACGAGAAGTTGCAAACATAATATGTCCTTCTTCACCATTCCTGGAGACAAAAAAATTTTCCGACAAATGTTTGAATAACACAAAACTTTTAATAAAATTTTCTGTTTACTTGACATTTTCTATTTATAGGAAACTTTTAAAAAGCATACTATAAATAGAAAAGGTTTAAAGGAATTGTATATTTTTTTAGATCTTCTATTCATCATATGCCTTGGGGTACTGAATAGTATGAAAAAGAAAATTAGCCAATCCTACTAGTGAATATGGTTTTTTCGCCTTATTAAGTCAACAAACGGAGAAGATAAAGTCGAACTAATAAATGCCAACGTTTTAAAATTTGTGTATGCTTTTACAAATTACACACAAAAATGTTATTCGAAGAAAACTTTTACTGAAATAAAAGCTTCGTTCAAAAATATTTCCTTACCTAAATCGCAAAAGGCCCAAACTAACCAAAATCTGAAAATCCACCTCTTCATTGATTCTGATGAATTGCATACACACAAATGTCCAGAAAAATTTTGGAATCTTTCGACCAAAATCCACAAAAGATTATATAATAAACGCTAAAAGACCTTGCTAACAGTTTGCATAATATGCAACATTGTCAATTGTCAAAACAGCTCGCAGGTTTTACAAGAAATATATGTAGGAGAAAACCAAATTATAAACAATTTACCATTTTAAATCGCTTTTAGGTATCGATTTGTAAATATTTATTTTTTTATTTACAAAGCAATTAACACCCAATTTTAATAAAGATTTTTCCTCTATTTTCATATCATGTCTTTTTTAGTTTGATAGCGAGAGGGGTAGAGAAGTCAGCAGGTCAGAAAAAAAGACACGATTCGTATTTTCTGTGTTTCTTTTTTGCCATTCCTCTTTGCACTTATTTTATTTTTTAATGTAGGTGTTTTTTTTATCTAAAATTGACAATTGCTTATTAAAATATAGAAAAATAAAATAATTTTATTAAAAAAAAATTCAATACATACATACACTCAATTTTCATGATAATTTTTTCCCCTATTTTTGAAACATGTCTTTTTTTACACCCAATTTTCACGATGATTTAAAAGACATCTCTTTTTTGTAGTTCTTTTTTAAAGAAACTTCTAAAAACTTGTTAAATTTTCACAATATTATTTTTGCAAATTAATTTTTTTTTTTGTCTATATTTTAATAACACCCAATTTTCACGATGGAATCCTCGAAAAACTTGTTAAATTTTCACAATGTTTCTTTTTTTGTTGATTTTTTTCTGTTTTCATATAAATGTCTGTCTTCAATTTTTTCAAATTAAATTTTTTTATTAATATTTCAATAAGCAATTGCCACTTTGAAATAAAAAAAAAACAAATTAAAAAATAAAATTAAGTGCAAAGAGAAATGTCAAAAAAGAAACACAGAAAATACGAATCATGTCTTTTTTTCTACCCTGCTGACTTCTCTCCCCGGCTAGCAATCAAACTAAAAAAGACATGTTTCAAAAATAGGGGAAAAATCCTCATGAAAATTGGGTGTTATTGCTCTTGCTGTTTCCAGGCAAAGAAAACTGTAATGCAAGTAAAAGTTCTTACAAACAAATTTGACAAATTTAGTTTATAAAAATGTAATGGAATTTTACTTTCATTTGTACATTGCTTAAATCAGTAATCAATTTAACTCATATTCATACATCTCCCAAAAAAAAGGACAATTGATTTCTTTCATTAACTTTTGTTCAGTTTTTTTCTATTTTTCTTTTAACTTTTTTTCTTATTTAAAGATTTTGAATATTTAATAGAAAATAATATGAATATTTAACACAAACCTTTTAGTAAATATTTTCACATTATTTTTTTTTTACTTAAAAACTTTTTTTTACAGACAAAAAGCCTTTTTTAAATAAAAGAAAATACCCAAAGCTTCTTGATTGAAAAATGGCACAAAATAAAATCTAATGGAAAATTTGATTTAGAAAAATTCCCCTACCTCTTGTTTAAAAAAATACAGACAGAAAGTTATACAACACAAAGGAATAGTCAGTTTAAAATAGTTTAAAAGAAATATTCAACTTTTTTGCCCTATTCCTGTATTCATAGGCCAAAATTCCCAAACAGTTTTCTTCTTGCTATTTTTAAAACTATTCAATGATTTACACTCTACCACCACTAGTGCTGAATGAGAGTATACCAAGTTTGTCATTCCGTGTGACATTGTTGTATTATTAATCTCAGACCCCATAAAGTATATATTTATATTGTGGCTCCTTGAGTAAAACTAAGTCGATTTAGCCATGTCGGTCTATCCGTGTGTCCGTCTGTCCGTTGAAAAACACGCTCACTTTCGAAAAACTAAAAGGAAAAGAACAATGTTATCCTAATTATGTTATGAGTCCAAATATGAAACTACCGCTCTAAAGAATTGATCATTTTGTTACAAAAACTAACTTGAGTAATACTAAGTCGATTTAGCCATGTTGGTCTATCCGTGTGTCCGTCTGTCCGTTGAAAAACCCGCTCACTTTCGAAAAACTAAAAGGAAAAGAACAATGTTATCCTAATTATGTTATGAGTCCAAATATGAAACTACCGCTCTAAAGAATTGATCATTTTGTTACAAAAACTAACATAAATGATGGTATAAAGCTCGGATTAATATCATATTTGAGACAAACTCATTATATATGACTGCCACACACACTGCCAAATATCGTGAAGATCTGCCCATAATTTAACCTAGGCCCCACACAAATCTTTTTCTGCGAAAACAGTTTAGTACGGCTTCAACGATATTTCTGAAACTCCTGGGCAAATTTAAAAACAATGTTAGCTCGGCTTGAATATAATATGGATGCCGAGCTTCGAATTATTTTAAACTGAAAATGGTAGACTGTTTCCAAGTTGTTGTTTTTAATGGGGACACAATTAGATCTTTATGAATGCTCAAGTTGTTTTTGCATACCAGCGGCTGGATGTGACGATTCGAAGAATATTGTTCTGGTCCTTTTTAATTTTTCTCTTTAGTGGAGGCCAAGTAATTGCCACATTACTGAATACCATAACACCATATTGGTTGACAGAGTTTTAAAATAAGAATTTACCATAGATAAAGGCAGACTTATTCCCAATTAGTCAGATAATTTTAATTACTTTTAGTTCCGTTGGAGTTAATTTTTCCTCTATATGGCATTTCCATGTCAAACTTTGATCTAGATCTATATTCATATATTTTAATATTTTGAGATATTATTTGGCTAGTCTTTTCTTATACGCTTTAATTTTTGCTGCTCAACTTTTTTTCAATTGCTTGTTTAAGTTTTCAATATGATAACAGAGCAGGCAACTTTAACATTTATCGGTTCGCCTACAAACACAAGGCGTTCTGACGACTTCAATCATCTCCGCACCAACCGCCTTTCTTGTTTTTTTTCTCTCACCTAAAAACTCACACGCAAAGTATTAATATTTTTAACGTGTAAGCTTAGACATAACGAAAAGTTCATTTAATTTTTATTGTCGAAAATTCAACCGAGAACTCCATAAAAACAAATTAATTTTCAGTTATTTTATATATGTAAATAACCTATCAAAAAATTAACTGAATAACCCGTAAAAAACAAAGGAATATTAAGAGGTTTTTATGTAATTGAACAACCAAAAAATACATTTTTACTTATCTTTATAAAACGATGTGCTTGTTTTGTGTAACAAATTCCCATTTTCTATTTGTTAAAATGATTTAGTTAAATACATCAAATTTTTAAAGTAAAATAATTGCGAAACCATATTGGTCATGCTGCTGGAACTTAAGCCGAATTAAAATATTAAACAAATTTGGATTAAAAACCATAAATAGTTCAACAAAATATCCACAATACTAATTATTGTTAAAGCTAAGGCACGAGCTCTATGTGTACATTTGTCCTTCAAGTTGTGCTGAAAAAGGCCAACAAGAAAAAGAAAGACAAAAATTAAAAAACAAATAAATTTACTTTGGACTTCAAGAAAATTTCTTGACAAAAGTACGGAAAAAACAGAAGTTAGGAAAAACATGTAACATCAATTAAAATGGATAATCATTCAATAAACCAAATTTCGATTTATCAAAGGTTAACAATTTGGTTTAAGGATTGATGTTTGACTATTGACGTCAGCAGTCGTCGATGTCTGCCGGTGTAAGACGGCAAATCCATCTGAGGATATCGAGTGGTTGCGATCGAAACATGTCATGGTAACCTGCCGGCCAGGGTTCGAGCCACGGTCAAGAATGAAAGATTATCAATAACAATTTTAATTAAAAATTCCTTTGATTAAATTTGATGAACTTAAAAAATTTGGATTAAAAACCATAAATAGTTCAACAAAATAACCACAATACTTATATCAATTAATTTATATTTTTAACGGCCAATTTCACCAAGCTCGGTAAATCTTACTATTACTTTAACTTCCAGTTAACAATATGTGCTTAAAAGATATAACTGATAATTAATTATAACTAAACTTGGTTAAATCTTTATTGAAAGGACCACGAAAATTTAATTTGCGTCATTGCCCCTTTAACTGAAAAAAGTCCGTTATGTCTGCTTTTATGATACTTGTGTCGCTTGTATATCATCAACAAGAAAATATGTACTTATTTTAGTTGTGTTAGTGCCCTTGTGAGCAGTTTTCTTTCACCTTAATAGTACTATAAGGCTCGATTCACCCATGCGTTCCGAACAATATTTTTGTCCGGAGAATAATTTTGTTAGAGAGAGTGTTCTACAGAACGATTCACCCATTTCGGAAAATTTGTCCAGACAAACAAAGCTACCGTATGGTTTACAGATGTAAGCGATTATACAAAGTGGCACCACAATTAGCAATTTATTAATTTTTTTTATAAAAGTGTGTTAATGAAAATTGACGCAATTTATCAAAAAAGGTTGAACGTAAAAAAAGTAAAGTAAAAATTAAAAGTATTTTTCAGATACTAAGTTTCGAATGCTTATAGCCTTTATTTCTATATTAAAAAAAGATCCAACATTTTTCTGCACCTGCATAATTTTATGTTTCTAAGCCCAATGCTAACGAAAATTTAAAATGTACCAGTCAAAGAAAAAAAAAGTAACAACAACTCTCTTAAAGTGTCTCATTCACTCCGGACTTTGAATGTTAAATTTCATGTTTCTAGGTCCTATACTAACGGAAATTCAAAAGGTACAAGTTAAAGATCAAAAAAAGTACCAAAAAGATAGAGCCTTATATAATCAGGACATTGCATGTTGAATTTTATGTTTCTGGGTCCAATATTAGTCAAAGTTAAAAAAAGTACAAGTTGTAAAACAAAATGTTGAGGAAAGAAATTTAATTTCCCGTATTTTCCCTTTTTGGTACTTTTTTTAACCCCACCGAAGAATCAAAAATTTAATATTGTAGTGGGAGACCATAATTTAATACGTATATACATATGAATGAATGGAGAAAAATGTTTTGTTAAAACCGTACCAAATATAGTTACGATTGTTACCCTTTAAACGTTTGAATTTCGAAAAAGTACCAAATTTATATTTGTATTTTTTAGATAAGTTTCGAATGTGATATAGCCTTTATTTCTATATTAATTGGTTAAAAGATAGATAGGGTGACAAAAAATTGCCAAAACACAGGGTTTTTCCTTTTACTCCCTAAAAGGGCCCAATTTCAAAAAAATACCAAACACCTATCCGCTCATTTTTCTAAGGAAAATGGATGAGTATTAATTTTTTATTCTCCGAGA